>VXBQ01008274.1:1789897-1855817 GCA_013400175.1 Phainopepla nitens
TGGTTTTTTGGGTTTTTTTTTTTTTGAGCTGTTAATGTTCATTTTGCGTGCGGGCACGATGCCGTTCCTGTTTCAGAATGCACACAGTGGAGTGCAAAAATCAAGATTGCATCTCATGCATAATGCATGGCCCAGCAACCAGCTCAACAAATTACCCAAGTAGATTCCTCCGACAGGGCTGGGGGGAAGGAGGGGAAAAATATATTTGTAACAAGTATCTTTCTAAAGAAATGACAAGATAAACACATAAAAAATAGGCATGCAGAGATTTTTCTCCAGGGGGTCAATTCAGAAATTAAAGATAAGGATGATGTGGCTGGAGAGTGTGGAGCAGCAGGTTGGGGATGGGGCAGAGGCAGCTGCGGGTCCTGGAGCTCCTGGAGAACAGGGGAGAGCCCAAAGCTACCTGTGGAGGTCTCCGAGGGCTTGATTTGGTGTTGGGAACTTATTAGAGGAGTGACTTCCCATGGAGAGAGGTAGGAAAAGGGATTATTTGGTTTATTTATCGCTTTCAATGTGCTGGGTTTGCCAGGATGTGTTGCAGCTCTGTGCTGCTGTGTGACACTGCTACTTCGTGCCACTTCTCTGGAAACAGAAGCCGTAAAAATACAGATTTTATGTGTGGGAGGTCATTTTAGGTGTGGAGGATGGTGAGGAGGGGGACAGAAAAATGGGAACAGGTCACTAAAGCCTTTCTTGTTTCTCTGGTGTCACCAGCCCAGGAGCAGCCTTGGCTTCCCCCACTGCTGCTCTGCAGCTTGGACAAGACAAGGATGAGGCCTCTGCTGCCTGCAAGAGGAGTTTTCTGCAAACAGGTGCTGAAGTAAGGGACCACATCCTTCCCTGTGCCTGTGCCTGTGCCCCTGCTGAGCCTGGACCACTCTGGGCAGGAGAGGGAGCACCCACTGCCCCTTCCCAGAGCGCTTCCCTCGGGAGCAGCACTGTGGTGAAACCTGGCACCTGAGCTGTGGGTCCAGAGTCAAACTTTGTGGAGCAGGAAAATGGCATTTTAGGAGCAGGCAGGGGTTGGTTTGCTCTTCCTTCACCCCGAGGGTGAGGGGTCCATCCCCCCGGGCTGTGCGGGCAGCAGGGAGGGGTTTGGTGGATGGGGCACCCTCAGGAATCTGCTCCTCTGGAAGCCAAACCTGTTCAGTCTGTAGACCAAACTTGTTGAAAAGGATCAGAGGAAGGAATTTGCCTCCAGGGATGTAGAGAGGCAGCCCCAAAGCTTCAGCAAGCTCTAAACTTGCTCATAATTTTGCTCCAACAATAATGCCCACGGCTCCTGGACCACTGTGATCCATGCAGGGCACAACTTGAGACTGGGCTTGGTTGGGGATTTTTTTTTTCCCGATTTCAGTAATAACTCAGGCTCCAAATCTCATCTTATTCATGTCACTCACACTAATAAGCCCGGCCCGATCCGGCAGGGATGTTTGGGTTTATTTCAGCTCCCTGCAGGCAGGAGCTGGGCAGGAGCCCAAGCCCAGCTGGGCTCGGCTCTCCCGGAGCTGCAGCCGCAGCCCTGCCAGCACGACCTGCTCTTGCCATCTAGCGGCACAAGCCCCGGCGAGGCTGGACACCGGCCGAGGGCACACGGACCGGCTCAGGAAGGGAACGGGGGTAAGGCAGTGATGTGTGGAGGGGCTTTGTGCCATTCAAGCAGGTTCTTTCCAAGTCGTTACAGCCGTGAGGGTGCCCTTCTGTGTGACAGGGCTGTGCTTGGCTGTTCCCAGCATCCAGAGCCAAAATCCCTCTGCCAGCGGCAGAACCCAGCCCTGGAGGGGCAAATCCCCCTGCACAGCCCCTGGGAGTGTCTGCTGGGCTTTAACACCAGGAGCAGCCCGGGCTCGTGGGCGCTGGCGTGGTTTGGTGTCGCCCACAGCACAGACCTGACCTCCCTGCAGGCTCCTGCTCTGCCCAAGCCCACCTGCCTGTGCTGGGCAGGCTCTGGGCTCCAAGGGGCCGTGTCCACAGGGCACCAGGGTCAGCTTTGGGCTCTCGGCACCTCGGGAATTTGGCACCAATAGAGCTGCAGAGTGTTGCCACTTCCTTTTTTATATTTCTCTTCCCACATTGTCATTTTTGTGGGATCTGGGAGTGATGACAGGATCTGCTTTTTGTTTAGTTCAGGAGTGTTTAAAATAAACGCAGAATGCCAAGAGGGCACGCTTGCCTCTGCTCAGCTCTGGGCCAGGCTGGAACAGGGAAAGTTAACCCAAATTGCTCCATGATTCCATATAGGGGGGCTCTGCCCTCTCCCCAAATCTCCCTGTGACCCCACAGCAGCCCCAGGAAGCCCACCCCCCTCCACCCCTGCAAAGCCTCCCAAATATCTCGCCTTTGGTGGAGATTAAAATACTCCAAGATCTGCTGTGCTTTTGGTTTTTAAAAACACCTGAATGCATTTGCATTGATTTATTTTTAATACAAGCAGCGACCTGTGAGCTTTAGGTATTATTTCTGTTTGTTCCCTTTGGTACAGGTGGGTCTTCAGTGGTGGGCACAGGCCCTGCTCTCAATTTTAGTGCCCCAGGGCAGTAAATACTGCCTCTTCTCAGTGCTACTGCACAGCTGCACATATTGCAGGGTACCTAAAGAGCTAAAGAGCTGGGAAAACTTGTCTTTGTTTTTTTAAATTCTCCCTCCTCTTTTTTTTTTTTTTTCTTAATCTCAACTGGCCCTTAGCATCCTCTCTGAGAAGGACCTCAGCCTGTTCTCTGCCTGTGGGCCTGGGGAATGAGCAGGAGGTTCAAGGTCACAGGTAATGACAGCAGCCTCCCCTCTCCCTTCAGAGTGCTCCTCCCTGAACCACTCTCTCAGCAATGTTTCCATTCACCTTGCCCACAGAATGAGAGCACAGGCAGCAACTCACTAAGCAAATGAGCCCCCCCCATAATTCCATTTGCTTATGCTGCTTATTTTTCTCCTGCATAATTATTTTTAAAGGAAAATTTAATTTTGTTTAATGGGAACAAAGTTTAACACTTAGTAAGCTTTGTCTTCCACAGCCACCATCTGGTGAGCTTTTTTCCTGGATTTTTTTTTTCTAATTATTTTTAAACCAGCCCAGTAAATTGTGTGTGGTTAAGAGGCACTTCTCATTAAGATGAAATACTTTGATCTTGTAGGATCATCTGTTTTTAAAGAGGTAATGATATCCTGCATTTTTTTAAACCAATTTCAGTGGTGAGACCTGCCCAGGTGTGAACTGGGTGCAGCAATTAGAGCCTATCAGAAGAAAAAAGGGGTCAGGAGAAGATCTCTGAGAGGGCACAACGGGGACCATTACGGCGTAAGTAGCAAATCATCTCAGGAAAGGGAAACATTTAACCTGGTTATTTATTTATTTTTAAGTGCAGATGGCGTGGGGGGAATAAAAGGCTGCAAGAAGACCAAGAGTCATGGGAATGCTATATATAGCTGTACAGCTGTTTCCTTCAGGTGTGATAACTCAGAAACGCAGGATGATTAATTTTGAAAGTTGAAATGTATAGCGGATTCTGATTACATCTGAGTGTCTATAATTTAGCTACTTAGTAAAATTAACTTGACGTTTTTAGTGAGCTGTGAGGACAACAATGTGTGAAGAGACTGAAGAACAAGTTTGACTGCACGCTCTTCCCTTACCTCCCCACGTTTTCCCCAATTCGCGCAGTTTATTTTTAACTTTTCCCGTTTTCCCCGAATCCAGAGGCAAGCGCCTGGCGCCCCCTGCTGGCTCCGGGCTGAGCCTCTCCCGGGATGTGACACCGGGAATTAATTCCGGGAAAACTCAGGGACACGGGCTTTGCAGGGCACACAGCACCCCTCAGACACCGGGAATTAATTCCGGGAAAACTCAGGGACACGGGCTCTGCAGGGCACACAGCACCCCTCAGACACCGGGAATTAATTCCGGGAAAACTCAGGGACACGGGCTCTGCAAGGCACAGAGCACCCGTCAGACACTGGGAATTAATTCTGGGAAAACTCAGGGACACGGGCTCTGCAGGGCACAGAGCAACTCCCAAGCAATTCCAGGAAAACTCAGGGACACAGGCTCTGCAGGGCACACAGCAGCTCTCAGACACCAGGAATTAATTCTGGCAATACTCAGGGACACGGGCTCTGCAGGCTGGGTTCTGCATGGCACAGAGCACCCCTCAGACACAGGGAATTAATTCTGGGAAAACTCAGGGACACGGGCTTTGCAGGGCACAGACACCTCCCAGGGAATTCCAGGAAAACTCAGGGAGCTGCAGGCTGGGCTCTGCAGGACACAGACACCTCCCAGAATGTGACAACTCCAGGAAGGCCGCGGCACCCCCATTAAATCCATTTGTGTGCTTCAGAGAAGGCCTGGGCTGGGAAATCACCCAGCAGGACCATGGGAATACCCACCCTGGAAGTGCACGGCTTTAGGGTGGCTTTCTCCGCAAGAAACCCACGTGCACAGTGGCTGTGGGGAAGGAAGGAATGGCAGAGACCATCCCCAGGGCTGAGGACCAGAAAATCTGTGACATCTCCTGTGGGGAGAGGCTGGGAGCTGCTCAGAAAATAAGGAGAGACTATTTACAGGGGCCTCAAGTGACAGGAGAAAGGGGAATGGCTTTAAACTGAGAGAGAGGAGTTTCCACTGGATATTGGAAAACATTTCTTCCCTGTGAGGGTGGGGAGGCCCTGGCACAGGGTGCCCAGAGAAGCTGTGGAAATGGCCAAGGCCAGGCTGGAGCACCCTGGGGCAGTGGGAGGTGTCAGTGGGATGGGATTTAAGGGATTTAAGGCATTTAAGGTCCTTCCCAACCCTGCAGCCCCATGTGCTGTGCAGGGAACAGCCCCAGGGCTGGGTGAAGTTCCAGCTGTCCCCACGGCCTCAGAGCACAAACTCAGAGTTTTGTGGCAGCAAACCCAAGGACCAATATAACCCCAATCCTGTATTAGGATCTCCCAGTCCCAGTGCTTGGATGCCAAGGACAAATTTCCTTGTACAGTGGGAACATCATCAGCTTGAGGGGGAAAAAACGTTGTGTTTTGTGTGAAATCAGTTCAATAAAGTCATGCTTGCACCACAAACTCTGCTTTTGTAACCAAAAATCACTTCAAATTATGGTCTTGTTAATGTTAAACTGAACTATTTCCCCAGTTCACTTTGTCACCCAGGAAATAAATGATCTGATGTGGCTGCTTTGGTCAGTAATGCCCCAAGTCTGAGGTTTTAAACAAAATAACACAAACACATTTGTGATTATTTTTCATTTTAATTGATGCTAAGTATTTTCAGACAGCATCAATCTAAGTACCTAATACAAAGCCCAGCATCAGGCAGCTTCCAGAAGAACCTTCCAGAGATGGTTAAAATGCTTTAAAATATTTAACATTTTTCACATTGCTACAAAACAATGACAACTGGCAGAGTATTTTTTTTTTTAACCTACATTCTTTTAGCAGGAGAGAAACAGTAGAAGGTGGATCACATTCTTGATTCCTTCAGGACCTGTTTGACTACAACAACAAATAGTTTTATAACATGACAAGTACAAATATAAAATTTCAAATGTGCTAACTTTAAAAAAATCTGGATTTTTCCTCAATACCTGCAGTACCTTGCTTCTGTAATAAATATTAAAAACCATCTTTACATTACAGAAAATGTTAAATAAGTTATTTACCAAAAGGTGTCTTTTTTTGTACCTTTTTTTTTTTTTTTTGGTCAAAGGCTGATTCCATTTAAAGAGCTGAACAAACATTTTTTACATCAATAAATATTAAGGCAGCACAAAGCAAACAACACTCACAAAACCAGTCTCTGTTAGCAGAACTTTCTCCTTCAGAGAATCCTTTTTTTGCTGGTGTAGGAAGATGATTTTTGATTCTCAGCTGGTGGAACCTGGTCAGAAAAGTTATTATTATTATTTCATTTTTTTATTATTATTTTATTTTATTTTAATTATTCAGTACTTCAATGCCCACAATTTGTCCCTACCCCATCCTGCTGCACAAGTATGTGCAAAAAGGAGCTCCTGTGTTCATCAGATCTTCAAATTAAAGTGCTAAGACTTCTGTAAGCAGAGAGATTGTTCATAAAACATCCCTTTCCAGCTCAGATAGGGCTGAGAACAGCACAGCACCTGCAGAGGGAAATGCTGATGCTGATGGGGATGAGGGAGAAGGGATGCATGGAAAAGCTTAGAGGAAAATTTGAATTGTACAGTTATTCAGAGTGCAGGGCTGTGAGGAGAAGGATGGGATTTCAGAGCTGAGGAATGCATTGCATCCTTCTGGGAGTAAAGTCTGAACCTGGTGGGAGAAATCAAATCTGAGCAGTGATTCCTGAAATAATCCCAAAGACTGAACAACCTGCACCAGCAGAGAGCTGCTTCCAAAAGCTTCCCCTGTTGGATCTCTGGTTAAAAAATAAAATAAAAGCACCACCAGTGCCTAACACAGGCTCCAGCTTTTAGCAAGGGTGTCTGTGTGAACTGTACAGGTTATCAGGCTGTGATCTGCTGGAAATGAACTGCTGGAAGATGATGACAGACATGAATATTAATCTAGGGAAAGCATCAGGAAGGAGAGGGTTTAGGTGTTTATGTGGTCAGTCATAAAACTCTTAATTCAGCCATCAAACACAGCAGGCTATTTATCACACTAAACTGCTGTCACCCAGGCTTGATTAGGTAGCAAACCTAAAGCAAATCAGACTAATTCTGCAAAATACTCCTGACACAGCACCGTGTATTTCTGACTAGCACAGACCAAGGAATTCAATACAAGCAAAAAATTTTACTTACTTCCAGGTTTCCTCTAGCCTTCTTCAAGACATCATGTGTTAAAACCACTGGAAAGGAAGAGGAGATTAAAAGAAATACTGCAAATCTTTCTAAATGACCAAATATGAAATAATGTCTGAGCAGGAGGTTTCCCTCAGGACTGCAGGTCCAGAGCAGGGCCACCTCTGGAATGTAATTTCCTGCTGCTGGCCTGTGTTCCACAATCTGCTTTTCAAACCTAAGCATCCTGGAAGTGGTTTTGAAGTTCTTCTGCCACATGAAACAGGGAAAAGCTCAGCACTGCTTGTACCACCCCAGATCTGCACAGCCCCTCCATCCAAGTCATACAGGAAGATTTTCTGCTCATTTTAAGGGGAGTTGGTGCATGGTCCAACTCCAGTTTGATCTTCTAAGCATCCTGCTTGGGCTGGGGAGGGCAGCTAGGTGGGGAACAAGAGGATAGATGGCAAAAAGAGTCAGTTCAACGACAAAGCAACCTCTCTGAGCCATGGGGAAACCAAAAACCAGTGGCCTGCTCTGAAGGGTTCCAGGTTTTCTCCATTCATCCAGCCCAGGCTGTCTCTGTGGGGCCAGCAGGAGACCTGTGAATGCAGGAGGGGGTGTTTCCAAACAGAACTGGTATTTAGAATTGTCAGGTTAAATATGTGAGTCTCTAATCTGTGTCAGTTCTGTAACTGCTGAAATTCACCACTCACAAGCACCAATTTGATATTCTGGTCTCAAAAATAAACAATTTAGCCATAATAAAGATTTTTCATTACAACAATAAGAAGCCAACAACTCCAAGGGTAGAGCTGTCACAAGATAATTACACCCCTGGCAGATTACTGCAATTTGGCACTGCATTGTTCCATGCTCAGAGGTTCAGATGAGGTTTATAAGCAATGAGCTCTCTCGCCAGAGAGAGAGCACACAGAAGACTCTGTGCCACAGGAATGTTCCAGTCTCTGCCTCTAAATATATTTAGGAACGTTCAGCTACATAACAGAGGGAACCTGAATATCCTCACTGGAGCAGGCAGGTAACAGGATGTGTGCAGAATGAAGGCAGGCAAGGTCACCTACTGCAGTGCTTTTCCTTTCTTGCTAGCAAAAGAAGGGGAGAAATCTCAAAACTGAGTGTAAACAACCTGATAAAATCCAGCAGCTTCAGGTGGTCCCCCAGTTCTGCTGTAGTCTTGGCCAGGAATTTGTGTAAAAATGCAAATTAGAAACGTTTCTGAAATTGCTTTTTTAAGACAAAGGCAACTTGACATCCATAATTCCCATAATCAATGAAACTTGGGGAAAATCACATCCAGGCCTTTTTGTGTGGCAGAGTGTTCTCTACTCAGAAGAGCTCTGCTGGTAAACTCATTTCACCTGGCAAACTAGATTTTTCTAAATCAAAACTATAAAATTCAGCCAATGAGGAGAATTTGGAAGCTGTGCCACTGCTGGCACAGTTTCTGCTCCCCAAGCAGAGATTTGCATTACAGAGATTTCAGAAAATGCAGGTTTCAGTTTCTCAGCACCTCACTCAGATGAGGTTGAATGTCCTGAAAAAGAAGTGAGCAAATTTAGGGCAAGAGGCACTGTTTGCTTTAGGGAAGAGTGGGTGGGTGGGGTGGCTCAGAGATAACATTTTGGCTAGAAGGGTAAAATAAAATCTCTGTTGATTTATACCCAGCCTGGCTCTGAAACTATCCAGTGTGTCTGGGATGACACAGGAACTGGACAAACCAGACCAGTGAATCTGCCCCAGAGATGTTATTTGGAAAGACAGAATAGAATAGCTTTGATTTTTACATGACAACCCCAAACTGAGCAATTTGGCTCAACAACCTGAACAGAACAGAATTTATGATTTAAGAGAAGTAATTTGTATACATATAATATAGCAATTTTGAGAGAAGTGACCAAACACCAGCCCATAAATGCTTGAAACAACAAAAATCTACAGGCAGAAGATACATGGGCCTTAGATATAAAAATTACAGGCTGTGGAGCAAAATAACATTTATCACTCTACACTGCATTTAATTGACTTGAGTAATATATAATATTATGGATATTTTTATAACTTTGTATGGTGTGGAAAATTTTCTAGTCTAGAATAATTACTGATAACACAAGTGCCACTCCAGAAGGACTAATGAGCCATTCAGTCCCCCCACTTCAGAGAAGGTAAGAATGGATTTTTTTAATTTTTTTTTTTTTTTACAGAAGAAAATGAACTCCTCCTCTCACAATACATGTATTGCTGTAGCAGGAAGGTAGAGGAGAGTTCCATTCAGATGTTTTCTGGTGGGTGATTGAAGTCTAAACCAGCAGAGATGGATCTCTTCAAACAGACACCTGGTTTAACACAGCTACAATACTCCCTATGTCCCTATGTTTGTTTTCCTGTTTCCAGATAATTTTCTAGACATAGGCCACTAAGGGTAAAATATAATTCCACTGCATGCCCTAATTCTTCTTAAAAAAAATTACTCACAGCAAGCTTTTGTTTCCCTGATGCTGAGCTTGCTCTCCTGCACTTCTTAGTCTGGTGCAGAGCACTGACAGAGCTCCTTGCAGGGCAGCACCTCAGAAAATGCAAAAGCCTAATTCCACATTTATTAAGACTGGGGCAAAATCACGATTTTGACAATGTCAAAAGCTTTAACATTGACATTTGACATTGACAAACAGCAAACAGTAACTTTGTCCAGAACTGTTGTAAAATAGAAACAAGAGTAACCAAAATGGAATAACCCAAGCAGGAATTAGTGGCAGCTGCACGGATTGATACATTATCAGTGCTTTGTGTAAAACCACGAACAGCTTCCCATGGTATTCTCTACAGCCTTTTGTACTTTGGGCAACTTCGACCCACTGGAATGAGGCTCCCTCAGTTCAGCACAGCTGAGCCTGTCTGTCACAGCTGGAGCACATGAGGGAACACCAATTATAAAGGTAGCCACAGACTACAGAATAAAACCAGAACCATTATTAAAGCACACACTCACACTGGTCAATGATGACTTTCTCCATGTTTTCCTTCAGCTGGTTTGTGGAGTGCAGGCGTTTCACTGTGCTGTGCAGCTTCTTCTCTTGCTCAGACAGTTTCTTACGTAACCTAAATATTTCTGCTTTCATTCCCTCATCCTGAATTGACAGAAAAAAGCAAGATATTAAACTACTAGCTAAAAGTACTTTCCACGCTGGGAATTGCTCAGTACTTTTGTACAAGTACCCTCAAGCTTCCTTGGAGTACCAACAACTCAGAGGAGCGAGGACCACCACTGAGTCCTGTCCTTCCCCCTTCACAACCCCCATGACATGAGATTCTGTGGCACAGCTGCAATTCTGAGCTGGAATTTAGTGCATTTTTCTATTTGACTGAGGGAAGTCTATTAGACTGGTGCCTATTTTTTCTAAACTAGGGAAGACAAGGAAGGCCAGTGCCAGGGGGTCAGTGCCCTGTCTGCCAGGTTCAGAATCCCAGCTTCCTCCTCGTGTTGTGTTAATGGCTGCTGCTGCCTTTATCACGGAGCTAAAAGGCACTGGGACAGTTTAACTGCAAAATTATTTGACAGTATCATTATTAAGGTTCAGTTTTCATCACCAATCCCAACAGAGTTCTGGTCAGTGACCTGTAAAACTGTCTGTGAGACAGCCCTGGCACATCTAACAGTGTCACTGATTTGTCCTTGTGCAGATTTAGGCTTGGACTTTTTTTCCTTGTTTTGCCACTTGTTAAGTATTTCTGGATAAACTTCTGGAATCTTTCCTCACTGTTTATCTCTGCAGAAGAAATGATTACACACAACTCCTGTAGGGCTGCAGAGAAGGCACTGGATACTCAGTATTTTAGAATCCAAACTTCAAGCCAGAGATTCTTTCTTATTCTGCATTTAAGACACCAGGAGCAATCAAATATCCTTAAGATCAGGGAGTGTTGGATAAGAAACTCCAGAAAAGATTCTGTTAGGCTCTAATTAGGAGCATCCTGGGAATTCAGATCCCCATACACATTAAGATCAGCCTTTCAGGAGTGACTGATCCAAACCAAGGTTCAGATCAGTGACAGAAAAGCAGGAGATGCATCCCCCACATCCTGACTGCCCTGGGTGGGTGAGAGATGCTCAGTGCCTGCAGTCCAGGCCAGCATGGAGCTGTCTGCATGGATTACACACATGAGGATAAAAATGGAAGTGCACACTCTTGCCAAGGCATCCCAAATCTGGAGCTGAAACATCAGTGAATGTATCAGACAGCAAAACTTCACTCCCACTGCTTTTGTGATTTTATGTATTTAAAGATGCTAAAAAATATCACCAAAAATGTTATGAAATTATGTAGAAAATGTTTGTTTTCCCAAAGTTTGAGGGTTGTTTTTTTTTTTTCCAGAAATATCCTGCTTCCCTTAATAAACATATACAAAAACCTCAGTGAAATCACTTGAGATTTATTTTAAAGCCAGGGTTTGAAACAATTTCAGTGTTGAGTGGTGGTATTCTGACAGCAGATATATTTCATTCCTCATTTAGTTTACTTTTATTCATTTGCATAGTGCAATCCTTTTTAGTTAAAGTGTTATAAAACTTGTCTTGGGGTTTTGTCACACTTTTACAAAAGCTTCCTCTTTTACAGCTTTGGCATCAAGAACGTGAAAGAAAATGTAGCTGAGCTTACATCAAAGTTGCTGATGTTTCTCTTCTTACCAATCCACACATAATAAAATTGAATCTGGTTCAAATAACAGGAAGCCCAAACCTTTTTTGTTGAGGTGGAGCATTTGCCAGCTCCCTGGATTTCCTGAATCTCATGTAACAGGATTAGATATCCCATCTTTATTTCAAACTATGTTGTAAATGAACACCTGGCCATACAAGATGATCAGGACACACTCAGCCTTACACTAAATCCATGTGTCCAGAGACTGGGGTCATGATTCTCCAAAGATTTTCCCAAATGACACCTCTGTAACTGGTGCATCTTCCTGGAGACATTCCCAAAGTCCAAAAAACCACTCCAAACCCCCAACCAAAGGAGCCAAGCCCAGCTGAAGCCCAGCAGTACCTGAATGCCCTGAGCAGTACCATGAGCAGCTTTCAGGGGAAGAGAAACTCTCCAGAGAAGCTTCAGGGAACGTGCAGCCTCTTCTAAAATCTGCTGTACTGTGTGAGTGTTTGTGGAAAAGCCATGCAGGGATGCCTGTTCTGGTACCTGTATCACAGGATTAGAGACATTTTATATTTTACTCTTAAACCATTATGAAAATGTAATCTTAATTAATGGGTTTAATCCAGCTGGTGTGATTTCATATTTAAGATAATGCACACAGCCATTGTGTGCCATAAAAACTAATTTGTTAGTTAACAAAGGCTGCTGAATTATGTATTATCTGAGAATTTCAGTGAGGGAGGGGATTTATCCTAATCAATAACCATGATTAACAATAGATTGTATTTACTAGATTTGCTATGCCACATGGTAACAGTTGGCAACTCTCTTCTTTCTTCATTTGCATTTTGTGTCACGTTATTTGAAAGTCAATGATTACAGACATCAATTTAAGCAATATAGATGTTTCTTCCTTAGCAGACCCTTTAAACTGTTCCATTTAATACTAAAATAACTATCAGGGTACACATAAAATGTTTTCCTCTGCTGACAGATGAGAAAACCAAATGGAAGAAATTGCATAAATGTGAAATAAAGGAGGGAAAGAATGTGAGGGGAGCAAATGAATTACCAAAGCAATGGTGCTACAGAAGAGGGAAGGGTAATGAAAGAAAAGCATTTGCAGCTCCTGCCCCATCCAGGATACAATCTGAATATTTATTTAGCATTGTTATCAAACCAGAATCCTCCTGTCACATAAAATATCCCATTTGCTAAGTAGTCTGAAACTTCAGTGATGTAAAGCTTGATAGGAAACTGCAAATTGTGAAACTTACTGCTTTTATCTTTACACCAACAAAACAAGTTAAAAACTTAGAGAGATTACTTTTTCAGTCATTATCAGTATGTTAACTAGGTCATTGGGAAATATATGATACTTCAGAGAGTCTTAAGTGTCATTCAGGCATCATTTGACTGTGTGAGCACACATGTGATACCACAAAAAGAATTTCAGAATTGTTGCAGACTGCATCTTCAACAGCTTCACTAATTATAACTGCAAAAATAAGTAGCACGAATTTATCCCTGCAGTTAAGACCTTCTGTTTTCTGAAGAGCAGCAAGCATGGTTTCTACAGCACTTATATTATCATAAAATCATAGGGGTGAAAAGGACCTTCATTAGACACTTAGTTTCCTTTCCCTCTCCAAGGCAGGAAAGCACTACATGGAATTTTTTAAACATTGGTATCATCTATCCTCAAAATTGCCTGCAGTCAGTGTCTCTGAGCACCCTCCATGCCAGTGGTTCATTATTTTTACCACTGGTTGCTGTTTTCCATGCCTGATCCAGGCCCTTCCTGCTGGGGTTTAAGTTTCTTAGCTCCTCATTAGATGCCACAGACGTGCACAGATTGTGCCTTCCCTTTAACTGAAGCTTGTAGGCAGTTTTGTCTTTTCAAACCACCCCAAACATGCCATCCTTAACTGTGTTCAAAAATTAGTATTACGTAAGAGAAAATTAGCAGAAGTAAACACTAACTAGTTCTCCTATTCTAGACAAAAAGGACTGAGGTTATTCAAGACAAAATAAACATTTTATTGATTAAGCATCTCTAACATTGCAGCAAGAGCACCGTGAGTGGCTAACCCTGTCAGAAAATGAAGAAAGGATGATACACTGAGTCCTAGAACACAGTATTTGATCATTATTGAAATATTCAAGTTTCTGAACTAGCTTATGATATTGTTAAATGTTCAACTGATAACCAGGAAGTGGAAAAATATAAAAGATCTTCCCTGCAATTTGAATGAAACAAGCCTCATCAGCATACATCAATCTTTAATGTACAGTTATAACCTGGTGTTACTAAAAGGCTGAATTCAACTAAGGGGAGATCTTTATCAGTTCTGTATCACATTTCTTTAATTGTCTTGCATTTCCTGGATTTATCTCAAGCCTTCATTATATGAAAATCTTAATTATTTTTATTCTTAGGTTACTTTTACACACCCCTAGTTTAAACCCTCTCTACAGCATTTTAGATTTTTACCTGGGGTTTTCTGCTGCTGCTTTTGTTTGGCTTTTTTTATCATTTCCAGAGCAACCAACACTGATTTCAATAGCAAAACCAAGTAGTTTTACCTCATTTAAAGCCAAAACTGAAACTGAGATTGCTTTAAGGCCCAGAATTAACTAACTCAGAATCACACTGAGTCTAGATGATGACTGTGCTAAGCTTGAGGCGTCCTGAGTTATTCAGTCAATGCTTCCCTTCGCATTTTGTGTCTCCGGGTGAAACCCACCCTCCTTTAGAGGATTTCGGTGCTCACCTTTACCCCAGGCTCCTGCAGCTTGCTGCCAGCGACCTCCCTGAGGGCAATCTCCATGTCTGCCAGCACCTGCTGCCCCTCTGAGATCTGTTTCCTCAGGGCATCGTAGTCCTCAATGAGCCCCAGGACGTGCCGGCCGTTCCTGTCCGCCCACATGCGGTGCCCGGGCACCAGGCGTGGGGTGCACGTCCTGCTGGAGCCCGAGGTGCTGCTGCACAGGGAGGCACTGTCCACATCGTCCTTAGGGGCTGCCTGAGTACCTGGCACACAAAAATCGGGTCCTTTTTTTTTTTTTTTTTATCTCCACACAAAAAGATTAATTAGCACTCGACTTCTCCTAACCAGCCGGTCTGGGTGTACCTGGTTTCGCCGCTGAAATGCAGAGTCCGTTCTGCTGCTTCTGCAGCTCACAGATGTTTCTCCTGGCAGCAGGGCAGTTGCAGAGATTTCCTACATCTAAAAAAGGGAGAAGGTAAGCTGTATTATTAGACGTTTACATGCATTTTAAAAAATCCCCTCCCAGCTCTTCAGTTCCTTTTATTGAGGCTACACTTGGACTCTGGAAGCAGTGAACAGCAGCTCAATGTTCTAGCATCATGCCATGGATCTTCCAGTATTGACCTACTTTTATACCTGAGCATCTCTCCAAGTTCTAGGTATCTCCCAAAATCAAACTATAGTTAAAAAATCTAAAACACATCCTGATGAACATATTTTTTAACAAATATAAGCTTTCCCTTAACTCCAGAAGAAGTAGGACAATTTTCCCAGCTGTACCAGACCAAAGATTGTCTCTATATTCCTCCTTCAGAACTTTCACATTCCCTAAGCACCTATGAGAAAAGCAGATCTAAAACACTCAGCTGCTGACATTCCAAGGAATCTTTTTGGTCCATGTGGTTTTATCTGGATGTATGGAAAGCTGTTACTGTGCAGAGCATTTTAAGGAGGAAGATTCTCGTGCCCTCTGTATCCCATGTACATCAATATTGGAACAATAACCTAACCCTGGGTGTAAACTTTCCTTCATTTGCTAAAACAGCATCACTTAACAGTGATTGAAATAAAGGTAAAGTATTCCTCAAGGGCAAAGAGGGGACAACTGATTTATCCAGAGCCCATTTAGTGCACTTATTGATCATTCTTGAGTAATACACACTCTCCTTTAGCAAACACTACAGAGCTCAGCAGTGGAAAAAGAACCCCCCAGGTAAAGCAAAAATCTATGGCAATTTACTGCAGGCATCCTCCCATGCCAGGGACTCTGCAAAAGCTTTGCTTGGATGCAAAGGCTGGAGGCTCTAGGACAGTGCAGTGTGCACCTCACACCCCAGCTCCAACAGCAGAGGGATTTGAGGAGAGCTCAAATGTTGTTTAAGGCTGTAAGAGCATCTTTAGAGAACGAGGCACAGATTCTGCAGCAGGCAAAAGCACACAGAGCACAGTACCATCCACACAGGGCTGAGAGCCTGGCTTCAACACACAGCTGATGTTAACAGCTGACACTGGTCCCACTTCCTCTCTCTTCCCTTTGGAAAGCTGTTCTTCTAATTTTTCATGCAAAGACTTGTTGGTGTCTATGCTCCTCTCCAGCTGCACTCGCAGGCTCTGGATTTCAGCCAGCAGTTCATGTAAATCCAGTGGATTATTCTGATCTTTCCGGAATTCTTCTGAGGCATCACATCTGGGATCTGAGACAATTTCAAAAGAAACACTCAAACATCTTTAACAATTAAAATAATATTACCCACTAGAACACTCAACAAGTAAGTTATAGCCAGTGGTATCCTCAATATTAAGAATTAACTACAAACAGCATTAAGATAATGGTTTGACAGAAAAAGCATGCCTTAATTGCTTCTACCCTTGAAAGATTTAAAGAGCTGAAAACTGTTTTTTACTTTGTCCATAAAAGCTACTGTGTCTCATGCCAAAAGCTAAAAAATTAGATAAAAGGAGAATGAAGAGGATTTACAAAATGTGAAGTGCATTAATGCACGGTCTGGGGAAAGGAAGAGGAATGGGGAACATCAGAGTGTGGAGGAGCAGAACTGGGAGTTTAATTTTATACACCAAAGGCAGAAGAAAACAGTGATCACCTGGCAACCAGAGGAACAATCTGAACCCGAGAAAAGCAAGGGCTGTGTTTGCCTCCTCACAGAAAGGGATCAGTACACAAACAACTCCATGCATTCTCTCCTGCTGAAATGCAACTGTTCAGGGTGTTCTCCAGCAGCAGCACCTTTCTCACCTGCATGAGAAAGGTGCTGCCACTCTCTAATGACATCAGGAGTTCTGCAAGGAGAATCCCTCCCACCTCTGAGCCAACTCTGCCTTAAAGCCTCCTGCCAACAGGGCTCTTCTGCTGCAGCCTGGCAGGAAAACCAGTGGCAGCAGGGTACAACACTTGGAGCAGCAGGGAGAAAAAAAAAATCAACTTTCTAAGAACTTCCAGTGGGAAATTTGCTGGATGTGGTAAGGGCTTTTCAGCAATGAACAGCATCCCACTCTTTACCTCAGCACACCAACAGCTGTGTGGTGGCACAGCTTCCTTCCAAGGGGGACAAAGAACTCAGGTGAGCTCCAGTCCTCCTCCCACCTTTACTGACAGCAAAGTGGACAGGAAATTATTTAACACCTAATTCAGAAAGCAGTGCCAGCACTTCTGCCAGCCCGAGGGAGAAGCCTCTCCTCCCCACCTCCAGCCAGGAGAAAGCACAAGCTACCTGGGTAAGCAGGACCTGTGAGGATGAGCAGCAGGTTTTTAGATGACAAGTAAATAGCTAAGCTCCCCAGGAAACTCATCCTGAGCCACTAAGTCTGCAATTCTGGTTTTTAGCTTAGCTAAAAAGATAAAGGACACCTGAGGGTGTCTAGTCAATGTCTGACACAGCTCAGGCTTGCAGTCAGCCCAAGGAGAAAGCACCTGAGCAGCAGGTTCTCAGTTCTTTTTGCAGAGCAGACACAAGCAGAAACAAAGGAACAGTGACCCAGCCCTCCTGGCCTTTGACAAGAGCATGTTCAGAGGGAGCAGGTGCAAAGGGTACAGAGACAACTGTGCATTTATACCTGTCCCCTTCCTTCTTGCTTCTTCCAGCTTCTCATAAACCTTGATCTCAGTCCTCAGCGACTGCAGCAACTTCTCATTCTCAGAGATCTGGTGCTGCTTTACATTAATTTCTGTTTGCAACCTGTTAAGTCCCAACAAACAGCTGAGTTAAATTCTGATTTTTTTTTTTTTTCAATATCTAAAATCCATTCCTCTTTCCCTCCATAGTTCTTCCCTTGCCTTTTGGATATTTCCATGCCTCTCATTAATGTTAATGGCTGTGGCTAAACCCACACCTGTCACAGTGACAACTTCTTCTCTCAATGATTTTTTAAGTGTGGACAGAATCAATACCTGTTCAATTCATTGCGACTGCTGTAAATTTGACATGTCAGGTATCTGATTTCATCTTCCTTTTGGCAAATTTGTTTTTGCAACCTTTCGTTTTCTTTCTTGATGCATTCATGGTCTTCATGAAGATGCTCAATGATTGCATTCTTCTTAGAAAGAGACTCTCTTAACTTTTCATTTTCTTTTTGTTTATCTGGAACAAGAAGAAACAAGGTATCTGCAATGCCCACAATGCACTAAGGCTATGATTTTTAACTAAATCAGCTTTTTCAGAAAAGAAAACAGCTGCTACTCCATTATTGCTAATCCCAGCTTGAATGCTGATGGTTGAGCACGGGATTTCAGGGGTGCAAAGAATGGTTAAGTCAATTTAATGAGTGGACTGTGAATATTTTATTGTTTTCTGATCTGGGATGAGTTGCAGGCTACTCCTGTAAAGAACAGTTTACATTTTTACCTCTAGATCCTTTTGCTAGCATTGCATTCAGAACTTGATTCTGCTTCCTCAGGAAATGTATTTCAGAAGTCAGGGAATTATGCTGCTCTGAGCCATGGACAAAAATGTTTGCAGAACCTATAAATATATACATAAAAGATGATTTATGAGTCATCTCTAGGTCATTAAAGATTAAACTTTCCAGACAAGAACAATTTAAAAAATTGCAGAAAAACATGCTAGAAAAGCTATTTCTCCCCTATATATTTTGAAGGTTATCACTACAGGCTAAAAGGCAGCTCAGGTTAATGCCAAGTAATCCAAAGCCCTGTGCAGCACAAGTGCCTCTCATTGCTGGGCAACCATTACTAAAATTGCAGAATTATCCATGGCAGTCTTTACCTATCAGCTAAAATCCCAACAGGACAAAATGCAGGAGTATTTTGTGACATTGCTGTGATTTGAAAAGAAGAGACTGTAGGAGGGTTTACCATGAATTTTAGTCTTGCTCTGCTCATACTCCATTGTATTTAGTGAGAGAACAATGGGATTCTACCAGCCAATCCATAGGGGTTAATGCAGAGAGGCTTGTAAATAGTCTGGTGCTAGATCTGTTACCACACAGGCAAGAGCACAAGAGCTGGAGTCACTGTCTTGGCCTCAGATTACAAACTCAGAGCCCATTTATCATCACAGGGATGAAGATTTATCCCTCTTAAATCCAAGTCTCTAAAATTTAGATAAATGAGCCAGTCTTGATCACCCCTCAGCAGCCATGGGGAGGAACAGGCCCTTCCAGAGCTCAGCTCACCCCCTGTCTCCTCTCCCCACATCTCTGAGGATGAGATCCCCTGTCCTCCAAGAGCTGGATTTCCCTCCAGTGCCTCCAGGAGAAGCTCTGGTAACTGGCACTAATTAAATGTCAGACTTTGGCAAAAAAAAAGGGTGATGAATCCTGCTCTGAGGATCTCACTGCACAAGCCAAGTGAATCTAAGTGTTAAATCCTGAATCCAGCCAGTTAAATCCCAGCCCAGGCAATCCTCAATGCCCTGTACTGGTGCCAGTCATTCCCAGTGATGTGCACTGGTGCAGCACAGCCTGCAAAGTGTCACATCCCAGTCTCAAGGTGCTGCCTCTGAAATGCAAGTCAAGTCATTGTTATTGCCCTTTTTAACCTTCTCATAGTCAGTAAAACACTTCAGGACCCACTGGAATTAAAGCATTTTTCAGCTGATTGGTTATCCCAGTTATCTCCCACACTTTAAAGCCTGAGATAAGTACATGAGTGTCAACTATTTGGTTAATAGAGAAATAACCAGCTGGCAAAAAAATTAGCTGAATGTATGAGGAGGATGCCTTTCAGCTCTGGCAGTTCAATTCAATTTGATGTGCTGCACTTCCTCTGAGTAATCTCATTTTATTGTAATCCCAATTGAAGCTTTTACCCACTACCTAACTGGGATGTAGTGTGCCATGATATGAACCTCTTGTCACTGCTGAAAGACTCAAAGGCTCTGGAAGCCTGGCACTAATGGCATTTTACTATCTATATGTTAAAGAGTTGAGGCAGCTATGTGAACTCAAAAGGCTTTGTCCTTTCAAACTGTAACAAAGCAATCCAAGTTGAAGTGGCAAGGCTTGATGGTCTCATCTTGATTCTAATTTAATTTATTGCCCATCACCCAGCTTTATCCTATTTGAAAAGTTATGTTATCACAGTTCTACTGAAAGGCTTTAGAATATAACCATTGGTTATCTTACATAATAAGGGACAATGCAGAGCCAGTGGTAATAGGGCCACAATCCCACAATTTGACCCACTATTGAGACTGCTACTTCTGTGCAGAGCCCTGCTGATATCAATTACTCTCTCCACAGAGGCAAAGGTCCATCTAACCAGAGGAAAGTGGAGCATCAGGGCCCACAGTTGCAAACTTGAGTTTTCATTCTGTTTTGTGCTGAAAAAGTGAGTGCTAAGGAAGCGTACCTTGAAGGTTTCAAAGGAAACACCGACTGAAAGAAAGGCACTATTGAAAATCACAGCAATGAAGAAGGAAATATTCACTCCCAGGGAAAGCAAAATACAGGCATTCAAAAGCTGAAGAGAAGTCTGAGTAGAAACATCAGCTAGTTGTGGGTTAAAAAAAGCAAACAAACCTCCTTTTAATGTTAACTGCTGTTAAAAACATTTGAAACATGGGACACTCAAAATTAAACCTTTGATTTTATTTTGAAGCCTAACATTTGAAATTATTGAAGCAATTATTTTAGTTCTACTTGCACTGCAAGCCTCAGCTCTACAGGAATGGTGTAGTGATTACCAGCATTTGAGTAATTTATAGGCTACTGGAAGCCCAGAGGCATTTAAATACTTAAAGAATCTAAATATTAAAAATAACATGGCAAGAACAGTGGGCAGATGTGTGTATACACATCCATACAATATTTATCAGACAAGAACAAATCTATGCAATAACTTTTGTTGAACAAACAATTCAATATCATGAATTTAGCAGGTTGCCATGAACAATTAAGTGTGTTACAACTTGGCCTTGTGTTTTAAAGGAAAACAATTAAGGACATTCAGTTAAAAGCAAAAATGTTGAATGCAAGCCACAGAATGGTTTGGGTTGGAAGGGACCTTAAGGTTCAATTAGTTCCAACCCCCTGCCATGGGCAGGGACACCTCCCACTGTCCCAGGCTGCTCCAAGCCCCATCCAGCCTGACCTGGGACACTGCCAGGGATCCAGGGGCAGCCACAGCTGCTCTGGGCCACCTGTGCCAGGGCCTGCCCACCCTCAAAGGGAACAATTCCTTCCTGATATCCAGTTTTAACCTGGCCTCCTCCAGCTTAAGGCCATTCCCACATGCCCTTGGGAATCCTCTCAGCTTCATTTAAGAATTTCTTTTTACTCCAAAAGTCAAAGCAAGCTCATCTATCAGGAAACAGGAGCATCACCAGCAAGAGAGCATGTGCATATCTGATAGCATGAAAGAGATCTTTGATACAGACAGAAACAAGAACTGAAAGAACACAATGACAAAAAGGAGCAGTTCTAACAGGTAGTTGCTTTTTTCCTTTACTTTTCCAAATTTCTCCTGCACGCTGTGGTAGATGTGCTAAGGCAACAAGAAGACAGATGGAAGGCATAAGACAGTTTATAAAGAAAATATACTTTCACTGCATTAATGGATGCCCTTGCCAGAATCTTTATGAAGCTGTAAAAGAGTTGGAAGTGTTTCAGTGTGGTTATTTCACGAGCACAGAATGCCTTTCCAGCAGTGTAAATACTTCACGAATGAAATGGATGCTTTTCATCCACCTTTCCATCACTGTAAATTATCCCTGAAAGCAAACTGCCATGTGCAGGGTGCCTCCATTTAAGCAACAACAGAAATGGATCATGGGGATGATGTAAAACATAATGAATCTAATGTCAATACCAGTGGAACTGAGGAAAAGGAAAGTATGTCTGTATTTATTACCTGCTTCCAGTCTGAGTAATATTGCATATTAATCAATTTTCCTATGGGGGAAAAGGTGGGAAGGAGAGTGAAGCAAAGTGTACAAAAATACAGGGATGTGGTGCTTCAAACGGTGCTCCAAAAGCATCTTTAGTGAAAGCTGGCTACTTGTAAAAAGTTTTAAATCCACCTCAGAGCTTGGCTTTCAGAGATGCTGAACACCAGCAACAGAGAAGAGTGGCTCTAAATCTTTCCAGGGGCATTTGATCCCTCAGGCTCTCAGCAGGAAAGATGGATTCAGTTTCTCATTAAGTGAATTCTTACCTTGATCTAGTTCCTTGTCTGTTACTTGTCTCTCAAGCTGCTTCCTCAGTCTCTCGTTAGTTTTTATGGAGTATTCTAAACGTTGTCTCAGGATTCTAATTTCCTGCAGATGCTCCATTAATAACTCTAAATAAAGCAAGAGACCACTTCTTATTTAGAGCAGATGATTATATTTTTTTACACTATGTACTCTTGTCAAATCTAATGGGTGTTAATCCTAAAAGATGACACAGAGCTGTTAAAAATGGCAGATATTGGATATCTGACTCCACAACACTCTTTTCCTATACAGTGCTCAAACCATGCATTCAGTGACAACTCCTACTCTACATTCTAACCTAAACAATGATCCAGAGTTTTAAGGCTATTCAGATTTCTTCTTCCTACAAAAATGGAACAGATCCCAATTTTATTTACTTAAACACTCCCTGTACTGAGGAAAGAATCCAAAGGTCTGCAAAGCAGCTCCACATTCTGGCTCGACACACCACCAGCACACATCTTTCCTCACAACAACAGGAAGCTCCCAGAGTAACTCACAGAAAAATGTGACTTTGACTTACACAATGCACTCCACAATAAAGAAATCTGTTGTATCAAGTTTCATTACTGTACCTTTTCCTTTTTGCTTTGCCATTCTACAATTTTTCTTCCATTGGCTGCAAGTTTCATCCTTCCTCAGGAGCCGATCTGGTCTACCTGTCACTGTGTGATGTGTCAGTTTATCCATGTCACACACTCCTGGTTTACTCTGCAATATTTCTCCCTGAACACCCTGTGCCAGCTCAGCTATTAAATTTTCATTGCTGCCAATAAAGTACTGCAAGCATCACTTGTGTTTAGTGCAACTATCCAGGTCAAACATGACACCACTTATTAATTATGCAGCACTTAACAATTCTCGAGGAAACACAACACTGGCTTCTATAAAACTGGAAAATCTCTCCTTTTCCACATAAGAATCTCTTGACAATTGTCTATTTTCACCTTATAACTTGTCTATTTAAAGAGTGTCTGGAGCAATGTAAAAGCTGGTAGCTTAAAACAACAAGGACACAAACTAACACACTTTATACTCCTCAAACAGGGTAGTTCAGATGGTTGCCATCTCTGTGTGCCTCATCACTGAAATTGCAAGGATTATGCAAGGAACTGGAAAGCTGAGGCAGACAAATGTTCTTCATTATTTCTTAATTAGTTCCCTTGTGTGTTATTTATCAGCTTTTCCTAATATCCAGCAAATCTTCCATGGGAAAAACATTACCTGGAGGAAACTTGCTTGGCAGAAGTGGCAGCGTGCTGTGCTGGCCTTCCAGGTCATGCCTGTGCTCAGGTGAGCCAAGGGGAGACTTCTCTGACAAATCAAAGTCAGATGAGCTGTGAAGAGCAGATGGCACAGGAGACTCATCCTGCAGATGCTGGTACATGGTGGCATTCTTCTCATTATTCCTTTTGTGCCAAACAAAACAGTTTAAAGTACAAAAGTTATTTTGTGACTTTGGAAAGAGTGAACAGAGGGTGCCAAATTTACTCCAATTTACAGGTAAATTTATGTGACAGGGCATGAAAAACCATGCACATCAGAGGTTCTATCAAGACTGAAATTCAGAGCTCACTGAAGTCAGCAGGAATAATCACTGGCCCTCCAGCCTACTTTGTGTTTTGCAGCACCAGGCAGTCACCTTTGTGCTCAGGGGGCCTCAAGCTGCCTTGAACAGGCAGCTGAGGATTTCTGTAGCACAGCAGAATCCCAAGCTGGCAGCAAACCAACAAACACAGCACAACAACACCTGCTCTCTTCACCTTCAGCATTAAGGTGCTGTGACAATGAACTTCAGCAGTGCTGCACTCGAGTGACCCTGAGCCAGCCCCAAGGGCTGGGGACACACAGGGAGGGACTGTCCCCCCTGGCACCTGCACCAGGATCAGGTCTCAGCATGCACCACAGTGGATCATGGATGTGTTTAATTTTGTTCATGAAAAGAACAATCCAGGTGGCACAATGTTTCTCTTTCAGTATCTCACCTGCTTGGTGAGAAGTGGGGAAAAAAGGCTTTAGTCTGTTTTCAAGCAAACCCCTGCCAAACTGCTAAACATGCTACAAAAAATGGAGTATCCTTATCAACTTATGAAACAACCATATTTTTGCTACACATTGAGTTGCACTCTTACCTTTGAGCTAATTCATAAAGTATAGTGACTTCTGTGCCTATTGATTCTCCTGCAAAGCAGAAACAGCTGATTAAAAACACGTACTGAGAATTACAATTTTTTCCCCTCCATCTTACTCTATTTAAATACAGAGTGGTAAATTAATGAGAAATTAGAGGAGTCACCAGATACTAACACACTTTGTATTAGTGTCAAATGCTGTACATGAGCAAAACTATTTATAGCCTAGCAACAAAGCAATAGTCTGCTCTGGAACTCACAAAAAAAAAAATATCAGGGACCACAGGTGCCAGATTTTACAGCCTTGGTGTTTTAATTAGCATACACATTTGAAATAATTGTGCTATATGGCAAAAAGATTACAGGCACATCTTGTTACTCCTTCAATAACATTTATATAAAAACAACTCCTTTGCACTTGGATTTTCTGTGCTTGTTTTGGAGTCAGGCTAACCAGTCATCCTTAATGAAGGAGCACACACAGGATTTTGCCTGCAACATTCTCTGTGGAATTGTGTGTGAGCAGAGGCACAATTCAGTGCAAGAGATCTGGACTCAGACACTAATTTGAATAAAGAAATAAGAGCTTGGTGGTGTCACCTTGGCTCCCCATATTTTAAAATTTTTGTGCAATTAAGCAAAAGTGGCAGGGAAGAGTTGCACAGCTGAAATTTCAGGGGAATGAACTGAAGGTCAGGATGGAAATGCAGAGACAGACAGCTGTTCATGCTTCTTCTTTACAGTCAATTGTTACTACACTGGATGTTCTTTACAACCCTACAAACATCATTTTACTTTAATGTGTGATTCAGTGCAGCACCATTGTGTTAGATATATTGAATTGTCTCAGTTGTCAGTGACTTTTCACAGTATATAGGATACCATCTGTTGGTTTAAAGGCATTTAATGTTTATTCACTACAGTCTTCTCATTTGCAATGCAAGGAATCTCTGTAGCCACCGAAAGCGTTGAATACACTCAATCTTTTATTACCCTGCTATGACACAAGGCTGTAATACCTTTTTCTCATACACAGCTGCTTTATATGAGCAATCAAAACTGCAACATCCTGCCACGATCTGTAATGAAAGGCACAACACATATCATGCTATGGCTGGGCCCCAAATGGGGCCAAACAAAGGCAGCTCCCAGAGCCAATTCCAGGAGGGTGTGAGGGTCAGCTCCCTCTATCAGGCACCTCAAGTGTTCTGCTGCAGATGGCACTCCTGCAGCTGGCATCTGTGAAGGATTGCTGCTTTTTTGGGTCACCAAGGGCAGCATTTGTGATGCCAGGAAAAGGTCTTGTTTGCTGTTCCTCACAACAGCATGCCTTTTCCATCATTTTCCTGCTAACTTTCTTCAAAGTACAGACTGAAGGCAATATGCAGGTTATACTTTTCCTTCAAGTGCCAAATGTCAATTGTGATGCTCATTTTCCAAAACATGGTTGTATTTTAGCTCTCTTATGAAAGGCAGTGTACATTTCTCCACCAGCCAGACTAGCAGGCAGCAAGATGCAGGTCCCTTAGGAAAATCATAGAATATTTAGGTTGGAAAAGACATCTTAGATCATTGAGTTCCACTGCTACCCAGCACTGCCAGGCCCAGCACTAACTCATCCCCAGGTGTCTTCCACAGTCAGCTGGGCTGTTCCCTGAAACAGGAAACCCTGAAGCTATGTGTAACAAAACTTTTATGTAACCACTGTATTTTGGACAGTTTAAATATGCTTGTGTTGAGATGACCCCAAACAGCAGGTGTCAATAAAGAGGACAGCTACAAAAGTAAAATCCAGTCAAGAAGTAATGGCCATAAACTAAAACACAAGAAGGTCCACCTCAACATGAGGAAGAACTTCTTCACACTGAGGGTGGAACAGGTGCCCAGGGAGGGCGTGGAGTCTCCCTCTCTGCAGATATTCACAGAATTCACAGAATCCCAGAATGCCCAGGTTGGAAGAGACCTTCAAGACCATCGAGTCCAACTCGTGCCCAACTCCTCAACTAAACCCTGGCACCCAGTGCCACATCCAGGCTTTTTTAAACACATCCAGGGACGATGACTCCAGCACCTCCCTGGGCAGCCATTCCAGCACTTTATCACCCTTTCTGCGAATAACTTCTTCCTAATATCCAACCTATATTTCCCTTGGCACAGCTTGAGACTGTGTCCCCTTGTTGTGTCAGTGCTGCCCAAAACTCCACACCCACCTGGACACGTTCCTGTGGCACCTACCCTGGGTGACCCTGCCCTGGCAGCAACTTGGACTGGATGATCTCCAGAGGTCCCTTCCAATTCTGTGACTCTTTGTGATTCTTGTTGGACCATAAAACTTTTACCTTCCATGATAGTCCTCCCTATAAACCATCTTAAAGCCACCAACAGCAAGGAAGGCTTCCTTTCACCAACAAGCAAACAAAATCCTTCCCATTTCAAGGGCATTAATCCATCTGACAACAAGCACAAAATATTGCTGCTCACCGTAGAGGAATTTCATCTCCAGCTTCTCAAACAGCAGCACACTTTGGTTCAGCTGCTCACGGAAACCTTCAGCAACATCATAATCAACATCACTGGCCTGGAGCAGCTCCTCAAAGGCCTTCACCAGGCTGGTGAGGTGCTGGTGGTAGGTAGCACAGCCACAGCGGATCTCCTTGATTTGCTGGCACTGGAAGGACAGCTCCCGAGCTTGTGAATGGACTAACGAGTCATATCTGAGGAAATGAAATTAGCTGTAAAGCTTGCTGGCCATAAATGACATTTAAATATAAATAAAATAGGAATTAAACTTATATTCCTAAGGTGTAATTTTATGTGGTTCAATTTGCTTTTAAAATGCTTTTAACAGCCATAATGAGAGATGCATTGTCTCTGACTGTTGAGTTTGGTATTTAGAGATTATTCTCCTTCACTTAACTGCATCATTTATAAAATGGGCCAAAACTAATGGGATGACTTGATGGCCTGCTTGGAAAGAACATGGATGGCAGCAGAGGTGCCAAATTAACCTACATAAGAGTGAATACATGTAAAGAATTATACACATATTTTTCCTGACTGGTTGGGGATTTTTTTTTTTGTTTTCTTAACTCCCTATGGAAGCAGACAACAGTCCCTTCTCTAAAATTTTATGTATTTCCTGCCAAAACCACAGTATTGGACTTTCTGAACTGATGGTTTCACCCAGTCTGAAAATTCTCCACATCTCTGCATGTGTATTGCAAGAAGCAATGACAACCACTGGGGTGCCCAAACTCCTGTACTCCACAAGCCAGGATATAAATTTCAACTCAGATCAATTAAATTTATTTATTGAATTTACACTTGCAAATGTAGGCACCCCCTTTGTACTGCCACTGTCTGTACCACAGGTAGAGTTCTTTCTCCAGAATAATCCATTAGCAGGAAAAAAAGGAGAGAAGATGTTAAAAGATGCAGGGAATCAAACAGAATCTATGGTGATGTGGGTTGTTACAGCATTTTTACTGTCATTTGTATAGGAAGAGAGGCATAACTCATTTTGGGGTCTGTCACTTGTGAGTCATGATGTCCATAAAAACCTCACAGTAATCCATAGGGTCTCATTCCTTAATTTACAGTTAGATCTTTCTTTGTAAAATGGATGAGGTATGTTTTCAAGGGATGTAAATTTCTATGGACTCTGTAACACCACTGTATTTCAGACATACACAATAGTCCATGCTGCTGGCTGCTCACTGTCTCCAAATATTTCTACTCATGCATTTGGAAGAAAGGCATAAAGCTGAATGCCTTTTTTGTTATAAATTCTGGTATTCCACTGGCCCTCAGGACAATAACAATATTTAAAAGGGAGAAAGGGGGGTGGATGTTAAAAAAGGCTCACTCTTATGATCCTCCATTGTATGTCTCTAATTTGTACATATATAGCCAAAATGCTGCCCCAAGTCTCATGCAAAATCCAAGACTGATACTTTTCAGCTTCCCATAAATGATTTTTCCAGCTTATGAGCTTATGCTATAAAACGTCATTCATTAATTTCTATATTTATCTCCTCTCACATCCTTCACAGGAAGGCATTACAGCCCACAACTGCAAAATAAATTGGAACTAGAGCGTGAACATCTTCTGTTTACACATCAAGTCGGGGCACTCAAACAAAAGGGCCAGCACAAATCTGCCAGCCCACTGCTCACAGAGACATTTCTGTCTTAAATGGGCTGTTCCATTTTCCTACACCTGTCACCTGAAAACATCCTGAGTGATGCAGATGAGGTGCTTTGATGGCAGAGGTGAGCCTGTCTCACAGGTAACCTGAGATCTGAGCTGGCTCCAGAGAGGGTCTCTTACAGCAAAGCGAGTTGTGGGCCTGAGGTGTGGGGAGAGACAGATGTGTCTGGCACACCAATTTATCAGTTTTGTACTTGCAGAGTCTTTTAACAAAACATTTCAGTTCCTTTATGCTAATGTTAGTGAAATTTAGCCTTTACTGTAACAACACTTGTGAATAAAATTATCCTCATCTCACCTTCCTATGCTGTTTGGTATTGCTGTTTACAAACCTCAAAGAGCAGCAGTTTTACTCACTTGGATGGTGATGTTGCTCTCAGACTGTTCTGAAGAGGATACATTCCATCGAGATGCACATTCACACCTTGCTCTTTGCCAAGTTCTGCCTCACTGGCCAACAGCAGCTCCTTAAGGTTTTGTGCTGCCCATGTATCAGGTGCTTCCAAAGACTCAGAATCCCTATTTTTGGTGTAATCCAGCTGAGGGACACCAGAAGATGTCTGCACTCCTTCCACGGCTGTATCCTGCACTTGTGTGACAAACCCTTCCACAGGCAGGGCTGCATCACTCACAGCTCCATTGCAAACACCACTGAACAAGAGCTGGTCAGAGCCCTGCAGCTGCAGCAGGAACATTTTGTACTTCTCAAGCTCAAACTGCATTTTCTTAACTCTTTGTTTCAATTCTTCTATATCCTCTGTGGCCTCACAGCCATCGAGTGCATCTGCTCCTGCTGCACTCCCCTGCTGAGCAGGCAGGCACTTGGAGCCAGGATGGGCAGGGGCTGAGCCAATTTCCTCGTGTCCCATGGCATAAAACTCTTCATCCACCTCTTTTAATGAACTCTGCATATTCCCATTGCTAATGTGATGAGGATTTTGCATTTCTGAAAAACAGAGGCTTGTGTGTCAATATTAGTGTTTCTTTATCTGACATTCTATTCTCAACAGTATTAGAATGAATTATTTCAATTCTATAATAGCAGGATCAAAATGCAGGTCATTACAAGCTGTACATTATTAGTTTGGGACTTTTGACCTCTCTCTGTGATTTGTCATTAATTCAATTTGCACATCAAGTATTTCAAACCCTTTATTACCTTTCAAATAAACAATACTCAAAATACAACCAGCTTTCTCTTCCCAAAATTCCTTTTGCTTGGAAATTCCTTTTGCCATAGACTGTCCTGAATCAGACACTGATCAAGCCCAAACCTTTCCAGCCACAAAGATGATAACTTCAAACATGAGGCAAAGGAGACTCTGATTTCACATAGTTCCTCCTAAAGCTTCTAATTAAATATTCTTCTTCTCCCCACTTCAAAAATCTATACAAAACCAATTGGAGCATGAAGTCAGTGGAATTTTAAAAAAACTATCAACAAAATAGTCAGATTTGAAAAGGAGGCTGTAATAACTTCTTTTTAAAAGGCATTCTAAACAAATCCCACTAAAGTGTTTAGTGTTAAAGGTTTTACTGGCACATATTTGATATAAACATCATATCCCTCAGGTGACTTTGCCATCCCTAAGTAATGCAGTCACCTCAGATTCAGCCCAATAAAAGCCATGTATTCCTACAGATAATCCAAGTTTATAGTTCTGTGCATGTTGAGGGCTGTATGTGTAAGTAGCCAGCAAAATGATTATTTTCTAGTTACCAGTAAATTAAATTTTCCCCTTCTATTAGTTCTGCAAAAGATCACTATGAATTAGAACTTCCCTTTTGGGAGCCAATTCATTGATCTTTCAGACAGGTTGCAATACTTTCAAATCGGTTTCCATGGAGAATTCGAATGTCCAGGTTCAAGCTGTAAATCAGTACAAAAACTCAGGGGGAGCAGCTCTGAATGAAAGCCCAAGACCAGGAGAATAAAAATAAATATTACCTAAAAGCTGGAATAAAATGGACCTGTGATTCTGGGATATCAACATTGCCCAGAGAAGCTGTGGCTGCCTCATCCCTGGAATGGCCAAGGACAAGTTGGGCTTGGAGCAGCCTGGGATAGTGGGAGGTGTCCCTGCCATGGCAGGGGTGGGCACTGGGTGGGGTTTAANTGGGATGGGATGGGATGGGATGGGATGGGATCAGTGGGATGGCATGGCATGGCATGGCACGAGCTTTAAGTTCCCTTCCAACCCAAACCATTTTCTGATTTGAGATCAAGGCCAGAGGATGCTCACTGCACACTCTACTCCTTCTGTGTGGCATTCCACAGGAAGGAAGTGCTTCCAAGAAAGTGTCTGGGTATGAATTCTGGAGGCCCCAAGAAGGGAATGCAACACTTCATTCATTAACTTCTGCTGCAGCAACAGAGATGGCAAAAAACCCCAACACCAGGTGAACTCAAACTCTGAAACCCTGATTGCATGCATCATTCCAGATAACAGAGAAAATAAAAACAGATACTAACAAAGAAAATTTCAGATCAGAGCACTGGCTAAGGTTTTGAATGCATCAGTGCCCTTTAATTAAAAAGGAGAACTAATGAGCTCCCTGTGCACATGTGTCCACACCCCAAAGGCTACACTGAGCAGGACCCTGCACACCAAAGCATTACAGAATTGCCCACATCCTCTGCACTCTCCAGTGTTATTCAGGTTACTCAAGCCCTCCCAAAAAAAGACTAATGGATGATGCAGAAACATGGAACACACAGCACTAAACCTATTTACATTTTCATTAAATGATTCCATTAGATTTCGGCCTACTTGAATGCCTTCAAATAATTCAGATAAGCAAAATTCTATCATTCAGTTGCTTCATTCCAATAGTTCAGAACTAGCTGGAGAAGCAGTAACAAACATTTAATTCAGAGAGGAGTTCAGAAGAGAGGACATTAGCAACAGTGATCAGAGTCAGGCACACAACTCATTATTTTTACTGGAAACCAGACTCATAAATCCCTGCGGCCCTTCTGAAAGCACAACCCTGAAAGATCAACTTGGATTCTTGGAGCAATTAATCCATAGTAGCTAAGAAAACCAGATTTAAAATCCACAAATAACAGGAAGGGAGATGATTACCTGAAGCAGTTTACAATTTTGTACAATTCAGAAGAAACTGAGGCTTTTAAATTTCCTTTTTTTTTTTTTTAATTCTGTCCCATATAAATGCTCTACCTTGATAGTTTTGCTGGATTTTGTCCTTTACATTTTCATTTTTGTCCCCTGTACCTGGATCACCATCTTGCAACTCCACCTGGGTCTCAGTATTATCCAGTTTGAGCAATGAGGCAACTGAGGAGAAGAGTGGGGAAAAGTAAAATAGAAATCAGTAAGAGACTGAAAAAAATTAAGTGGGGCTAGTTAAAAAAAAAAACAAACAAAATGAACTAACCAAACCAATAAATAAAATCAAAAAAGTAAAAAAAAAACCAAAAAAACCTCACCTCACAAACACAAACCTGGTTCTCTGATACTCTGGAATAGGAAAATCTTTATTGATAATATGAGTATCTTTCAATACTTGACCTAATTATAAGGGTAACTACTCAGAATTAATTGCAAAGGCTCCTACTAACAAATGAAGATAAACATTTGTAGGTCTCCTTTGTAATGGAAGAATAAATCAATCTCTAGTGCATTTTTAAATGTTTTATGTTAAGCATAGAGAAAAGGCTGAAAAGCTTCTCCAGTGTGAGCATTGATCACAAACCAATCTCCTGCAATCACCACAGCAGGGCTCAGAACCAGCAAGTGAGCAGCACAACTGCCACCCAAGGGGAAAAATCAGAGTGGAAAGGAAACCACAGGACTGCAGCTTCTGATTCCTTTCAGGATCAAATTCAGAAGCCCTGCCCTTCTCAGGATTCTCCATGGATTTTGCACCTACCAGAATTAATTGCTCCAGTCCCACCACTCAAAGTACTTAAAATAAATTGTACCATACCTGTGCCTCACCACAACAATGTTATTTTTAACAACAGTCTCTGGGTCTGACTGTAGCTCACCCATCACTTGACTGAGTCTTATTTTTATATTTACTCTCCCTTACCTATCCTTCCCACCTCTTCTCAGTTTTTAATCTAACTGCTAAGTGCATTTTTATTTCTCTACCACCTCAAATCTTTATCTAATACCCACTGCTCCCTATCTTACAATTTTGTCATACTTTGCTAATCCCAGTACTTTGTCAGCAACTGAGTTTAAATCAACCCAGCCACAGTGGGAACAGACACAGCTGACTTGACTGATCAGTGGACTATTGGAAAAGTTTAATTATCCAGCATAAACAAAACCAGGATCTTTATATTCTCTTGTCTCCATTACAGACAGTTTTCATTAAACTTAGGATCTTATTAAGGAAATTTTTTATTTACCTAAATATTTTTGCACATGTGAGGACCCTGTGATCTGCCATTTATTACAAACCTCACACGTGTACACAGCACTTTCTGTCCCACAAAAAGCTGGTTTATATCTCAGTGGCAAACAGAAAAAAAAGGTGTTTTTCCAAGGTCTACACCTTGAAATTTGTCTACTCAAGAAAGTCACAAGATAAAGCAGGATTGTAGATATATAAAGATGATCTACATTTGCTTTCTGCTGCAAGAGAAGCTGCCACTATTCCAGGCAGGACCACGAGTGACCAGATTTGTTCTTTTTTTACCTCTCCCGGTTGTGTTTTCCTGGGCAGGCTCCTCTGGAAGGTTTTCAGCTCCAGACTCATGCAGTAACTCTGCATTAGGTTGTTCCTGAAATGGTTTGGTTTGTACTTCATAGGCTCTGAGAGCTCCACGAGGTGCCCTGGAAGGATGCTGTGGTTCTGAAGCTGATTTCTGCAGCCAGGAGTTCAAAGGCACATTTCTCAACGGTCTGCAGGATCTTACCAGCACAGGCAGACGTGACTTCTTAGGCAAGGAAGCAGAGTCAGCCTGAAAAAGGTGTGGAAGAAAATGGGGAGTTAGTGACTCGTGTGTAACAGCCAAGTGTAGGAAGTACAAACAAACATTCCAAGAAAAAAAAAATTTCCTGTAAAATCAGGCAGCTGTCACATTAGCTTTGAAAATAAAATTGCAATACCCTTGGCTACATGAGAAGTAAACATTCAGAGAGGCAAAATATCCATTTCACTGGTACAATTTTCTGTAAGTCCCAGCTGTTCATGCATTTATAACCCTCCAGCTCCTGAAGCAGGACAGCAAATCCAGCAGTGCCTACCAAAGGCTTTTAACCACCAGGTGTATTAATTAGCTCTGGATTTGTGGATGCCTTGGGAAAATACTTTCTCACCCAAACTGACCTCTCTAACTGCTACTTTTCACTGTCATTTATGTCATAAATGTCTGCCAGGCCAGCAACTTTTTTCCTTAAAACCTTTTTTTTTTTTTTTTTTAAGTTGAGGATCCTCCTCATTTTTAAACAACTCTTAAGCTTATTTTCCTTTCTTCCTTTAGTCTCCACCCAACATGCCCTACTTCCACAGCTTTGAGAAAATCAGCATAGCTTTGCCTCAGCCACAGAGGACATTTATTCTGCCACAGAGAAACCCTTTATGAACAAAACCAGTTCCTTCCCCCATGCACTCTATAAATTGTTTCTGAAGGATTCCCATTTCCTGCTGTACCAGACATTCCCTCACTGGAGTTCGGGGAAGCTACATTTTTTAAGTCACTACATTTTATCCTCTCACCTTTGGAAGACTGCATAAAATAAATGTTCCTTGCTTAAACAACACAGCATAAACTAGTGCTGTCTCCAAAAAGATAAAAGCATGCCATGTGTTGATGAGAGTTATGGAATTGTGTGTAATAATAACAAAAAACAATAATGGCATGTTCAGATAGATTTAGTTTATGATTTTGCTGTTCATTTGCCACACCAGTGCTGTTAAGTCCCCTAATTTCTTTCACCACCCAATGTATTCTGAAATACCTCTCCACATTCACTTCTCAGCAATTACAGTCTTTACACAATTTAAAATCATAAAAAGCAAGTTCCATTTTCCTAATGCCATCCTCAATTCCTTTTGTACATATACGAGAACAGTATCCTTCACAGGCTGCAAAATAAATCCAGAACTTCCAGCTAACTAAACTGCTTTAATAACATCAAACCATTTCCAGCTGTCTCAGGGCTGTGGCACAGACACATTTGTCACCCAGATTACCCAAAGGCCACTTCAGCTGGCTACATCAAATTATTTATAAAAGCCATTCCGAAGCTAAAGATACAGTGCATTAGTCCAAACAAGAAAGCTTTTAAAGCAGCTGATTCAAGGGCTGCATGGAGGTTGCCACTGATTAAACCAGAGAGGAATCTGGAAAATGGTGAATCAGAAAGGTAAACTGAAACTCAGGGAAAACAGGAACTTGGAAAAAAAAAAAAAAAAAGAAAATTGCAGAAAGAATCAGAAAATTATGGAATGGTTTGGGTTGGAAGGGATCTTAAAGCCCATCTCCCTCCCCCTCTGCCATGGGCAGGGACACCTTCCACTGTCCCAGGGTGTCCCAAGCCCCACCCAGCCTGGCCTTGGACACTGCCAGGGATCCAGGGGCAGCCACAGCTGCTCTGGGCACCCTGTGCCAGGGCCTGCCCACCCTCACAGGGAAGAATTTTTTCTTAATATCCCATCTTTCTTAGCATCTCAATATCTTGTCCTCCTTCATCTTCAGGCCATTCCCCCTTGTCCTGTCACGTCATGCCCAGAACAAAGCCCCTTCCTTCAGAGAAAGGAACCCAAGAGGAACAAGCCAGAATAAAAATGAACTGCTCCTAATTGCCACCTCTCAGAAATCTCTTGATCACTAAAGTTATGGAAACCACTCTTTGCAGGAGGTGCTACAGCTTTCCCTGTTAGCAGTGCACAAAATCAAAAGCAACGCTCCCCTCTGTCTGCTCTGCAGGAGCCAAGATCTTCAAAGAGTTTTCAACTTCACTTCTATCACTGTTGCTGAAACAATACACAGAACTCTTTAGCAGACACTGTTTTCCCACCTCTTTGTTTGGGATCACAGACTGCCTGCAGACAGAAGGCTGCAAAACTCACCTGGCCCCAGCACACCCTGCCTGCTCTGCCAGAACAGACTCCGGGCACTCAGGTCCAGACAAACACCACAAACTGTCCCCATGTCACAGGGCACTCCTGGCCACACCTCTCAGGAAGCAAGGCACAATGACAGAACATTAATAAAAGCCTAAAATTAAGATTTGAGTTTGTGCAAGTGTCCCACTGACCCCTCCACAGCCTGCTCCCAGATGTGATGCAAATCTGGAACTTTCTAGAACGCTTTTGCCATTCAGGCTTCATCAGTTTCGAATGCTCTGTATATTATGACCAAGAAACACAGCCTCTCTTTTTCCAAAAGCTGTAATATTTACGAGTGTGTGGTCCCAGGGAGGACTGAAATTCAATTAATTAACGTTCTAAAGCACGCTGAAGTAGGAGATGAAAAGCTCTGAACATTAAGAACAATTATCTAAAATATATTTGGCTTACATCTCTTTTCCTAATATTAAAAATCATACAAAAGAAAGATTTAATATTAGAAATGAAACATATTTTTCCCTTTTATACATCTACTCCCTAAGTACAAAAAGGAGAATAAACTTACTTCATTTGTTCTAGTAAAAGAAAGTCTTTCATGCTGTTCACCCTTCTTATACACATTTTCTTGCTGATGTTCTGCTTCTGCATTTAATCTTGAATATTTTGACTTTTCTTCTGAGGCTCCTTTTTTGCCTTCATGTTTGAATCTCATGACATTACTCTCTAAAGTCATTGTTTGCATAGCTGCATCTTTCAATTCCACTTTCAACAACTGAATCGCCTTATTAATCTGTGGCACTGCATCTGGATAAAGCTTCTCTTCCCCATCAAAAGTTGATTTCAATTCTACTCGCTGCTTCAAGAATTTAGTGACCTGCTTGAAATGTTTGAGTTCAGCTCTTAGTTGAATAATCATTTGCCTAAGATCTTTTTCATCCTTTTTCTCTATATCTTCACTTGAACATTCTTCCTCTGTCGTGTTCAGATGATCTAACAGTTCATTTACAATTTTCATTTGTTCTTGTCTGCTACACTCAGGAAAGAGGAGAGGAGAGACATGAATTTAGATTTTTACTTAAGCAAACAAAAATACCTTCCAAGAAACCCTTCTGCTGTGTTGTGACATATCTGAAATTCCCAGGAGGTTCTGTTTTACTCACTAATGAATTACTCACTAACAGATTTTTTGGAACCTTTTCACAACATGAATTATATCATAAATTGCCTCATCAAGGCTTTTCTCCTATTTAACACAGAAATATAAAAAATATGAATGGATTCTCAAAAAAGTTTAATCTCTACCTTAAGAGGTAGATTAAATTTACATCAAAACCACACCAGACTCAAGACCATATAATCATAGATTAGCCCAAGTTGGAAGGAACCCACAAGCATCATCAAAGTGCAACTCCTGGCCCTGATGTTGAGTTTTTGTGCAAATCTACCCCTCCATGTATTTCTGAAGGAACAGGGAAGATGAAAAGTGAGAAATCAGCCAAAAAGCCTGCAACACCAGCTCATTCCAGACCACCAAACTGCCCCGTGGATAACCAGCACTTCATGGACAGCAGTTTGGAAAGCAAGGCTTTAAGAGAAACTGAAGCCAAATAAGAGGCATTTAAAGCACAAACAAGCTCTGAAATTCTACAGACAATTTCCTGTGTGCAATAGAGAGCTGTTTGTGCCATTAAAAATATAAACCAGAGTTTTAAACAACTGCATTTGTATAGTTTAGCATTTGAAATGGTAGAAGCTAACTAGGCTTTTTATGGCTTCCTCTGGCATCTAATGGCATTCGTGAGAATTCAGTTATGCAAAGCACAGGCTCATCACCCATCAGCCTGGTCATTTATACTTGAATACAGGAAAAATTACACACTAGAGTGGTAAAGATGATGGTGCTAGAATTACTCATTAGCCAACTTTTAAGTAAAGATAACAAATAAATAATGTTCTCTCTTCATTTCTAAGGGAGTAGTACCTCCTCATTCACCACTAACTACTCCTGTGACAACTAGGACAATTTATGCCTGTTGGGAGAGTTTTAAATAGTAATGTAATGTGAAAATACAGAATTGCTTGAGTAAAGCCAAGTGCAGCATGGTGAACACAGACCAGGGTTTGACTTGTGTAACAACCTCACTGGAGATTCTGCTCCCAGCACTGACAGGCACTGGAAAAGTCACAGAATTCTGTACATAGTCAGTCCAGAGACCAGGAAAGCAAGTAGAGAAGGAAAAGGAACTGCAGAACAAGGAAAGGAACATGAGAGTGATCTACAGCAAAGCCCTAAGTCAGTTCTCAACCCGGAGATGAAGTAGAGTAAGCATGAAACTGGGGTAAATCAGTCAGGGTGTGTGGTTTTCCTGTACAGGTTTCTCTCGCTTGGCATTGTCCAGTTCCTATGAAAATGAGCATTTCAGTTGGCAATTGATCAAATCCCAGTGTAACACCCACACACACACTTGAATTCCACTGGTGCCAGTAGGGTTTGTTCAGATTTAGGTCCACAAGTGTTTTCTCCTCCATGAAAAGTGAGCCAGGAATTTAGAGCACAGTTCAGCCAGTCCTACAGGTGGCTGCACTGGAATAACCCATTACTCAAGTGCAGGATATGGGCCCCAACTCCCTGAACTGGGAGGCAGCAAAGCCCTGTCCAGGCAGGCCTGGTGCAATGGCAAGGGGCATTCAGTGTGCAGCACCATGCATTCAAAATTATCCCTGTAAAAAGTCACTGTAACTCCAATTTCTCTATCCTTAGATCCTTTTACATACTGTTTTTACAGCAGTAAAGTGTTGTCCCTTCCACCACACCACTTTTCACTGGCCTGTGCTCTCAGATATTTTGTTTTTTTCAAGAAAAACACCAGCTGCTGTCAACTAAGCTCTTTTGCCTCTGTTAGACCCCACCCTGGAAACAATCAGTCCCTGCAGCAATGCCCCATGGATCAGCAATTTTGGAGAGTTTCTTTGTTGCAATGAGTTTCTTTTAAGGATTTCTACTGATAGTATGTTTCCTAATTACTTAATTGCATGATAGACTAAAATGGCTCTGAAGGTGCCTTGCCAATCTCTCAGGTAAATTAGACAGTGCCATTATCTAAATTCACTTCAGCAAAATTACCTTATTCTCTTCTCAAATAGAAATACTGTCAAAAGCAGTGCATATCACTCATACTTACGTAGATTCCAGCACAGATGTTCTATTTTCTCTTAGAAGAGATGTGAGCAAATTCTCTTCTGTTTCATGTTCACTCATTCCTGTTCTGCCCAAGTGTTTGTCAGTTGTATCATGCTCAAATTGAGGCTTAATTGGACTCCTGTAATGTCTGTCTTTGCAGAAACTCTCTGAATAGCCTGATGGAGTTATCTGTTTAAAAATTGCAAACATTGTCTTATTACACAGGTATGTGATGTTCTATTAAATTCAGGGCTGTAATCTTTCTGTAATCAGGTTCTCTAATTCCTGATGCTCTTTATCTACATTAAGAAGCATCCACAGACATTTTGCTGACTATTTATTAATGGAAAAACTAATTAACATCTATTTCATATGATTAATTCATAGGGATCAGTTGTTTTGTAAGGAGTAAGAAGATTTCCCTGAAGGTCTTTATCTAACAAGAGGTATGAAACTTCTGGAATGTTGCCTGCAGACTGCAGCTAACAATTTTATTAGCTCAGCTTTGAATCATCTGTATTTACAGTACAGATTCTGTCCTGGGATCTCCAGATTCAAGCCCTGATGGCTGGGACAGGACAAAATCTGGAAGCATTTACAAGCTGCCAACTTTCTGTGTAAAACATCATGGATGTGTCCAAGGGAATCTCTACAGTCATTCAAACCCCAATTAACCATCAAAATCTGCAGCAATCACATAAGAATTCAGTCTGGGCCCATTTGGGTACAATTCCCATCAGCAACAAGAGCCAAGAGTTTTTACAATACATCACTTACCTGTTTATCCACCTCACAAGGAAAATCCAAAGATACTTGAAGGCATACCTGGTAAACAGAGAAATACAGAAATTTCACTGAGCAAAATATCAGCCATCTTCTACATTTACAAACCAATTTGCAACCTGAGTTCTTTTATGATTCCATGATGCTTTATCTTACATTTATTAGATTGAGAGCACGGCAGATTCCTGTTTGTATGAAAATGTAGTTTACAATTTACCAAGCTATCAAGCATTTCAACCCTAAAGAAGGATCTAAGGATTTTTTCCTCAATCGCAGCAAGTGAATCTCACAAAATTTGTACTCCAGGCCTGACTGCAATGGAGGCAGGAAATCAACCTGTGTGGATGTAAGAAACACAATTTCAAGGGACTCTCTCTCAGAGAGGGTGACTCCGAGTACTCAAACAACAGAAAACAAGGTCCACAATGAAAGCAATCCTGAATGCAAAACCAGCTGAGAAATACAGGAAAAAGCTTCCAGAAGATCTTTAGGATAACAATTAGTTGAAAGCAAAATCAGATAACCAAGAAAAGTATGTTTTGTTTTGTTTTGGTTTATGCTTTAAGAAAATGAAGACATTTTAAATGCATGCAGAGAAGAGAACACTGTACCATGGTGTTCCTACCTGGCTGACCCTCTCACAAAACTGACTGTTCTGTACCTTCCTGTCATTGTCACCATCTTCAGGCTGCATCACAGGCTTCTCTGTTGTTTCAAGACACTACACAAAGTATGGAATGATGTGAAAATGTAGCACAAAATAAAATACTGTGATATGAAACGTGCATAAATAAGTCAGTGGTATGTCTTAAAAGAAAAATAAAAAAGCCTGTAATACAAAGTAACAAACACTGAATTAGATTCCTTCAACAAGATCAAAGAAAATTAATATAAACCCCAGGAATGACTCATATCAAATAAAGTGAAACTTTATCTTATACATTCCTTCATTTTTATTTAACCCTTTCTCCCCAGAATTTATAGAAGATATAAAAAACCATTTCACCTCTTGTGGCAAAGGAGCTCTGTATCCTCAGTCGTGTCCCCATTCTGCCTATTTTATTTTCCAATTTCCAGAATTTATTTTTATTTGCTACACAATTTAGGCTCTTCTCCAGCATTCAAGAAATAGATGCTTTTAAAACTAAGCACATGTGGTTTACTGTACACTAGAAAGATTTACTGTGCCACTGAAGGTTACAATCTGCTGCATCTGTGCCTAAATTTGCCCATTTGTAGCAAATGGTGCCAAATCATCTTTTACTCCCTGCTCCCCACAGAACCCAGCCCATCTCTCACTGCCTGAGCAAAGAGGAGGAGGAAGACTCAGACTCAGACTTTTTTAGGAGCAGCACCCAAGTCCCTGAGCATCACTGAGAGAGGAGCAGAATCCCTTTGGTTTGCTGGATGCTGTTGAGCATTTCCAGGGATCCAGGGGCAGCCCCAGCTGCTCTGGGCACCCTGTGCCAGGGCCTGCCCACCCTCCCAGGGAACAATTCCTGCCCAATGTCCCACCTAACCCTACACTCCTTCATCCTAAAGCCATTCCCTGTGTCCTGTCCCTCTAACCCTTGTCCCCAGTCCCTCTCCAGCTCTCCCGAAGCCCCTTTAGGCTCTGGAAGGGGCTCTGATCTTGCCCTGGAGCCTTCTGTGCTCCAGGTGAGCACCCCCAGCTCTCCCAGCCTGGCTCCAGAGAGGCTCCAGCCCTTGGAGCATCCCTGTGGCCTCCTCTGGAAACTCAAATTATGCCCAGTGCTCAGGTAGGATACAGCCCTGACACAGAGCATTCCAACTGCACAGGACAGAGTCATTTCTGCTTCCTCAGAACACTAGGAATTGAATGTATGTGTGGGCTTTGATTTTGATTTTTTAATTGAGTATGCATTGAATGTATGCATATATAAATATAGATATATATAAAAATATATATATATGTATATATATATAAAATTAATGAGAAAACCCCTTTTATCTCCCAAGCCCTTGCAGTATATGCAAGTCTCACAGTTTTAGGTATGAATTTTAAAAGGCAGAAACTGGATGGTGCAGAGTATTAATTTATTTGCCTTTTACAATTAGAATTCTATATGGAAAACTGACTTCCAAGTCATGTTTGAGTTATCTTGGTCTTTCCACTTAGACCTGGTTTTCTAGGACAACACCGAGTAAAGACAATTTGAAAGTTGGGGAAAGACACAGAGGGGGTTAGGGTATATAGAAAGGGCATGCATTACAAAAAAAGAATAAAAATGTTGTAATCATGGGATGCCCAAAGTCCAATAAGATTAACTATTGTTTTGAAAAAAATCTATTTAGGTTGAATCTTCCATTTGTAGGTTCAGGACAAACCCTACATTTGTGTATAAAAAATAAACTTATTTGCACATGTAACTTATCCATGCAATGCAACTACCTCTTATGGGTCAACATTATTTAGTATCTGCTTTTCCCAGGCTAGTATTTGGTTTAATATGTGAGGATTCATTAACGAAATTACTGCATAAGACCAACAGGTTATAAATACACTGTGACAATAAATCACTGCAGGCTGATCCTGTGGTGCTGTGTCTGAGAGGCTGACATGTCCTGTACTCCAAGGAATATGACCTCATGTGCAACAAAATACTGAAAGAAAATAAGTGTCTTAAGGCCAGAAAGGTAAATCTACCGAAAATAAGCTGCCTGTTTTAAAGTATTTCCGTGGAGACTGAAAACCAGGAGAATGTTTTTCTTAAATGAAGCACTGATGTGCTTGGTTTGCAAAGCTCCCCAGAGCCCTGAAGGCTGAAATCACTGAGGCTGCTCCTCTCTGAGAAGGCAGATGTTCAGAGGACAGCACAAAAACAACCTTTTCCTCTCCTCCTTCTCCCTCCCAGCACGAGAAGGAAGCCAAGGAGCAGAGGACAAGGGGCTGTCAGACCCTGCAGAGGCACCAGTGTGCATGTTCACCTGACTTGGGCTCTGGCTTTGGGAAGGAAAAGCAGGATGGGAGAGTTTCAAGAACCTGAGGAAGATCCCTCTTCCCAGGGATATCCAAATTCCTCTTATAACACTGATGTCAGTGTCATCCCAGCACTACCTGCCAATGAATTCTAGCTCAAAAAAAAAAAAAAGAAAAAAAAAGGAGGGGGTTTTGAGAGTGGTTGTTACTGTGCAAAACACACTGTTGTCACACCCATCCAGGTTGTCATTTATTGCCATGCCTGCCTTTTAAAATTCATACCTAAAACCATTAGACTTGCTTATACTGCAAGGGGTTGGGAGATAAAAGTGGTTTTCTCATTAATTTAATATATATTTTTAATATATATATATTTATATATGCATACATTCAATGCATACTCAGTTTTTAAAAAATCAAATCAAGCCCCACACACACGTTCAATTGTCCAAAAGACAGCTTTTGAACTAAAAACTTTTAACTAAAGATCCTTTTATTTTCGAGCTCCTTAGTACTACAGTCATTCTGGCACTGGTTTAAATCCATATTTAACTTTCCTATTTCTTTTCTCAGAACACTGAGGTTTATTTCTATTTTACAAGCTTCACTCTTTGTCATTCTCTACATCTGATTCTGTGGCTTCTTCAGTGAGCAGCCCTGCCTGTTCCTGTCATGTCGAGACAAGCAGGAGCTCACAGCACACGTCCTGTCACGATAATCCGGGCACAGCACAGGAATCCCTTCGGAATTCACTGCGGCATCCACGGGGATGCAGAGCCCTCTGCAGGATGAGGAGACAAACTGCTAAAAATGTTAATTATGGACAGTGCAGGGAGCGCCCACCAGCTATTCTCCCAAACCTCTCAGTGATATAAATTCCCCATTTCAATAAAACCATGGTACATCTAAAGCTCTGTTTCTAATTTAAAATATACTTCAATTAAAGATAGCATGACAATGTCTTAAAACTGAAGAAGCAAAAATATTTTGTGACTGTCCCATTATACCTGCAGCACATCCAGGAAAAACACAGGAGCTTTTTTCCTGAGTCCTGCAGAAAAATCACTCATTCCACAGTCTCAGTTCTTGAATCAGCCAGTCCTGCACGTAACTGATCCAAACTACTTCTAATCCTGTTCTTTTGAGTTTAATTCAGAAATTCAAGACACAAAACACCAGCACCATCATCATTCCTTTTATATTTTTTCCTTCCTCTTTCCTACATTCTGCACAAGGATGGAACTGAGAGCAAGAGCCACAAAGGAACATGAGGACAAGCACTACCAGCCACATTTCAAGTAATACTTTCCAAGCTGGAAGGGTCACCCAGAACCTCCTGAACAACCTTCACCACTCACACACACGTGGGGACCCAGCACCCAAAATGCTCTCAGTGCAGGTATTTTGCCAAGGCCTCTCCTTCCCCACAGCTGAGAACAGTCCCAACTTTGGGGAAATGAATGAAAAACCCAGCAAGGATTATTTCCTTGCACCTCTCAACAACCCACTACAGTGCTGGCCCCTTCCTCATGCACTTCTCTTTTCCATATGAATAAATAGCCAGGTGTTTAGGTGACCTCAAGTTCTATTCCTTGGTTTTTGGCTACTCTGAACCCTTGTATTTTGAATATGCATCAGATATCTGAAAGGAAACCCTTAAATAATTAGACACAGCCTGAGAATGACTATGCAGTAGCAAACAGACTTTCAGGAATAACTGAAATATTTTCTAAGATATTGCTTTCTCTGTAAAATTAACTATTTCCTTCCCTTTAAAATGACAAAACAAATAGGTCACACACCCAATTAATATTTAAATGAGTATGTTGCTCCCTAAAATCAACTTGACACATAACTGAGCACTTGCATTGAGCTGCTTCTCTGTAGTGCTAACATGCTGAAGTTGTTTACATCATTAATTTAAAAAGTTATTATAAGGAATTAGCTACCTCAGCCCCAAGGGCTTTACACTCCTTCTGCACTGATGTAAATGACTCCACAAGGCAGATTAGATGTGAGACTCACTACTTTAAAACAGAAAACCTACCTCTCTGTGGTTTAATATTTTCAGTGGCTCCTTCCCTTCAGAATCCTTTGTACAACATCCAGATTGTCTTGCCTTCAATTCTTGATTAATTGACTGCAGCTCTTTGACCATAAGGAGCAGGTCAGCAACCTAAATAACCAAAGGAAGAACAAGCAGAACTGGTAACATCCAAACTAGTAGGAAAACAAATGATGACATAAATCTCCAGCTAAATGCAAACTGCAGAGTTGGAAGCCTGGGTTTGAGTATCTGCTCCTGTGTTAATCTCCCTAGGTATAGAAACATGCTTCTGTGTTTGTGAGTTAGTGTTCAGGGTACCTTCACTTGGAACACTGTAGTTCAGGGTCACTTATTAAAGTTCAGGTAACAAGTTTCACATCTCAGTAGCAAGAACAAACCTGAGGGCACCTCACACGAACAGGTGATTTGAGAAGAAATATTTAATGCAAGAAAAAACAGCATTATTGGAATGTAGCAGGATTCAGGAAGAAGCTGTTCTTGTCTCCCCACCCCCTTTAAAAGCCGCTCTCATTCTGAGCAGTTTCACAGACACAGAATCTGACTGGACAGTTGGGTTCAAAACTCTCATGGCCACAAAGCTGTGAAGTGTGTCAAGAACGTTTGGAAAAAAAAGTGAAATCTTTTTATCAGTCCAATTAATATACTTGGAAAACCAGGTCAGCTTTCCTGATTTTCCTGATTTATAAGTAATTTCTTACTTATAAATACCTTTTGCTAATGAGTGTCCTTGAGCCTTCTGAAGGGAACATGCTCAGAGATAAAAGTGGTGAAACCCCAGAATGGCACTGGGACACAATCTGGGTTTTTTTTAGGGACACCTGTTCTGAGTAAGACAAACTTCCTTCCTTGAGATTACCCACCTCCAGAGCGTGAGCACCTGCCTACAATTCAGCTGTCCCTGAGAAACAGAAAAACTTCAGTTATGCTCACTCCCAACCAACCATATTCAAAATTATTCCTTGTCATAAACTGGTGCATGGATCAGATGTCACTGCACAGGATCAGGAGAAAGAGAAGGAGTTTCTCAACTCCAATAGTGATTTATTGTTTTGGTCTGCACATTTCATCTCTGTGAATTTCAGTTCTCCTTAGGCAGAACAGAGAACTCACCTCAGGGTTATTTTATAACATGCCCTATTTACCAAAATATTTGCAAATCCTGGGATGGACTGTGCTAGAATATACACTGTAGACACCACCACCTCTATGATTGATGAAGGTGCATGAAATGCACATTGTGGGATGCTCAGTGCAAAACCTTTCTTTGGAGTTGATGCAGATGATGTCTGAAACACGGCACTAGGTCAAAACTTTGAGTCCAGGTGTCCAATACCACAAAACCCTGGCTGCAAAACCCTCAGCTTTCAGCTGATTCTGAAGCCCATGTGGTGTAACAAAGTCTGAACAGCTCATAAAAGGTGGGTCACAAACCACAGAGATGGGAGCCTCAAATCCTTTCAGAACAGTACCTAAATAAATGTTTCTGTGAGAGATACAGAAACTATAAACAAAGCAGAATTAAGCCATTAGGAACAGTAAATAATAAAAAAAGATCAATACCTTTTTTTTAAGTTCTTCCAGAGACAGATGGTCTATCTGAAGGCTTAAATGGTCTTGTTCTCCTAAACATATACTCATATAAGATGTTTGATCTCCACAGAAAGACAGAGTTTCATCTGCCAAAACAGCCAAGGACAGACATTATTTCAGAAACTCCATTTGCAGGAAAACACAGCACAGAATGCACAGGACTTTTCCAACAAGAACCTTCCAGTAAGTCTGTGGGAGGCCAGTTAGAATGTTTCATTCCCAAAATAAGCTTTCTGTTTAATTGAAAAAAATGTCCTCATACTTATTTGTGCTTCTGTCACACAGACAAGCTGCATTTTCTGTGGCTGTATTTTCTGTGGTTATCAGCATGAGTTGTGAATGTAATTCTGAGTTATAATTTACGTATTTAGCATTACAATTAGAAATAATTTTTAGGAAGGATAAGTTAGGCATGAATACTTATTCTACTTTAGCTATAGTTTTATAAGCATGAACTCAATGTCTCAAGGCAAAAAGCCAGGTTAGACAAAGTTAATGAACTTATTTTCCTTTTGGGTCAAAACAATGCAGTAATTGGATTGAAAATAGTTATTTATTTATTGCCTCTGTAACTGCAGGAATTATTTATGTTTCAATAAACACCTGTTTATTTACAATATAAATGACAGTCAATTCTATAAATAAATCTCATTAGATAGGGAGAAAGCATAACTAAATTAGGACAAAGAAGAGACATGCAAATCCTACTCCCTTTTCTGACACTGATCCTGTGGCTGTTGCAAGGACCCAAAGTCACAAATCATTACTAATTTTTCAGCCTTTATTCCCACCAGCCTCACCCTCAACACAACAGCTCCTGAGGACCCTGGAGTATCCACAAGACCCTTTGGCCCACCCTGGTTGTTGATTATCTCTGGGCTTTTGAGGTTGGAAACTCTGAAACAGCTGAAGTCTACCTTTTGTCACTTATCAGAGCTGTCAAGTGATGCTAAAATTGAAAAGCTAAGTTGAAAGGGGAAGTGAACAGGCTTTACTGTTATTTATATATCCCCTATGGGATAAAACAGAAACATCTTGTACATATGCAGTAAACTATTTAATGATACCCACTTACATTATTCTTTTCTATATCTAAGAACATACTAAAAACACCTCCCAAGACATACAGCAAAAAAGCCAGAAGCTAAGCTATATTTAAAAGCTCTACTTTTTCTGAATTACTAAGTACCAAAACTTCTGGGTATTTTTTCTTTCTCTGGAAATACTTCTGTTGGGAGGAGGTTACCAGTGCCTGAGCCACAAGCTCTCTGGGCAGTAATTACACCCCATGGTCAGAAAGTGATCCCATGGCCACCAACTGATCGCAAGACAGGAATCTCTGACTTTTGAGGAAAACAGTGAATTCTGTGTGTACAAAGCTGCAGGCAGCATGAAATGATCCCTGCAGTAGAATTGCCATAGAATTTCTAACATTTGCTGCATGGAAAGGTAGCAATTGTCCCTCTGTATGTGCCCTGATTGCTCCAAGACATTCTGTTACCAATTCACCAAATCAGCTGCAGTATAAAAAGTCAAAAAGAAATCTTTTCACACCTTTCAAAAAGAAATCTTTCCACACCTTTTTTACTCTCAAATATTTTTTCTCCATTCCAGCAAACTAACGGTATTAAAATCACTTTTCTTTTGTGCAAGAGGAGGGTTGGGCTGGGCATGGATACAAACCTTTGTGGTTTTTCATGTCCTTAATCTGATCTTGCAAGATCTTCTGGAGATTCCTGTTACCTAAAACATCTTCTTCCAGTTGTTTTCTCAACATGAAAATGTTGTTCAGTTCCACTTGCAAGCTATTTATACTGGGAAAAAAAAGGCACAAATAAATCTCTGAGATTCAATTCAAGACATTTTGGTGTGCATTGGTGTTTTCTCCACCCAGGCTTGCACCAAGAGCCAATTTCCCATTCCCCATGGCTGGGTTTCATCCCACACTTCCATCATTCTGATGCATAAGCACAAACATATCTCTACAGAGAAAGAGGAGATTAAATGTTTACACACACAGCTTTTTCCTGCTCTTTTGGGCTGTGCTGCCTAAGCCAGCTTCCCCACGACAGAGCTCTTCTAAAAGCCTCTTTCTGAGCAGTTCTTTTTAAGGAAAATCTAAATTACTAACTTCTAAATAGGGTGCCAGAAAAATATCATGATCACATAACGCTGATGGCTTCATGTATTCCATTAAGTGGTGACCATGGAAACTTTGTTCCCTTGCCACAGAGCTACACCAGATAATCTAATGCTGCATGTAGGAAAAATATCAGAAGATCCTGTTTCACTGAAAATAGGACCCAGACACAACTAACTGTTTTATTTCTTCATTTATCTACAGTCTGTAAAAAGTCGCCTTGAGTTCTAAATTGTCTCAGTTACCACAATGGGGGATAAATGTCCAAACTTAAAATTTATAATTTGTCAAGGTGAATTAATTTTTTAAGCAACTTTGCTACTGAAGCTCTTCAGCATCAGCTGCCCCTCAGGCCCCAGAGAGATCTGCCCCTTGCTACATCTTCCCCACACCCTTCACAACAAGGCAGTTCTGATCAATCTGTAAAAAGATTTAAGTGCTGAAAATAAACCAACCTGAAATTGTAATAAAATGAAATAAATTTGATTTAATAAAAAATAAATAAGAGGGTGTTACTGAACTCTTTGTATTATTTATTTCTGCATTTGCTTCACTTAGTGTTTTAAGATAAATTAAGCTGCTGCAGAATTTCCAAGCCACTGCACTAAATAACAGAGAATTCAGGAATCTTTAAAAAAATTTCAATCCACCTGATGGGAGACTGTCCAGGAATACAGAGCACATCATTCTTGCATGAGAATAACAGAGTACTACAGATGCACACTAATTAAAAGGCTACATGTATGAAATGCCTCTCAGTGTTTCCTAACCAGTGTGCTGTTGTCAGGGACTCCTGCACAAGAAACTACCAATTGTTTTAACCAATTCCTCCTCATACAAGAGCTTCTCTGAAGAGAGAGCTCTCTTAAACGCTCAGCAAAAAAAGATTAAGAGTAAAACCAAACCAACACGTGACTAGAAGCCAGGTAAGTACATTTTCTCCTTTTTGTGAGTTAAAGGTTTTATAAGAACAATCACAGATTCCCCTCTTGGAGAGAGAAAGAATATCTTGGTCCTGACATCCAGCAGCTCATTTTGACAAATAACCACCCAGGTTGCTTAAAATAAATAATGCCTAAAAGAAGCTGTCAGCAAGAAAACAGATGTTTGCCCAAAATCCATGTCACTGCTGATGGAAATTAAACCTAAACCCAGCTTCCTCATCTGTGTATCTGCAGGGCTTGTTTACCTATTCCCCAGAAGTTTGGGATTCAAGTCTTGATGAAGTTTCCAGCACGTTTCAGCCCCCAAAACTGGGGGATGGAGGAATAAGAGCAGCTCCAAGCCCCAGCTCAGTGTGCATCCTCTGCTACTTTGGCACAGCAGGCATTGGCTGCTCCATGCATCCCAAACCTCCCCACCAGGGAAGCAGGGCTAATGATCCTGATCCTACAGAAGCTCACTGCAAAAGCCCAGTGGTTCCACCTGCAGTTCTGAGTTTGCCTATTTGAAAGGCATTCTAAGGAAAGCCAGTTTCAGAGCCACACTGCTGTCACTATGCAGAACGTGGAGCCTCTCCCTGCCCACAGAGCAGGAGCCACTGCCAGGCCCCTCTCTTCACATGAAATCAGAAATCACCTCCAGAATCTGACTGCTAGAATTATTTATCATTAGTATTTTTTCTAGTACCTAAAGCAGGTCCTGAGCTGTGGCCAAGCACAAGCTGGCATTTCTGCTAAGCCCTTAACTCACACAGACAGATCTCATCTCCTCTAGTGCGGCTTCTCTTCACGGTTTCCAAACTATAGTGGTCTATAAAACAACTGCAAAATATAAATAAACATTCCCCCAAAGCTGGCAGGTATAAGCCATTGCCTTCAGGAGCTGGCTCTCAAATGTTTTAAATACTTCATTAAGAATTTTGCAATTATAACAGTAAATTTTTTATAAAATATTTAAATTTCATTTGTCTAGAGACTAAGAATTTTCTTTATCGTAACATCTCCTCCTCAACTGCCAAGCAATAACAGGGTACAGACTAGGCTGCAGATTTCTTTCTAAATTATTGTGTTCTTTGATTTTAAAAGGTTAAAAACCACTTGCTCCTGCCACCCTTTTCAGTGCTTTATACTGAAAGTGTACTATGCAAACTTCAATTATTCTGTTTTGTTTAACCTTCTCCCAAATCTTGCATATTTATATTCTCATCAAAATTCTCATAGTGTCACTTTTAAGATAAGCATTATCTGTATTTTAGGAGTAAACAATGGCAAATTGTCCAGTGCCCTAAAGTTCACTGCAATTTGGTTTTACTCCTATATGCCAAAACACAAGACCCAAGTATGGAAAATCCAGCTGCTTACTTTGGTACCTAAATGGAAACAAGGCTCATTTGAGATTCCAATCAAAAAGGAAACATTTTCAGAAATATTTAAGTAATTTAGATAATAGAAACTCACTTACATAAATATTTCTCTTTAGAGACTACAAAGAGTTTTTAAACAACTGGCCAGAGCAAACTAATCTCCAGTAAAGCTGCACTTTTTTTTTCACAACTTCTGACTTTTGCCCTTGGAGTTCAGATTATCCCCCAAAACAGAAGCACTTACCTATCTGATTCCTTGAAGGTCTTCACTAGTGTAGAATAAATATTCTGTTCTTTCCTTAAAGCAAGGATCAGCTTCTCATATTCAGCTTCTTTATTTTCCTAAATTAAAAGAACACACTGTGCTTACACCGTAATTTTCATGCCTATGACCATGTGTGTGCTTGTGTCCTGAAGCATTTGTGAAAGAAGCTGAAATCCCAGTTTTCTGAACAGGATCACCAATGCCCAACATGGACCTGAGAACCATTCACTGTGCCTAAATCCAGCTTTCTTGGAGGAGCAAAGGTTGTTTCACTGTGTACCTACCATGAGTGAATCACACACCTGAAAATGCTTCAGCATTCTGCTCACAGCCTCAGAAGTTTCCCCCATCCCCAACAAAAGCATCCTCACTCCCAAAGCTCCAACAACCAGGAACAACCTGGCAGGCAGATATTCCAGAGCAGGGGAAGGCAGAAAAGGGAGAGCAAAGAAGCCAAAGCTCCAAGCACACATTTTAGAACAAGTCCTCTTTGTGTTCTAGATAAAATTGGCTTTTTTGGGATGAGGAGATCCAGAAACTTCTGTCTGAAGAAGAAGGATTATATTGAGCCCCAAATAAAGGATGAACTTATCAGACACTCCCTAAGTCAGTTTTCTGCACACTACAAGCTCCTCCTTCACTTCTGTGAAGAAAAGAAAATAGTTTACCTGCAAGTCTTGCTCACAGAAAGGATGATATTATTATTATAAGAATAAACACATACTCCTGTGGTACATTCTCAGTAAGGATCCACTAATTTCCCCAGACTTTTTTCACTCCAAAACAACCAGAGAGTCGCTTTTTCAGCAGGAAGCAAAAAATGCAGCTATTTAATGGAGTATTTTCTTGCACTTACTATGTAAAAGTATCAAAGATATCAGTCATTTCCAAAGAGAAAACAACTGGAATATTATGGCAAATTTAGATGTATTAATATCAGGTGCAAATTCTGCCTCTATTAAAGAATTTTTGGTTCTCTCAGTTTTCCATTTCGACAGAAAACTGAAAGGAGGAACAAAAAGGTGCCACAGCTAAGGGGGAATTTCAGCTAAGGGAACTCTTAAGAGATCCTAAATCATTAGTGAAGAGATCATTAACAAGGAAGAAACCTACACCCAGGAGTTTTAAGCAGCTGTTATTATTCCAACTGCAATTCCTTAGGAGGAAATTGAAACAAAAAAAAAAAATTGAGCTACAACAGAATCTCGTTAATTCACACTAAAGATGCAAAGCCTGCTAATTTGAACAATTCAGTGTTCTGCAAAGTAAACAGCACAAAAGCAAGGACAACCGGTGTTTACTTTTAATTATTTACACTCTTACTTCACAATATGCCAGCAAATATGTTCAATAATATTTGGCAAGTGTAATCAAGCTGTGATCAGATGACTCCAGTTGAGGTAATCTGCCTGGCAGGTCCTGCTGCAGCTTCTACCACTGATGCTCCAGAGTCTCTGAAGAAGTGACCTTGCCTTTGGACACCTGCTCCATATTCAGCTGCCATCTAAAGGCTGCATCTGAGAGACCTTTCCAGGTTCTAGTACAATTTAGACATTAAATACTATTCTGTAACAAAGTGTAAAATCCTGAGCTTCACATCAGATTTATTATCTAGAGGAGCAGTGGAGGAGCTCCCAGCAAAGCTGCTGACTGAGCACAGAGAAACACAAAAACAGATGGAGGTGGGTGATCCAGAGGCCAGTAATAAAATAATCTCATCAAAAAAAAAAAAGTTAAAAAGTACATCTTGCAGCCTGAATTAAGGAGTCTTATCAATGTGCTGGAATCTCAGCCTTTCAAGAACAGTCATTAAACATTAAATACATGGCCTGTAATTTAAGTTGGAAAAGTTTGATCACAAACACTGACCAATGACGTAGAAAGCAACAGGTTTACTTTAGTTGTTTCACAGTCTGTTAAAAGTTCTAGTGAACTCCTCCATATGTCTCATGCAAACCTTGCAATTATTACTGAAGACACTACAGAACTGTATCCTAATTAAAGCTCTTTCTGAAGCCTTGGCAGAGCAATGTCATTGTGCAGAGTTAGGGAGCACAAATGAGGGAAGGAATGGCTGCTGCCTGAACAAAGCACTGCCACACACAAACCCTGTTCCACTTCCCTGTTCCTTTTAGGATTCACATGTCGAGTTCTCCATTTGTACCAAAATCTCAGTAAGCTCACGAAATCCTCCCAACTCTTTCTGCGTAACAGGAGACATGAGCTGTTTCTTAATTCCAAATGTCACAGGCTATACACAAATTATTAAATTCTAAATTCAACTGCCTAGGTAAAGGTTAGCAAAATCACGAGGAAGTGCTCCTGATTTTTTCAGAATCTTTCACAAATAATAAGGATGAGAAGATGCAGCACGAACATCTCTTTTTTTTGTACATTATTACTGTCATTTCTAAATAACGCGTAGGAGTGAATTATTTCAATCAACTCCCCGACGGTACACAAAACATAAGGCAGCTCTGTAACTTAAATAGACTGTAATGCTGTGGGAGTTAATGAAACATTAAACCTCTTGACACATGGTGTGAGGGAAAATGTGTTAGAGGAGATAGCTGCAAGACATCCAGGACCATATTGCAGTGAAAGATTTATATTCCCATGAAACGAGGCAATCTAATACGTTAAAGTCTATATTTAAGTCTGAAATACTATTGCTAAGCAGCAGTGCTGGAAAACATAACTTATTTTCATTAAAGGTTTCTTAGATTGTAAGCAATGAAAGTAAAAGGTTTATACCTCCACAATAAATAACTTACTGGCAATGTCACAAGAATATCTGGTTGCCTCACTGAATGTTCTCGTGCTTCCAACAACCCTCAGGATCATTTCAAAATCTCTGAAGGTTAGAGGACAAATGACTGAGAGAAGGATATTAGCTATACCTCCTCACTGATCCATCCATTCATCCATCACTAGAATTTGGCCATTTCTTCTCACTTCTAAATTCCTTGTCTGTAAAACACATTAAACTCTGAGACTTCAGAGATACTAGAGTCAGAAGTTGCCAGACTCCCCTAATTATCAATACCCTCGCTCACTCTCTCTAGACCACGACAGAGAAAGGCTCAAAAATCCAAATTCCGAAATTAGAACCTGTAATTCATCTTGCCTGGCCTGGCCAAGGCACCCAGCAGAGCTTTGGGTGTTGGTCGCTTTAAAATTTATCATTACATTAAAATAAAGTACAAAGATATGCTGAAAGAGAGAAGAGTTCTGCATCTCTCCAATCAATATCTTCGACTTCAAAAGACCAGTGAGGCTGAGGAGCCTGGTTTCTGTCCCCTCTGGTGGGGAGGATCCAGCTGTGGGTTTGTTGAGAGTCGGTGCAGCACCACAAAGCCATCCAGGAGTGCCAGGCAGCCAGTGAGGGCAGAGCCCGGGATAATCTGGGTCCAAAAAGAGGTGATTAACATGCCAGAGTGGGTCCTTACAGGAGATACCTGACAGAGGTGGAGCTGAGAGGACAATGGGCTGTGATTAGCTGTTGTTCAGTCCCCGAGTGCAGCAGCAGCAGAGAATGGGCTGTGATTAGAAGGTGGCTCTGGGTGATTACTGTGCTCTGCCTGCCACTGCTCCTGCCCCTGGTTACCCACCTGAACCGAGTGAGGGCTACACAGGGAACTCAGTGTTTGATTTCCATTAATTCCCTATGATTTTCCATCCTATATTCCTTTGTGACAGAAGTTACGTGCACGCAGTGCAGTTTGTTGTGCAGAAGTGGAATTTCCCCCCAGCCTTTCCCAGACCATTTTCTCTGCCTGCACATTCACATATCTGGGATAAACCCTCACTGCTACCCAGGCAAACAGGGCTGCAGCTCCTTTTCTCTGAGCTGCTCACACAACCAGGACTCCACAGGTTCTCGTCTCTCCCATGGTTAATTACAGTGCCCATCACACTCATCATCTCACCACCAGACTGTTCAGAATGTGACCCAAAACACTGCACTTATGGTTCCCTTGCCATTGCCTCCCTTTATTTGGAACTTCCTTGAGAGTCTCGTTAATGACTGACATATTATTAAAGAAATGAAAAAGCTTTTTCCCACCATTACTGTGTACCAGTCTAATTATTTTTACTTTGCCTGATGCTTTTAGAAACCTTGACACACCAGGCTGCAAACAACACAAAAAGAGACAAGAAATGTACCTTCAAAAGCAGCTTATTTGTTCAATAACCTGTACACCATGATGCACTGATGTACTGATGGAGTCAGGGAGTGATGCAAAAATTTAACAGTACCTGACTTCTTTTTGTCAGAACAGAATGGAGGGTAAAGAGACAAGGAAGTACTTCTAAAACTAAAATTTTGAATTTTAACCTCTCACTTCAGGTACAAGTCCTTTCAATTCATGGCATCAAATGAAATAATGGGAATATATTGCTCATCCTTTTTTAATATACATACATATATTTCTGTACAAGTTCTTTTTTGCTTTAAAGCAGTTCTTTTCTTGCCCTGGACATATTTTCATTCCTGCCTGTATTTATCCTCACATTCTATTTATCTCCTGTGGTCATCAGCTCTGTGCAATCTTTCCCTTATCTATCCAAAGTACACAAACTCTTCTCTGCACTTCTCTCCAGAAATGCAGATATCCTCCCAGTCGGTGAATTATGTCTGCCCTAACCACCAAAAAACCTCTACCTCTTTATGGCAGGCAAAACATCTTACATGCTTTGTCAAAGCAGGAGATTTAGTGATGCCATATAAATTCATCAGAGGACAACCCATGGTGAAGTACAATATTTATCAGTCCACAGCTTTGAAGCCAAAGTCAAAATTCCCTTCAGTTTGAAGTCAAGGAACTTATCTGCAAATGATCAGTAATGTAAAACTCACCTCCAGCTCTCTGACTATCTTCATTATTGACTGTTGAGTCTGTGCAGCACATTTCTCCTCTACCAAGCCCTCATTTTTCAGTTCAAGTTCTTCATTAGCTTTTAGAAGATTCTTGCATTTATCCTGGAGCTCCTGCAGCTCTGCATCCTTTTCTTTAACTGTTCCATCAAGTCTCTAACAAAAGAAAACAGGTAGTTTTACAAAATTTACTCTAATTTTAAACTGCAAAATACAAATCCTAACAAAATTCAGGAGAATATCCAAGGATGACCTGGAACATGTTTTTTACACGCCTTGCAAAAAAAGCTCTATTTAAGACACCAGAAGCAAAATCAAAAGATACACAGCAGCTTTCCCCACCTGTGCAACCTTTACAGTATCAAAAAATGCAGTCAAGGCATGCACCTTTGTCTCCAGGTACACAGCAACCTCAACTCTGACTCTGCACTGGTGGTTGAATACCATCACTGCTATTTTCCTCTGTGTGAAAATGGAGCAGGGGCCTGCTACCATTACCATTCAGGCAGGAAACTTCTCATCCAGGTCATTTGGGGCTCCCAGAAAAGATGAAATATTTCAGTATCTATACCTATTCCTCAACTTCCACTTTCTGAACAATGAACTGAAAATCATGAGCACTTCAGAGCTTTTACAAGAGTGACAATCCTACATAAGTATTAGTAAAGCCTTCTTCCCCCTCTGTCCACACGCTTCACAAAACCCTAACAAGAAATCCTGGTGAATGCCACACACTCTGTAATTACAGGTCTGTTCTGCAAATACAGTATTATGAGAAGTGAAGGATTATCATCAAAATCAACAATAACTCCAAATACAAACGTGATTTTGTAATAATTCCCCATACAAAATCAAATGATAACTTTCCATTTTTCATTTCAGAGTAAATCTACCTACCTCAAGCAGCAGATCCTTGTGATTGACACTGTCTGTCAGCTGCCTTATAACAAGTTCTTGGCTCTGCAGCTTCTGATTGCTTTCACTCAAAAGAATATTGTAATGGTGTTCAACTGCTTTTTCTTTCTCAGTCATTTCACCATGTAATTTCTCTAGTTGATTTCTAAGGTCCTACAAAAAAAAAAAAAAGAAACTGAATATGCAGCAAATCAAAGAAAGTTTAAGACTAAAAACCCACACTATCACTGAAGAATGTATTGAAGTCATTTTCTCTTGGCATCAATGAATACAATTAAAGAAAGAACAACTTTCAGATGTCAGTATTTTCTTCCAAAAATCTAGGTTGTTGTTTAAATGCTTTTCATATAGAATGGCTGGACTCCAAGGCTGTTGGGAATATTATGTACATAGATGTTGTCAGAATGAACATTCACTTCTGAGTCAATTTACTCCCTGGCTAGAAATAGGAGAAAATTGCTTACAGGTGATTCAGTTTGTCATTTGCCTTTTTTCTCATCACATCATGAAAATTGTTGCACACTGGTTACTCTGGCATCAAACAAAAGGTCAGAAATATTAAAACTTTTTTCTTTTGACAAGAAGACAAACTTCAAATGACCAACCAGGTCAGCCTCACAATCAGAAGGGATGAACAGAACTTGATCTTGACTCTGGCTCTGTTAATTACTTCCTGCAGCTCCAAGGTTAGCTGCATCACTTCCACATCTTAGCTTCCCATCAGAGAAATGTGTGCTCCTTGTCCATTCTGCTCCTAAACCATAGGAACAATCAGCAGCAAGTCCCACAGCCTCCAAGATCTGTCAGGACCAACATGGAATGCTGCAATGGAAGAACAGCAGCTCCTGGGCTGCACCAACCACAATCACAGCTCTCCTCTGCAACCCTACAGATCCTGTCCCAATCCAGCTGAAAATCCACTTCTGAAAACACAGCTCTCCATGGAGTTTCAAAGTCTGGCCACCTGACAAAGCCTTGGGTTTCAAGAAGTAACATCAAACAATTCCAATTCCTTACATTCTGCTAGGAACCAGGACAAACACTACATCTATGTGAATATATGAGATTATCAGCATGGAAGCTGTAGCCAGCTCACGCTTAGAGTGGAAAATATTTAAGAGCACAGGGCAGTAGAAAAATCTCCAATGTGGCTTCTCTATCCTTCCACCTTCTCTCCCACCACCACTGTTTTCTGTCACTTCCAGCATTTTTGCTGGTTTGTTGGGAAGTTTTAACACTGTCAGTTGAAGGAGGCAAAGTTTCATAGATACCACAACCTCATTTTATAAACTTTTCTTCCACCTCTACTGCACAGATTGTGTGGAAAAAGGAGAGGTAGAAACTTGTAACACAGGAGCTGCTGCCTCAAACTAAACAATTAAAACTTACAGGAGACTTTATACTATCTAAACTTCTGTTCAGACCCAAAGAATCAGGTAACACAGCCTACATCTTCAAATAAGTGTTTTCTATTTATTCCCCAAAAGGGCCCATTTGTGAAGTAGCATGAGCCCTTTAAATAGTTTGCACATATGGTAATCACCTATAAACTTTATTTTTACCTCCACTGGGATTTAAAATTTAATAGTTGTTTCTTATTCTAAGTCCAAAGAAATAGCACTAGTGACATTTTAATTGCAGTCTCTTTACAAACTGTTTTATGTCCTTTTCTTGACTTAATTACCTTGCTTCATGCAGGTTCACATCAAGTCCTTAACATCACTTTATAACTTCAGTGGTTTATTTGTGTTTACTTTGCACATTAAATGCAAAATGTCATTTACAAAGCCTTTTGGTTTACCTTCTTCATTTTAGCTTCATCTCCAGGATTCAGCTAAAAAACACCTAACAGCTCCCAAAACCCCCTCAAATGTTATTCAAAGAATGATTACACCCCAACCTTCAGTTCTATCAACCAATTTTTCTCAGGAGCAAAAGAACTACTTGCTTGACTAAGAAAAGTGAAGAACAGCAGAATCAGATCCAAGTTTTGTCTAGATACCCAAACTCTCCAATATGTTCCTGTTTTTCCCCTAACTGCTGCCTATAAATACAAACTGCAGTGGGAAGTAGTGCAAGCTCTGATAACTGCAAAGGTTTTTGGCTCCAAGTTGTGGAGCTCTTCAAGTGGGTCACGTTAAGCCTATTCCCACACAGCCCTGGAATTGGAAGCAAAGGATCAACAGCAGTGTTATCACATTCCCTGTGCTGCAAAGGTCATTCCTTGGCTTTTTTTAATGTTATTTTTATACTAGCACATTACTGAGAGGCTTTAACTGACACATTACCTGTAATTAAACTTCAGAGGACTTCTCAGCTGGCCTGTAACTCCAGTGACCAACACTGTGACTCTAAATGAAAACCATAAGCAGCTTGAAGAAGACAGACATGCAGAGTACAGCAAGAGCTGTACTCCACCTGTTACCTCACCTCAGTCCTCCTGGTGCACAGCACCTAGCAGGTGCAGAAACCAGGCTTCTGCCTTGAAACACCAAAACTGGGTGTTTTAAAATGGCCAGGTTTATGGAAAGAGCTGGGCTGACAAGGGATACAATTGTGGAAAAAGTAAAACAGCCTCTGTGAGATTTGCAATTTGCACATAACTTCACCTCTACTATTTCTGCCCTCAGAACTCCCTAAATCCTTCCCAAGGCAAGCTAGAGGTGACTGAAAATTACCTTCTTTGCATGAGCTGGAATTCTGTAACACACCAAACTATCCATCACTGTAGCAGGTTGCTTGAACTCATTGACCACTCAAATTGTCTGGGAGAAAATCTATTGGTTTCTATACATTGACTTGCAAGGGTAATATAGTACCTACAGCTCTCAGAGCATAAACTTTGCAATTCTCTCTGCCAACCTTTTCCCCAAGAGACTTTCCTATGATTAATGATAGCTGAACTAAGAAAAATGAACATGAAACACCGTAATATAGAAGACTGGAGCAGATGCCTCCCCCTCCTTGTCAGATGAAAACCAGTTTGGTGAATAATTAAGTTGTGAAGCTCCGAAATCTTCCTCTCAGGCTGAACTTCAGGTAGGAAGACTAAATAATAAATTCTGCCTAATGAGTTATTCTGCATTTCCCCAACCAACTAATCAAATATGAGTATCTTGTAAATACACTTTAGCTGTCTACATTTAGGCCTGGAGAGAGAATGGATACGTGAAGTGTTTAATCATGTAAATTTGAACAAACTTCTCAGGGAAGAAGCACTCCATCCCTGCTACAGGCACAGTAACATGATAGCCATGAACAACATCAAGGAGGAGATGTTTATTCTTCACAATACTGTGTAAAAATAAAAGCAAAAAGCTCTTGTTCCAAAAAGCTTTAAGTGATGTTTAACAGCATCTTGATAGTGATGCTTAAAAACAGCTTTTGGAAAGTTCAGAACTGAAAGAGCTTTTAAAAGCTCTTTCAGATATCTTTTAAAGTTGCCCACTCGAAGGCAGGAACATGGTTCAAGAACATCTAAACCCTTTAATCCAGGAAACTCCTATTATTGGACAAAGTCTGTGATCTGGATGATCAGCTCACATGTAACAGTCTTATTTGATTTTGTTTCACCTGCTTCCCTTCCAGGACAGTAATGCCCAGTTCATGTCCAGACAAACTGGGTTTACAGCAGGCCAAGAAATCCATTTTAGGGGGGTTGTTTGTTGGGGTGTTTGGGTTTTCTTTAATGAATATATGCAAAAATTAACATTACCCCAATTACAGCATATGGAAAGTCACTGCAAATTGCCCTGTGAATGAGTGAAGAGCTAGGGCAGCAGTTCATTACAGATACTGAAGGCATTTCTACAGTTTATACACTTTTTTGCTAACTTTATTCTAACAAAATAGAAACACTGATAAATAGGCATCTTGGAGCATAAATAGAACTGAGTTTTTAAGGCTGTCTCATAAAAAGTTTGCAGCACATCACCGAAGCAGTTTCCTATTTGTCAAAGAGCAAAATCTCACAGCATATTGTTCAACTCCCACATATCTACTACTTAATGGGCAACACTTCACAGGCAATGTGGCTCCATCCAATGTACTTGCAGCTCTGAAATTGAAGCAGCTGTTCTGCAAGGAGTAGGAAATAGGTTAGGGATATAATTTTTATAAGACTGCTCATCTTTTGGCAGGAATGCTTTTCCCCAAGGAACTCATCATTTACATGAAAAACTTGGACATAACGGAGTCAAATAGGGCTTCTGTAATCCAGCTAACTTTGAATCCCCTGGCAACTTCCTACTCAGTCCTGTCTTTCCTGTCTTTGCTGTACAGTTATATTCTAGTTGCCCTGAAAGAGTAAAAAAAAAAAAATCTGAATAGAGAAGACAGTTAAATATAAAATACTTCAAATCAATAAGTTCTTTGTGGCTGTTTTACTGACAGCAGCGATCTGTTCTCGCTCTCCTTAACCTCAATGCCCCAAAGAAGTCTCAAAGCACACCAAAGAGAGATTTAGTGATGGCAGCCAAACCACCGTTGACAATCAAACAAAAATGTCTTATATTTGGAGTGGGGGGGGGGGGAAAAGGAACTTAATTTATTTGTAGGTAAAGAGACCCCTCTGCTGGTTTTAAGGAATAGTGCAAGAGCAGCAATTTCCACGTCTCCCTGCTTTATTAAGGTCCTTATTTAATAATGGAACCAAAACATCTAGTGAATAAAGACAGGCTCATTAAACCTTTTATGTAATTTAATATAGCAGGAGACTAATCCCTGACTGAGGAGGATCAGACACTCTGCTCATTATGCAAATGCTGCCCTCCTGGAAGCAATGGTGGGAAGACTTAGCAAAATCCACATGTCAAAGCATGCAGGTGAGAAGTGTTCTGTGTCAAAGCCTCAGCAAAAGGTGCATCCTTTTTTTTTCAAATGAAAGAAAGGAGAAACCTGGACATTCACTTTGTTGCATCAGCTGTGAGTGCTGGGAGCAGGAGAGCTTATCTGAATGCCCACAGCAAGGTAAAAACCCTCAAGAGAATATGAAGCAGCAGAATTAATGAACAGCACCTCATTCTTCATGTTAAACTGTGATCAATTAATCCTGTGCTTTGGGTCTTTTACAAGCAGAAGTTATTTAATATACAGCCTTTACAGTGACCCTGCCAGGAGAGCAGAGAGCAGGCTGAGGTTTGGCTCTAGGTCACAATTAGAAGAATGTTTAAGTAGTGAAATTTAATATAATCTATAGACATGCAACAAGAAAAATGTGGCAGAAATGTAAACATACATCATGCATGTTCAGATTCTCCCATCAGAAAAACTGGAATCAACAGGAACCATTTACCACTTTTTGAAGTTTAACTTTTTTTTTTCTAGGACCTAACTATCAAAATTATATTTAAAAATATTATTTTGTGCAGATTATGTGCCAGAAGTTTCCTCAATCTTCATATACAGCAATAGGCAGTGTCAGGCATCTCCTTCCCAAAAGTTATTTAAATCAAAAACCTAATTTTGTAAGAAAAGGACCTGCCAAAGCACTGAATTAATTCTAGACTTTAGGAAATAAAGCAAAAACGTGATAATAACATTAATGGTTTTGTCACTTCTGCTCTTCTGCAGCTGTGCTTCATCCAGCTCCTTCTCCATTTTCTCTCTCTCCAAATTCAGATCACTCAGCTCCTGACCAGTGACTTTAATTATCCTCTGCAGCCTGCGATTCTCAGCGTCCTTTGTGAGGTTCTCTGAGCGCAGCTCTGCCAGCAGGGTCTCCTTCTCCATCAGCAGAGCCTGGTAATCTGCAGCACCCTGAAACACAAAACAGCTTTCAGGCTCCAGGAGGGGGTTCTGTAGAGCCTGGGAGTCTTTACTCCCTTTGCATCCCACAACCCTGCCCCTCTTCCCAGTGTTTCAGAACTGGGGTGCAAGGAAACAGTGAAATGACAAAGCAAGGAAAGTGTAACACTAAAAATTCCCTCCACTGATGTGACAAAACTTCCCACCACATCCAGCACAGACTAAGGAAGTCTGAGGTAACAAAGAATGAAAGAAAGGTTGACGTGCAAAGGAGCCCACAGTGCAAACAAGGTCATGGCAGTATTATTGATTCACAAAGCTTTAATTACATCAAACTCTAATTTTGGAGTAGAGTCCAGTTTCACTCTGGACTAGGGCAGGAAGTTACTGAGTCTGTGATGAATCAAGGCATTAAGGCTGGAAAAGACCTATAGGATGGAGTCCAGCTGCCAGCCCAGCAGCAGCACCGTGCTCACCACCAACCCATATCCTCCAGTGCCACAGCCACACATTTTTGGAGGGATGGTGACTCCACCCTTCCCCTGGCACAGGCCTATTCTGTGCTCTCAGCACACTGCTGCAATGGCCTGGAGCTCAGGGCACAGGAGCACTGGGCTCTGCAGCACCTTTTACTCACACAGAACTGCCTGCAACTCCAGGCTGCAGCTAAGGAGCAGAGCACTGAGGAGAAGGACTTGCTCTGCTGGGTGGACTCTGTGGACAGGAGGGAGCAGTCACACACTTTTCAAACTTAAAACTTTTTAAAAAAATCATCAAAGTTTCAGAAATCATTAGGTCCCTTTTCTCCTTCACACACACACACAAAAAGCATTACTAAATCACATTTCCACAAATAACGTTCCACTATTTTATAAACAGTGGTTTCACATTTATTATATAAATAAATCCAAGAAGGTGTCTCACACCCAGTTCAAGTCTGCTAATAGGAAGCCTGTGCTGGCATCATACTTTCAGAAAAAAAAAAGCTCAGAATAATCTCAGCTCCCCAGAAATTTGTGTCTTTATTTTTAACTTATTCTGATATTATATGTTTCTCCCTTAAAGATTCTCAGTTGGTTTAGATTCAAAAAAAAAAAAATCAAACCAAACAACCAAAAAAAAAGGGAGAAACAAGGTAAGTTATGTGACATTTTAATATTCTATTGTTCAAATAATTTGATTTGGGAAATTTATTTCAAAGCAAGAAAAATTAATAATTTTAAAACAACATTTTAAACTGATTTCCATTCCTCTGCTTTTGAAGACAGCAAGCCCTGCCTGCTGTGTGGAATTACAGAGAAGGGAGGAGCAGGAATGAAGGAAATCACAACAAATTGCTTGTTCTTACCTTGAATTTTTGGACATGTGCCTTGTGAGTTGCTTCTCTTGCTTTAGCCAACGAAGCATTTACCTCTTCAATTTCAGAAGCCAGCTCCTCATTCTTCAAATAAAGTAAAATGAATGCTATGTAGGAAGAGTTATTTCCAAGGGATGGAGACACAGTAATTTCTACCCCATCTCATTAAATATTCATCCAACTACACAAAACACTTTCAACAACACCAAATGCATCATAGTAAATCTTAGATAAAGAAATTCCTGCTCTTATACATTCACTAGAATGCCTATCACTCATGTGAAGTATTTCCCACTCTTCCCTACAATCTGAATTTCAGCTGATGTTGACCTCTCTCATTTTGGCTGCCTTTGACAGCTCCACTTACTCAACAACATAAAATACCCCTCCTATCTTCTAAGTGGTGCTCAGAGCTGATAAAAATCAGTATGCAACTGAAAACATTTTTCTTTCAAGCCCTTAAGGGAAGAAGATACTTAACTGATACTTTCTGCTCTCTCCTGCAGTCCAAGAGCCCCAACTGCAGACAAGCAGAACTGCTCAGAGAGGTGACAGCAGTGACAGGGACCCACTCAGAGCCTCCTCGTGGTTACAGTGAGGCCCTGCCACACACAGCCCCCCCTCCGTGGCACTTCACAAACCAGCAAGATCACAATCACCCTCACCTCTTTTTCCTTTGCTTTTAAGGCAACAGTCAGTCCTTGGATAGTTTTATCCCTTTTCAAACCATTCTTCTTTTCCACAGCAAGCTCATTTTCTCTCTCTTGTAGCTCTTCTTGGAGTGACTAAATTAGATTATGTGAAAGTTGCATTAACTTCCCACTAAGAGATACTGTAACTGCACATTAATAAATGCATTCCCTCCGAGTTCTTGGAGCTTATTACTCAGATTATCAACATAAAATACAGTCCCCAAAATGAGAGGCAGCATCTTAAAGATGTTCCTGGAATATTGTATAAGAAGGAGGCAGGCCATGAGCATCAGCTTCAATATTTGATGAGTGTGTATATCAGCTTTACTTAAAATTGCTTCAAAAACAGGAGGGGTCTTCCTGTCATCCCATATAAAAGAATTTAACAGAGGACCTGCTCTGCTTCCCTTGAGTCAAGGCCTCCTGTGCCTATGAAAGGATAACAGGGAGCACAACATACACTGTAAGGGGTGAAGGAAACAGGAACAAAGCTGGAACTTACCTGAATTTTTTTTTCAAAGGAATTTCTCTCATTTTTAAACTCCATTCTAAGAGCCTATAAGAACAAAACAGTTTTTATGGTCACTTTAATTCATTCTCAACTCAAATACACTCATGAAGCATTAAAGTGAAGCAAAATGAGCTTAAAAATCCTGGGCACAAAATAAGCCAGTCCAAATTAAGGAAAAAAAAAAAAAGAATAGAACAAAAACCCTCAAAACATGTTCTTCCATGAGAACAATTGCACTTGCTGAGTTAACAGAGGTGCATTTTTATGTGACATTTATCTTTGTCAGCAAGATGCTTTTATCAAGGGAGATTTTAATTAGCACTTTTCCCTGGGGAGGTTACAGTTTTAAAAAAGTAATCATACATAAAACCAGAGTTGTGCAAAGGTATTAATCAGATTTTTTTCTCCAATACTGCACCCCAAATGATCAGATGCACTCTGTCTCCCTCCTGTGAAATGATTAAAGATGACACTGTTTTCACCTTGACACACAAATACTCTTGTGAAACCAGGCTGGTTTTTCCTGGCACAGACTGATTTAATTGCAAGACCAGTCAGAACTGAAAACTTTCACTGCCTCTAATGCATCCAATCATAAAAGATTCTTGACACAGACAAAAAAAAGTGTGTCTGTACTGAGCTGAGCAATATTAAGTTTCAAAACAAAAGGGAAGAAAAATTCTCAGATGCCTGACAGCCTCCATAATTAACTTTCTTAATTCTGCCAGCTTTAATTTTGTCTTTGAATAACCAATAGGGAAAAAAAAAAAAGACAACAAGCCTCAGGACCTGTTTCTACATTCCAGCTTTCAGGATCTCTGTCTCCCTGTTTAGGAGCAAAGTGAAATAAAAGACTGGTTCTTGTACCTTTTGTAAGCTAAGGGGTAAACTTGCACTTTATTTCATGAGATGTTTTTATGCCTACCTCCCTTAGCACAGCTTTTTTTCACACCATAACAGCAGAGACACTTCCCAAGAACGAATTCTCAAGTCACATCCTTAACTTTTATAGCAGTTATGTCATCCACTGAGGGATCTATTACCATCTAGGATTTCTCTAATATATACTTCTGTAAAGGAATTGCACTGTATCTCTTCCACAGGCATCAAGTCAGTGGGAAACACAACCTCCCACTGAAGGAATGGATAAATAAGGATGAATACTGCCCACAAGCCACAGCATAACCCATGAATGGTAAGGAACTGGAAAATGGAGGAGGAAATAATATTTTTAAAAACTGGTTGATGTCACTCACATAGTGTCATACACAAAATCTTTAAAATCCTACCCCC
>VXBQ01008274.1:1855849-1917057 GCA_013400175.1 Phainopepla nitens
CCCCCCCCATGAGATTTATAACATATAATTCATCAGGCCTGTAATTCATCCTCACCTCTATCTCTCTATCCTTTTCAAGCCTCAAAGAAATGGTAAGTTCTCTGATTTTTTCTGCTGGCAAGCTCCCATCAGAAGATCCACTCTGAGACTTTTCCTTCTCAAGGTGTTGAATTAGAGCTTCTTTACTTTTCAGTGACAGATTCAGTTGCTCTATAAGTCTAAAATTACAAGATCTTAAGTATTAATCTTGCACCATTACCAATTTTCCAGTCATTGCAGTAAATCTTGCAGACAACTCTCCTAAGTGAAGACTCAAGCCAGTACTTGTGGAACTTAAGGAAGGACTTTCATAACCCTGGAAAACCTGAAAAAGTGCTGCAACTTTAACATAAGCAAACAGGCTTGAGCTATCTGCAAAGTGCTCATTCTCATTTTCCTCCAACACCACTTCAAATATCAACAGTTAAGTTTCAAGATTTTACTTACATTGTCCTTTACAGCACACACAAAAACCTTATTCATCTATTTCCTTTCTTAACCCACACACCACATCCTTGGCCTTCACCAAGTGTCTCTCGAGTACTCAGTTTCATCTAAACCTGTATCTAAGTGGTTCTCACTTCACATAAATAAAGAAACAAACAACAGAAAACATGTTAAAAACAAGTCAGGTCAGTGCTGTTGTCTTTTGTCAATACACATCTTCACACTTCCAGTATTCCAAGAACAATAATGATGTTTTCTGACAGACCTGAGTGTTAGTGAGATGTCATCCCTGATTCCTTGTGGTTTGTAACCTGCATTGTAAAAGCATTTCTAACAGTGCTTCTCTTCCCATTACATTCACCAGCCTGACCTACGAGCTTATGTTTCACACATCCTGACCCTTTTAGGCTTTCAGAGAACTTTTAAAGATGGCTTTGCTCCACAAAGCACTGAACTGGTTGCTGTGTTGCTATTCACTCCATGGATGGCCAGTAACTCTCCTGTACCAAGGGTAGGACCAAACTAATCAAACCCAAACCCATGCTGACTCTTCACACTTTAATAATAAAGAATTCCAGCAGTTAGAAACCTTACTGGCAACAGTTCTGACCTGTCTTTCTCATCTTCTGTAACCTTGTCCACATCCTTGGCAGGGGCATTCATAATTGAAGCAAGTTTCTGCTCAGCAGCAATTCTCAGAGCTTTCTCCTTCTCTGTCATTGCAAGGGCTTTTTCCACCTCTTCTTGGGCAGCTTTAAGATTCTGAAATTAAAACACACAATCCTGATGCCTCTAAGAACTAAACGCTCATGAATTTTTTCACATACTGAAGTTTTTTCAACCCAACATATGTCAGGATGTTTAATTTAGGAACTTTTACCAAGCATTTCAAGCTCTTTGTAAATGCTTCTGAACTCAGTGTCTGCATTTTCAAGATTAATTCGCTTTCTGTGGTACAGAAAGAAGGGAAATTTGTTTCAAAGAAATAAAAAATACTCTAACTGATAGCAGAACTGGAAACAAAAGTGCCCCTATGTGATGGTTTTAGATTTAGCAATCATAACATGGTTTTGTCCCACTGTCCTCCCACTATCATAATAAATAGCTACACTTAAATTAAAGAGGTTAAAGAAGGGCTTTTTTGTTCAATAAAATTAATATTCCCAAGCTCACTGTAGCTAATTGGAACTCTTTCCAACATCATTTATAATACTGTGCAGGAACTGATAAAGTATGAACCAGACATTTTTCTCTTGAACAGCGAAAGAAATGAAGATAACAGCCAGAGATTTCACTCAACTTCCTCTGGGTGACCCAACTCAGAGAGATGGAGAGTGCCAAAAAAAAAAGACACACACAACAACTTGCCATAGACTACATCAAATTTGATTCAGATCTTTATTTTTAGATGGAAAGCTTCCCTGCTGTGCTCACCCAATTCAGTTTCCTATGAAATAAAAGCCCCCTTGTAGCCTAACAAGTCACTTCCCCCCTGCCTTCACAGCTAAACTAAAAAGCATCTCTTGCAGGGGAGGGAGAGGAAAAGCTCCTTCACCACTGAACTTCCCTTCTCCTGAAAAGCTGTTTTGCCAACATCCACCTGTCAATCAAGAACTCTGAAGGAAATTAAACTTTGTTAGCACTCCCTGGATCTATATAATTACATGGTGCTGTGTAAACCTGTGACTAAACCCACACTGCAGTGTTTGAATTCAGAAGCAGAATAAAATTAATGTCAGAGGCCAACACTGTCTTCGGGCTACAGAAAATACCCGACCCCCATGAGATCAGAAAATCTGCTCTTCAACCTATCAGGTCTGGAAAACACCAGCCTGACTGCCTGATTTGGGACAGAGGAAGCAATTTAAGAACAAATTCAACAGCACAAGGAATGCTGTCAGAAATCCCAGTTCCACTAAAATGAATAAGAGGTCATGCAAAGCCCCCTTTCCTCCTTCCTGAAAGAACTCACTTCAAATGCACTTCAATCATCCTTGTGGATCCCTTCCCTTTACACTACAATTCCCCTGTAAAGGAATCAGAACTCAACAATAAACACAGGAACAAACTGTCTCAAGCACAGACACTGAGGAACAAAAGAAGACATTATGAAAATACAGGCTGACCACAGTATCAAATCTCAGATAACAGTACAAAGACAGTGGTGATTCCTTATCATTCCTTCAGCTGTGGTCACTCACCTCTTCCAGAAGATTTATTCTGCCAGTCAGCATTTCCTCCATCTCTTGCATCTTCTTCTGTGCCTCTTTCCCATGCTGCACTTCAGCATCACCACCCTGGGCCAAGCTTTCAACTGCCTTACTGAAAGGCAGTAACAGACAAATCCCAGTGCACATCAACACAGAAAACATTTCAGCTGCCAGTACCTGATGGATTATGCTCAAGCATCTTCCATCTCCTCTGTACCTGCTAATCACCTAAAGGTTAAATACAAACATCTACAGACTGTGCAGCAATCTGGGTGGTGTCTCTGAATTCCACATACAAGCTTTGGCACAGTGGACAAAGAAGCATTTTAGATGTATGATGAAATAGTGAAATATTTCCTTTATATTTCTAAAGCTTCCAAATACACTATAAAGCCTTCAGCAGAGCTGTGTTTTCTACAGGAAGCAGCACTGGAATAAAGTGAAGACATGGACCTGCTCTCCATTTGCCTTTTCAGTATTTGTTAACACCTTGTGAGATAAGAACAGCTAGTGTCTCCTTAATACCAGATGACCCCTTGTTCATGGCTGCCACCTAAATTTTGCTTTCTAGCAGGCCCTTGTTCAAGGTTCCCTTCAAAGCACAGCAACACCCTTTGAGCAACCTGGAGAGAGCAAACAAAATTCATCTGGTCCTCAGGAAAACAAAGAAAATCCCATTGCAATTGAGGCCCGTGGGGCAATCAACAGCTGGATTAGTTCTGAACAAGACATTTCTAAATAAGTGCCCTTTAGATCCTCCAATTCCTAAAGCATTAGGGAAAAAACACACAGAAACAAATCCTAAGTAACAGACATCAGGAAATAAACTGGTGCTTACTAGGCCTTGATGAGCAGCTTCTCCCTCTCCCGCAGCTCACGCTTCAGACTTTCTATCTCAACTTTCAGCTCAATGTTCTGTGGCAAAAAATGAAAATGTCTGGAAAGAACTGGAAGATCACCCATCCCAAAAGTTATTGTCAGCATGTAGATTACTTTTTGCTTGGACCAGCAAATATAAAGTACCACTGGGATAAGAACAGACATTTAGCTGTTAAAAGACATATTTTGCAAGGTTCAAGCCTTCCAGAAATATCAACAGCATTAAGGACCATTGCACTCAAGCAATAAAAATCCCCTGCACACACATTTAACTGCTCTAACAGGGAGTACTGCACTTCAGTTTGGGAATTTCTAGTGTTTCCAAGCATATTTTTTTTCTTTAAGCTACAAGATATTTTGTTTTCTTTTCAAAACCTGATTTTATCAACTACAGGGGTTTCTAGTAATTTTAGAATTATTTTGTTATAGCCTGAGGAAACCTCTCATGATGTAATTGTACAAAGAACTCCTTGGCCAGGAAGCTGACAAACACCATTTCAACACATTAGCAATTACAAAAGAATCACCAGTGGAGAAGACCAGGCAGCAATATTCAGCTGCAACTGTGATCTGCCCAAACATCAATTGATGCTCTTAACTACTGAAATGTGCATCAAGAGAGACTCAAGTTTCCATCCCATTATGGAAAAGAGACCCAAGGAAAGCACCTGTTTAGGTCACTTTAATTTAGTTCTTACTGAAAAGGATAAGGTCAGAATAAAATAAGCACACCAAAATTTCAATAACAGACTTGAGAGTCAAGTGAAACAGGCAACCTTCTCACAAAACAAACTTTTCAAAAAGAGACACAGTTCCAGGAAATTATTCTAAATGCCTACAATTTTGTAGATTTCTTCAGTGGGACCATCAAACTTCTGCTGCATTCGCTCTTCCAGAAAATAAATACGAAGTTTCAAGTTGAAGTTTTCTTTTTTCAGATCAGTGATTTGCTGTGAAAGAAGAAAGATNAATTTGAAGTAAAAGAAAAAAAAAAAAAAAAAAAAAAAAAAAAAAAAAAAAAAAAAAAAAAGGAAATATCCTAATCTCCAACAATTCTGTTTTCACCAGGGCAAGACTGGAACTCCACCACTTGACACAGGTAAAGTCGTACATACATGTGGGTGACACACACATCTCCACTTGTGAAGGTGTTAATTAAACATATAATACACAGTGTGCCCTCTGAACTATTTCCTAAAGTATCAAAACCCTGACTAACCTGACACAATAAGAATTCAGGAGAGATTTTTTAATCTAACAATGTTAAGTAATTCTTCTAAATGATAGAACTTGAACAAAATACAAGACACCATGTTGAAACAGAAATATTTTCTAAGCAGAAGCCTGGGAAGGCAAATTCATTAACTGGACCCAGGTAATTTTATTCATCACAAGAAAAGCTACATGCACACAGGTGCCCAATCAAACACCAATAAAACCTTTATCCCATCCCACAATTCATAGTGCAATTCTTTGGAGAAAAATTGCTTATCACTTCTAACCTTCCTTGTAGAAGCAGTAACTTAGTTGATAGTTTCATTAAAGAAAGGAGTCTCCTTCTAAATTTTTTTTTTTAAGAGACTAAACATAAAACACTCATTCAAATAAGACTCATTCCCCTGCCAGATGCTTTCAGCAAATGGAAATCTAATATGTTACAGAGCTACTAATAAAATATTTATGTAGGCTTTTCCAGAACACTACAGTGCTATTTGTAAAAATTATTACCAATACAATTTCCAAAATATTTGGCTTGTGAAACCCAAGATAACTTTCTGTAACTGCACTCAGAACCTGCATCTGCAAACAATTCTTCAGTTTAATAATCCCTGCCCAGCAAGCTGCCTTGTCATTATTCACAAAAGTGAAAATCATCCAAGCAGTTGAAAATCCTACATAGAGTTTGTAGCTCATTCCCACACCCTGAAGCAACCTGTCAGTAAATCATTCCCAGCAGTCCTGCTCATTCAGAAAAAGTCCAAGTGACAAAAATACTCTGAAGTTGTACTAGCTGAACTTCTAGTTAGCCTCCATACATTCAATATATTTCCGAGTCAAAAGGAAAAAGTAATTTCAAAAGAATTCAGCATTTCCCAACTCTTGTTACATGTATTTCAGTGGCAACGGAGATAAACCAAAGTGCTTAAAGGTAATATTTTCCAAAGGCAAATGAAACAGACTATGCAATCATAAACCAAGGAGTGAAATAAATCTCATCTCTGATGTTCAGTTTCTTGGATGAAAGTTAGAGCAGGCAGTCAATTTAAAAGTTATTGCTTAATGAAAGAAAATGTGTAAAATGTGAGAAAGTTCACACTGCAAAAAGATTTTAACAGCAACCCTCTGAACTTATGCATTTGAAGACTCAGTCTTAATTCCTTTATGCATTTTGGTTTCTGTATTTAAACAAAAGGAATGAAAACCAAGAGAATGATATACATACTACACAGAATATTCCACAGCATGGCAGCAAATCCTAGCTCACATTAGCTCCTTTCCAAGTCTGCATGGAGCCAGTTTTGTTCAAAAGGGATCTGTCAGCAGTGGCTGTGGTTTCACAGCACAACAGTTTTCAACCATAAAGGCTGCTTTAGATTTAGCAAAACTCAAAGTGGGTTTGGAAAGACAAGAAAGAAACCCACAAATATTATTCACTCATCTCCCTTACTTGATACTCATCACCCTTTCTGTTCATGAACTCATTACCCATAACAAGGGTAATGCTTTCACTTTGCCCATGTAGCCATGTTTTCTGCAATAGAATGGTTACCTCTATATTGCAACAAAGTGGGACACCATAAATAATTCGAAAATCTGCACCTCCAACATTATCCAGCTCAGCATCTTCTCCAGGTATAAACATTAAAGGACCTTTCCTACATGGATCCACCTTTTAGCCCACTTAAGGGTCATTACATCCATCCTGTTCACTCTAAGCTAAGAGGCCAGAGCCCATTCTTTTCCTCACATCCTTCTTACAGCCTGTATGAATAACAGAGTCACAGAAAAGTTTAATGGTGTTTAATGTATATTCTTCTCCCTTCATGTCAATGGATCTTTGAGCTTCATTACACTGCTGGCATCCATAAAAGTTCTCATCCCATGGGAAGCTCTACAGCCCAGTTTAACATGAGGGCTCTGAGCATGCCAGAGCTGTAGGGAGGCCCCTGCTCTGCATCACACAGGACAAACAGCAACAGATTTTTCCTCCCTTCTGCAACTTTTTTTCCTGTGTGCAGGAACCCTGCAAATAGTAAACCAGTAGTAAAATGCATGTTCTGGACTGAGGTCTTTGGCACACATCACAGTGAGAGATTTAAAGCACATACCAATGCCAAGGCAGTGTCTGTCTACCCCAGCCAACACACAGAGAGAAAGGGAAATAGACACAGACTGCAAAAAACATCCTTCACCAAAGGCTTTCCAAAACAAGCCTTACATTCCGAGCAAAGAGCAGAGCTCTCTCTCCCCAGGGGGGATATAAGGGCACATGAAAGTGAAAGAGTTTGTAAGAAACAAACATCATTTCAAACACAGCATTGCCACAAAAGGTAACAGCAGCAGCACACTGAAACTGCAGACTCCTGGCACAGCCCAGAGGCAGCAGCCACAGCCTTTATCTGCAGCAATCATCTCAGAGATTTTAGATTGCTTTCCTCTCTACAGCTTCTTCACACAACAATAAATATCTTGAGAGTTTTTCACTCTAGTCCTTAACAGGGAAGTTGTCCTGCAACACACCCCAATTAAATCATCATTCAGCCGATATAAACAACTGTCTTATTCAATTTTAAAAGCCTGTTTTCCTTTATATTCTAGTAAGTGCCAAAATACTTTTATCTACAGAATTTTCACAATGTTACTAGACTTCTACAACAAAAGCATTCCAAGCATACTTATACTATGAAGTAAAAAGGCATTATACTGCAGTCAATGAATTAAAAAGCCAAATCTCACACTAACCTAAATGAAAATAAACTTGATGCTTCCCTGAAATAAATCAACAGCAGATGTGCAAACCAAGTTGTGATGTTTCTGGTGAGCTGCAGGAACTTTTGAGCAGAGGGTGCCAATTTTGTTTCACAACTTCAGCACAGCAGTTGGCTGCTCTGAACAACAAATTCCTGGCTCAGTTTTTGAAAGCAACACTTTAGAAGTGGAGTTTCAAATCATGGACAGGGACATTCACCTGGTCATACCTCCAAAAGATGTGTGTCAACTGACACAAACTAAGAGTCAACACTGCAGCCAGCATGCTGGAAATATCTTGGCCATAAATCTGTCACTGAGTCTTACATTAAAAGTTCTGCTTACATTTTCATAGTCCTTCATGGTCCGAGCTCGAGTTGGTGAGACTGTGTCTTCTGCCACATCTGGTAACACTAGACATTTAAGAAGACAGAACAAGTTCAGACAGCAGAATCTAAGTAGGGCTTCAATTTGGCAAAGGTCTACACTAATCTAAACATAACAAAACCTTCTGGGAAGTGAGAGAGGCACTGCTTCTCCCCCTGTTTACATTACATGTTAGTATCTACATTCCATTCTGATCACAGTAAGCTGTCTATCACTTAAACTCCCGAATTCCATCACCCATTGAAATTACGATGTACACTGGAATTAGGCTATGTGAGGTGCACTGTCAAGAATAATCCACAGAGCAAGAACTGGATGATGCACAGCGTGCAACTTCTCTAACCCTGAGCAGAACGTGAACAGGCAGCATGGCCTCACTGGATATTCCAAGTATTTTAAGTACAAAACCGCTGATCATCTTATGTAAGGCTGCGAGCCCTAATGACCACAGGCAGCGAGCACACAGCAGTGACGGCAGCAGCTGCGGGCGCTCCGTGGCTTAAAAACTCTTTAATTACCTGAAAAGCGCATCACCTAAAACCTTTCCTCTTTTTTTCGCCTTTTTGCCGCAAAGTTTGAGGTTTATTTCCGCAGGTCCGGAGACCAGCGCGAAGCTCCGAGCCGGGGCAGCGACGTGCGGGCTCCGGCCGCGATCCAGCCTTACCTTGTCCGGCGGGCGGGCCGGGCCGGGGGTCCCTGCGGGAGATGTCCGGCAGCTGGAGGCCGCTGACGCTGGGGAAGAAGGAGCAGAGCGCTGAGAGCACAACACCCGGGGGCTCGTCCCCCCGGGCCCGGCCCCGCCGCACGCACCCGCGCTGCCCGAGCGCATCCCCGCCCCGCAGCTGCCCGAACCTGCCCTCCAACGCCAGCGGCAGCGTCGGGTCCTCCCCCGGCAGCGAATCCATCTCGGCCGCGCCGCTCCCGCGGCTCCCGCCGCCTTTGTGCGCGGATTTGGCGGCTTCCCTGGAATTCAAACGCCCGCAACCGCTTCCGCCATCTTTGCGTGGAGCGGGCTGAAGCCGCTGAAGCCGGCACGGAAGCGCGCAGAGGGCGGGCACAATGCAAACTGAATGGGAGCCGCCCTGTTTGATGAGGGCAGCGGGCCGAGATGGGCGGGCGGCGGTCATGTTGGGTGAGGGCAGAGCGGGGCGGGTGCCAGCCGGGCAAGGCGGGAGAGCGGCCCGGCGCCATGTCGAGTGAGGGAAGGAGCCGGGGCTGGCCACCCCGGGGGACAGGGCGCCTGAGGGGATGCGGTGGGAGCGGGGACATCCTGATCCCGGGCGCTGCTCCTAAACTATACCCATTTGGAAAAGGCTTTTGCAGGGAGGCACGAGGCCCCCGGCTCCTGCCGAGCCTGGCAGAGCCGCTGGAGCCGATGTTTACCATGTTCCCTGCAGCGCAAAGCCGGCATTGGGCTTGGCGGAAGAAATAAACACGCGTTAGTTCCACATTGTGGTCACTGCTCATCGTAATGGGCAGGGGGGAAGGCAGCTGCTGCCATCATCCGCGCAGGCGGATTTTGAATGAATGTGGGAGTTTTTTTGTAAAGCGAAGTTGTAAGCGTGTCGGCTCTCCCACTTTTTGTGGGAGAAAACGCAACTGCATTGCACATTTCAGAACGTGGACGGCGGGAAAAGCTGAACTGGATTAAATGCTGCTGCTGAGGCCCCTTTACACGGGGCACGGCCAGGGTAACAGTCCGGTCACAGGTGGAGCTCCAGACCCTTCTTGCTATGCATCCTCGCCTTCCTTTAATTCATTTAGAACCCGTGTGTGGGATTGAATAACTCCTTGCAATATATTCGTGATCACAGAGTCACAGAATTATGTAGGCTGGAAAAGACCTCTGAGAGATGGAATCCAGCCTCTGACCGATGCCCGCCTTGTCACCCAGCCCAGCACACTGAGTGCCGTGTCCAGTCATTGCTCAGACACCTGCAAGGGCAGTGACTCTATCACCTCTCTGGGCAGCCCCTTCCTAATGTCTAATCATTCATTTCATGAAGAAATTTCTCCTGATGTCCAACCTGAACATCCCTGGTACAGCTTGAGACCGTTCCCCATTGTCCTTTTTCTTGTTCCCTGGGAGCAGAGCCCAACACCCCCCTGGCTGTCCCCTCCCTGTCAGGGAGTTGTGCAGAGCCACAAGGTCCCCCCTCAGCCTCCTTTTCTCCAGGCTGAGCCCCTTCCCAGCTGCCTCAGCCTCTCCTGGGGCTCCAGACCCTTCCCCAGCTCCATTCCCTTCCCTGGACACCCTCCAGCCCCTCAGTGTCCTTCTTGTCATGAGGGGCCCAGAACGGGACACAGCACTCGAGGTGCCTCACCCGTGCTCAGCACAGGGGACAATAACTGCCCTGGTCCTGTAGCCACACCAGTGCTAGTACAAGCCAGGAGCCATTGGCCTTCTTACCCACCTGGGCACATGTTCAGCCACCGTTAACAAGCGCTTCCAGGTCATTTTCCACTGGGCTGCCTTCCAGCCACTCTGCCCTCAGAGTGCATTGAGCATTAAGTGGTGCCTCACGCTGGGACTTGCTCTTACCATTCTCTGTAACACAAGGAAGCTCCATCCCAGCAGGGCACTCACCTGGCTTGCCCACATGAGTGACCCTGTGCATTAGATTTGGTTTCCTCTTTTGGATTTGGTTTCCTCTTTGGTACCAGCTCAGGTCAGGTTTCACTCACTTTCCTCTAGGCTGTCTCAAGGGGACTCTTACCCGACCAGGAATTAGGCCACGGATAAGGGCTGACCACAGGCCGTGAATTCTGTGAGTTTATTATTCCCAGTTGGCTTGGTGCCCTGTGAACTCCATTTCCTCCATGTGCCTGCACCAGCTCACTGTTTAGATTGACACTCACCTGTCAAATGCCCCAGACTGGTGGGAGCAGCCACTGCAGCTCTGGATGTGTGCAGTCGTGATGGGCTTCCCATCCCTGCTTAATTCTTTCAGCTTTGTGGGTACAGGTGCATGATGGAGCTGCAGCAGAGTCCCAAACTGCTAGGAAGTGCCAGGCACTACTTAGCACAACTAAGCTCTTAAGCCCATCTCCTGTCCAGTTGGACATGCCTCATGCTTTGCATTTGGGGTCTGATGACCCCAAGGGATGTTTAGTCCCTTCAACTCCCTCATGAGAGACCTCAAGAGACACTGGTCACCTTATGTGACTGAAACCCTGTTGCAGTGGCCTCTGTCAAGCTGAAATTAAGTTCACAAAATCAGGTCTGCCATATGGCACCAGGATCTGATCAGCCAGGCTGAAATGTGAGGTTTTTTTCATTTACAGAGCAGATCTTCATAAAATGAGTAAGTCCACTCACTTGAAAGGATAATATCAACTTGCTCTTATTTAAGGTTTCAGCAAGATGTTACATATTTGATGTAGGTCTTTAAATCAGCATCCATCAGCCACAAGTGCAGAGTAAATCACTCTGCACACACAGCACATGAGTCTCCAGAGTCACAGCCCATGTCCAACATGCTGTGGTCAAAAGGAAATCAGCAGGGCCCTCCTTGTGAAGTTTATTCCTTCATGAAGTGGCTGTCTGATGGACAAAGATATGGATATACAGAGATACATCTCTGTCTATCTTCGCTGGAAGTGTTCACGGCCAAGCTGGCTTGGAGCAGCCTGGTCTGGTGGAAGGTGTCCCTGCCCATGGCAGGAGATGAAATGAGATGATCTTTTAGGTTCTTTCCAACCCAAACCATTCTGTGGTCCTGTGATTCTATGTATGCACACAGCCAGGACGGGAAATTTCCCTGGGAAATTTTACTGCACCTCCCAACGTTTTACAACCTGCAGTAGCACCAGGAAGCTGCAAGGGGTAGAAAGGACTGGGAAACGTGTTGTTTAGAAGCAGTTAACAACTTGCCTTCAGATAATCTGCTTAATGTTGTTTAACCTTAAGTTCATTAGTAGCACATTTGGGGAGATTACACTTAAACCTTCATGCTAGGAAGCCATGTTGGAACCTCCTTCTTTTCAAGGCAGCCTGAGATCCTCCCCACCTCAGGCATAGGATCTAAGGGAGTCTGGGAAAGGACTTGTGGTGAGTGCAGTGGCAGGGCTGAGCTGAGTAGGATGAGAGCCAGCTGCTCGCTGAGCTGTGCTGTGCTGAGCTGTGCTGAGCTATGCTGTGCCATGCCAAGCTGAGCTGTGTTGTGCCATGCCAAGCTGAGCTGTGCCGTGCCAAGCCGAGCTGTGCTGTGCTGAGCTGTGCTGAGCTGTGCTGAGCTGAGCTGAGCTGTGCTGTGCCATACCAAGCTGAGCTGTGCCATGCCAAGCCGAGCTGTGCTTAGCTGTGCTGAGCTGTGCTGTGCTGGCACAAGGAGGGCGGATGTCACCATCAGCTGAACACTGATGGCTCCCCCTCACCCTCCTGTTCTCACTCCCTGCTCTGGGGACCTGCTTCAGACAGTTCTGCCTCCTCCTCACACAGCTCACAGCAAGATTCTTCCTAAGTTAAGTCATGCACAATCCAACTGCTTTGCTAATGCAAATCAGGTCTCAATAAGCTTGAATTTCACCAGTGTGGCCCTTACTTACACAGCTCTGGCTCAGTCAAACATCTGAATGAACACTTCAAACCACGTGCTCGCTCAGTGTATGAATCCTTACCTCTCCAAGTTCTCTGCTTAATAAGGGCTGAAGAGTCAGACACAGCTTTCAAAAAAAAAGAGCTTCTAGCAGTTGTGTTTGCAAAACAAAAATTGATTTCCTAACTCTGCCAAATGAGAAGGAAATGCAAGTTTTCCACAGGCCCCTCTGCAAACACTCCCAGAACTGATGCCACAGATGTGGATTTCAGAGTATCTGTAACAAAAATGGTCTTTGAAAGACATATGTGGTCATGAAGAAAAATCTGATACAATATCCCCTCTCCAATTTCCAGCTTTGCTCTGAGGGTTTCCTTGTTAGTGACTCACATCTCTGACAAAATGTGTCCATGTGAATGATACAGAAAACAGTGGGAAAACAGTCAGTGTCTGTGGAGCTCCCAAACATAGCTGAGGGCTGGCATGGTTCACAGCAGACACAGAAGATCAGAGGGCTCATTTTTTAGCTGGATTTCCCGACACAGAATGTCAACTGTGCTTATGAATACCTCTGATAGAAAACATTTTTGTGCCTTGGTTCTCATCTCACATACAGTGGCATAATGAAGGAATAATTCTCTTGGAACAAATGTTATTACTGGAATGAGATTGGATTCAATCCTTTCTGTCACTGGGAAGACTCTTGCTGAAATTCAATGAACAAAAACACAAATGCAAAAATCCAAGTGGCATAGATACAAATTATATACATTTATTTTTATTCATTTTAAATAACATTCTTCTGTATAAATTCTGACATATATTCAAATCATACACTTTTTTTTTCTTTTTAGAAATGCATTTGTAAGCATAGCATATGCTTGGGAGACACCGTATTTGGATGTAGAGTGAGACTGATGGGTTTCAGATGGGAGCAAGTACAACTTTTAAGGCCCACATTTTTCTTATTTTAATCCATTCCTCTGACACATAAAGAGCAGAGTCCTGTGGGAGCTCATTCTAAAACTTCACTTTAAAAAGAAAACTATTTTTATATGCTTTATTTAAAGGAGACTGTGCAAACTTTCTGCCACATTTACATTGCCTGTAACATTGAAGAGGATGATGCTGCACAGCAGTGGTTAACAGGCCCAGGATACCTGAAGGATGCTAGATATATCTCCTCCTCTTTCCTAACTGCTTGCTGAGTTTGCTCAGCCTGGTCCAAGGGAATTATCCTTCCAGTGGCTGAGATCTCCTGACAGCTCCCCAGGGCTAGTGCTCCTCATAGCTATTTCCAGCTACAGTGGTCCACGGGGCTCGAGATCACCTCTCCTCGTTAGCCCAACCATTTTTCTGCACATCTGTTGCACTCAGTGCTCACCAAGGGCTCCCCAAGCTGAGAGCCCTGCAGGCTGCTCCCAGCCCTGCCCCACGCCAGCTCTGTGCCCTTTATCTGCTCTTTCTGTCCCATTGCCTTTACTGGACTCGCCCCAGCCAGACCAGCTGGGCCCTCTCACTGCCCAGGATGGTGCCTGGAGCTGCCTTCCCACATCCCCCAGCCCCCCTGCCCTGTCACAGCTCCTGTGTGCCCTGCAGCTGCTGGCCCATGCCAGGAGTGCCCTTCTCTGTGACAGCCCCACCAGTGCAGCTGGGCACCATTCCAGGCAGAACGGGCTACAGGTGGCCCATCAGGAGCACCCTGTGTACCTGCACTGTCACCTCAGCCCCACAAGTCACCAACATGCCCCACCCTGGCCTTGCTGGCTGCTCAGCTGGGCCTCAAAACAGCCCTGAGAGTCCACTTGTGGTCTACCTGCCCTTACCCCAACCTCAGGACAGACCTCAGCACCTGGGAAGCCTCATGACAAGTGATGATGCACATCACTGGTGGCCTCAGCATCCTGGCACAAGTGTTTGAGCTCTGCTACCCCTCCACATCCAATCCAACCCAAGGTGACTGGAGACAGAACCAGCTCAGTTCTTCCTGCCCTCCTGTGGTGCCAGAACTGGTAAGAGCACAGAAGATCTCACATCACCAAAGTCAAACATGAAGCTGTTTATTCTTTCCCTGCTGAGGCATCGATCTCCTTTTATTGCTGTTGCTCCTGTGAGCCAAGGCCTGGGTGGCAGGAGGTGGCAGCTGTGTCTCTGCTGAGTCATTCTGCCATTTGACAAGCACGGTGCCAGTGCCACATCCTCACTGTGCTCCCTGTTCAGGAACATCCTGTGCCACCAGATCTGGGCAGCCAGGTCCCCCCTGCCCAACCAAGCTTCCCATCACGTTTTCCAGGCTGTCTCCATCCCTTCGTCCAGCTGTGCAATCCACAGGCAGCAGCTGTCCCACCCTGCAGGGCATCCTGACTCCTTCTCTTCCAAACACAAAGCCTTTGGATTACTTTGGAGGTCAGAAGCAGCCCAGGTGCCAACACCTCCTGTGCTGTGGCAGGCAGGGACTAGGAGGGCTCAGCACCTGAGCCCACGCTCTGCTGGAGCAGATGGTTCCTATTTCTACAGTGAGACAAAATCCAAGCCTGTTCCTGCTACAAAGCAGCCCACAGTCACAGAAAAATTTAAGGAAGAGGTGTTTTGTGGCAGAGATGAAAAAATCTGCTCAAGTATTTTAGAAACATTAAATTGAACAACCTGTCCTTCGATTTGCTTGCTAGCATCAGTCCCAGAAGCCAACACTTCCTAAATTACCTTTCCCCACCCATGAAGTGACCAAGTGCAAGTGTATCACTAGATCAGCACCTCTAAATAATTACAACTTCTAGAAAGTTTTCTGTTTTGTCACCACCCTGCTCTTTAAGAGTTTGATGAGTAACTCGAGGATTAGCAATATCCACATTTTCTCCTCCAGTCCTCCCCCGTTTTTTAACTAAAAGTAACACTGCTCTGAATGACACGAGCCAGATTTATTACCTGAAGTATGGGACCTCAGCCAGGCCCACCACAGGCAACAGGAGCTTTTCCATCAGCTTAGGCCTAAATGCAATTCCACATTCTGCCCTCACCATTTCCCTTGGTCATCCTCAATGGATTTTCATTCTGACTTGCCATGCCTCATCTTTAAATCAGGCAGCAAGTTTTTGAGGCAGAAATGGCATCTTTGAGCATGTGTTTGAATCACCTACTTCCCCCCTCCCAAGTTCCCAAAGATAAGAGAAACCTCCTCACAGCACCAAAAAACAAATAAATAACCAACATTTCTCATATGGAGAAATATTCACTTTTTCCTGGCTCAGAGGATGCACCCACCAGCTCCTGTATCCCCACTGCCGCACCACACACAGCAACAGAGCTGCAGCTCTGAAGCTGGGCAAGAGTGAGGGGAAATATTTGTTTCTTGCCCTGTTTCCATGTAGCAGTTTGATTTCAGGGGTGTGACAGGTGGCACAGGGAGCACAGCCCCTGCCCCGAGGCACACACACTGCAGGAACCAACCAGGAGCTCTGTGGTGTGACCTCCCTGTGCAGGGCTGCCTGTTAGCTGTTCGCTCTGCTAACAGCTCACCAGCCTCCCACAAAACCAGGGGAATCTGTAAAACTGTTCCCTGTAGTGGTTTTTGGACAGCTGATTCCCCACCACCACCTTGTGCTACTTCAAATTCTGCAAGCATCTGTGCCCTTTTACCTTCCGAGCCTCGAAGCGCAGACCGGGTCCTGCGAGCTCTTCATCCCAAAGCTGTTTCCACCCAAATCCAGGAGACCTTTGCTTGTGGCCCTCAGGAGCTGAGCTCAGCCCCTCAGCTCAGAAGGGATGGCAGTGGGACCCCTCCACACGATGAGAACCCACGTGGGAGAACCTCAGCCACTGAGCCCAGGCTCTCAGTGTGTTTGTGACAGTGTATTTGCATTTTGTACAGAGACTTAAAAGCAAGGAATACATTGGTGCATCCAATTTTTGGACACCTACTCAGCCCTAGTCATGGCAACACTGGTATTCAACTCTGTATTTGAAGGAATGGCAAAATTTGACAGATACAAGTAGAGCACTCACATTTTATCTAAAAAAGAAGTTATTCAATGACAGTGGAAGAAAAGCTTTAAGCAGTTGGTGTTTGCCAGAGGCCCAGCTCCAACAATATTGCCATCTCATTTACAGTATTTTAAACAATCCTCATGTTTTTTTCTTTTTTAAACAACTTCGCTAACCGCTGTACAATTAAAACCTAGAGGATAAAACATGACCAGGGGAGTGGGGGACGTTGGGGAGGGGCTCATGGTTTTGCTGTTGGGGATTTTTTGGTTGGTCAGTTGGTTGCTTGTCTTTTTTACAAATAATTACAAATACAATTCCAAGAAGATATATTACATTTTATATACAGAACACACCATTTCTATCAGGGTAGGGTATTAAGCCTGGCTTTTATTTTTACATGGCAACCCTGAGATGTCTTGTCGTCTTCCCTTGCACAGAAACTATACAAGTTCATTAACTCCTTCTAGAAAAAACTGGATTGCTATGTCTTAATAGCATCATCACCCTGTATAAATACTCAGAAAGGGAAGAGTCTCTTCCCTAACTCAAATGCTCTTAAGATTTTTTTTCCCATTTCCCTGCTTACTGGGAACAGATAATGGTGACTTCTTTAAGTGTGCAACTCACTCCTCCTACTTGCCTTCTGGTAGTACAGTGAACAATTACTTCCCTTTTTTTTTTGTTCTCCTTTTCAAACAAGTTTCTATCAGGAACAAAGATGATGCCTTTCAAAAGATCTGTTTCCTGAAATTCCACTGTTAATTCACGAGCTACTTCTCAAACTAAAGGATGAAGACACAAGTGTTGGGTTGGCTGGAAACCAAGTAGCTTCTGACTCCTCATGGAGTTCTGCTCTCTCCACCTCACCACCTCTTCATTAAAAAATGTTTCAATTCAGCATAATCCAGTTTATAACAACAGTGAATTTTATGGATCTTTATGGAGAACAGGACACTGAATGCATTTCACCACACTGCCTGAAATTCAGATGTACTACACTGTCTTCTGTTCACCTGCAAGCTACAGCACGCCTGGCACCAGAGAGTATCTGAAGAGCAAATTCCTCTGCGTGGAGCCTTGGCACGGATCCTGACACCCCTTCCATAAGCCCTGGAACTTTTTGAGAAGCAAACTTTGGAATAGCTGGATGACTTCTAAGCTTTATAATTATGCATGGGAGTCGTCAGCGTGAGCTGTCCATTGGGGGCCACCTCATTGCCATCATCTTCCAGCAGCCCCGACACGTCAGCGTTGGGAATGCTGTCGTGGTAGCTGCTGAAACTGATGTTGTCCTCTTTGAGTTCAATGGTCCAAAAGGGAGCATTAAGTTTTCTGTTCTGATACTCACGGTACATGTAGACAGCACCCACAAAGCCCATTAGCAGGACCACAACAATGATGATCACTGTCAAAATAATGATGTTAAATTGAGTCCACGAAACATCTGCGAAAGCAGAGGTGCTGTTTTCAGAGGAGCTTATAGGAAATATTGTCTGCAGAGTTGTTGGTGACAAAGTACTGTTTAGCACTGCTGTGGAGAAGGATGTGGCCTTGGTGGTATTTGGAGCAGAAGCTGTAAACTCCGTTGGTTCTGGGCCAAGAGTGGCTTCTACAAAACAAATTTAAAAACAATCAATGAAAAAATCTGCTGAGCTGAAAATCAAACACAAACATAAGAGATTTGACATTTATACCACAGTTATTATCGTAATTAAGGCTACACTGCTAAACTGGTATTCTTTCAAAGCAGTTTAGAAAATGTCTGCCCAGGGTTGTGTTTGAGGTTTCTTAATATAATTCTGTGTGCTAAGTGTCCATGGACTACAGGACTCCTCTGAAGAGTGTGGTGCTGAGGACAGGTGCAGTAGTCAGGATTCAGGGTTCAATAAGGAGCTCATGATGACAGCAAGTCCCTGTCCAGCTCCTGTTCAGACCAGGAAAGTGGGGCTTTACCAAGCTCAGCAAGTTCAGACTCTGAACCAAGGTGTCCCTTGGTGTCTGTGTGGGCTGCACACTCAGACACAGCAACTCAAGGAGCTTAAAACCTTCACAGCCAGGGCACCAGATGTAGGATTTTGTTCACAGTATTATTACTTCTGCCCTACTTGTACAAACAAGAAGATCAAAACTGAAGAAATGAACCACAAGTACCCAGCCATCCCAGTATTCTGCAGCAGGTTCAGTGTTTGCACCACTTTAGGTAAAAGAGCAAAATAACCTCAGTTCTGTTTTCCAATGAAGTCATACACAAGCCACACAGAGACCCCCACAGCCAGAAGCAGAAGGTCACCAAATCACAACAAAAAAAAAAAGACTGAGGATGTTCTTCAGAAGCTTTTGAACACGGCAGAGGCCACCTGGGATCCTGGTTTGGTTTCAGCTGCTGGCATAGGTGCACACAGGAAGGATCAGAACATGGGAACTACCAGACTGTGCTCTGTCTTTTCCTTGGCACTAAATAGCCAAGGACCTGCCTTGCTTCCAGCAGCCATGGCATAACTCCCTCTTCAGTGCAGGAGTCAGGTTAACATTGAGATCTCAGAAGTGGGATGTGAATTCATTATGCCTGCATCAAACCTGTTGAGCTATAGGCCTCAAAGAGCACCATAAATCTGTAGTATTAAGCTCACAAACGTAGCTAATAAAGCATTTCCTCACATGAATAACCTGATCTATTTTAGATTCTCAAGTCCAGGCAACAGGAACACTCCACAAGCTGAAGCCTCAATCAGCCAGAACGTTCTCTGCACCTAATGCTCCACAGGACTCTCTGCATCCTCTTTCCCACTCTCTTCCTGCCAAGAGAAAAGCAACTTAATTTTAAATCCACGTACAGCTGCAGCAATTACAGCTGATGGTGCCATGCTGTATGGATCCAGCTTCCAGCTCTCCTGAACATCTACTAATTATGATTGAGGAGGAGAGTCACTTCCGAAGGACTAATTTTGCACTGAGTTGCATCTCCAATGGCAACAGAAGCTGGAAATATTCAGCACATGCCCTGCCATGGGCCCTCAGGGGAACTCCCACAAGTTAACTTTGGGCTGTCACATTCCCAGTTCAGGCAACCAAGAAAGAAATTCCTCTGGAAGGGGCACCACAGAGCTAAGTGAGGCTCCTGCTCAGAGTCCCCTCCCTGCAGCAGCTCCTCTGTCCTCTACAGCTCCTGCCTTAGGCTGACAAGGACACTCAGGATGCTCAATGCCAGAAGGCATTTCTCTGTGGCATAACAGGCAAAATTTTGCAATAGGAAGCAACATGACAGGAGCAAGAGGTTCCTGGAAAACCTTTGGCTTTGGGAAAAGGGCATGAGGAATTCAGTCATCCTTTCCAAATTCCTTTAGCAACACTCAATCCCTGGCAAACCCTGCCAGTAGCTATAAGTAGAGAAAAAACCAGAACCGAGACAATGGCTGATTCACCAGCAAGGAAACAGCACTTTTCTGGGCTTTCTTTGTGAGTCAGCATCAGCTCAGGGCTGGCACGGAGGCCTCGGGTGAAGACATTTCCTGTCGCGGTGAAGTGCCGGGCTCTGGCCCCAGCGCCGTTTCCGGGCCGTGACACGGCGCGGCCTGTTCCGCTCCCGGGCCGTGCAGCTCTCCAGCTGTCCCAGAGCAGCTCCTTGAGAGCAGCAGCTGCTGCCTCAATGGGCTGCTTTGGCAGCTTTGATGGGAGCCTCAGATCCAGCTGCTTGATGGAAGCGCCGGCTCTGCAGAGCCGCTGCCCCTCCTGCAGTGGTGGAGCGCTGGCAGGAGGCCCCGTGGCCGGTCCTGGGGACGCCGCGCTGCTTGGCTGGGTGGCACAGAGCCACACTGCACCAGCACCGAGTCCCTGTTGTGCCTCCCCATGCAGCAGGAGCACCACCTGCTCTGGGGCTGAGAACACTCACTTTGGTCCTTTGAATATCCTCCTGTCTGCCTTGAAAGCATCAGAATCCTGGTCAGGCTTAAGACTCCGGATGGCCCCTGTGGGTACGTGAGCCTTGCCCAGGCTGTACAGAACCTGCTGTCTCATCTCACCTGCGACCACTGAAACAGAGCTGGGGTGATGATTTCACTCCAGAAGCCACTCAAATGCACTGGTGGTTTATGAAAATCTTAACCTAAAACTGGTTAATACTCAGTAACCTCAGCATGTCAGTTTTTAGGCAATTTTCTGTTTAAGGAACTGGAAAGAAGCTGGGCATCTTTTTAATTGCTTAATAAAAAAGGGAAAACATAAGTGTCAGGGGGAGAAGAAAGCTCAAGGAGCATGTCCCAGCCCTCTTGAAAGGGGACAGCCTTTCCCCACATCAGGAACTGGTTATAACAATGCCATAAAAATAAAACTGAATGGTGAAAACTGCAAGTACCCAAGCAAAGCCATACATACGGATTTGAATGGAGCAAGGTCATGTGGATCCTTGCACAAAGCCAGAGCTGTGCAGGGGGAGGTAATGGATAAACTGATGTCAAAGTGCCCTTTCCAGCCCTGTTACAGTTAATGAGCATCCAACTTTGTTGTACTGATCATCTCCCTGAGCAGGAAAGGACTCTGTGATTACACACCCAGAGAGCAGCACAGGAGTGAAAACCACATTAGCTCCTGATGAAGATCTGAATTGAATCTCTGTCCATGACAAGGACAAATTTGTGCTCAAATACTTCTTTGAAGTCTGGGTTCTTTCATCTGATACATCACACTGGTAATGTTTCCATGCATGGTGTTGGACATCCACCATGAAAACCAAACTCCAGGTAACCACTGAAGGAGCAACTTCAGAACCATTTTCTCTCATTCTACATTAAACACACTACAAATAGATTGGGTTTTTTCCCAGCTTGTTCACTGGTTACAGAGCTAATTCTAAACCACCCTTCAAGGCCAGTAGGCACCAATGATTGCATGCTGGAATCATCTGCCCAGGGAGGTGCTGGAATCACCGTCCCTGGACACATTTAAAAAAAGACTGGACATGGCACTCGGTGCCATGGTTTAGTTGATGAGAAGGTGTTAGGTCACAGGTTGGACTAGACGATCTTAAAGATCTTTTCCAACCTAGTTCATCCTGTCATTCTGTTACAAAGATCTGGTTTTCTTCTCTGCACCAGAGGCCAGATGAATCTAAACTCATGCGAACAATTAACAGCATTCCCTCTCCAACTTTGGGCAGCCGCACAGCGAGCCTTGAGCAGCATTTTTTACCTTTCCTGGTGCAGTTGGTGCCCTCGGAGTCCCTGCTGTAGCCCTCCAGACACAGCTCACAGTGGAAGCCCGTGGTGTGGTACAGACAGCCGATGCACTCCCCGCTGTCCGGCCGGCACACGCTGGGGGACAGCGCCGGGTCCACGTTCCCGTTGCACTTACACCTCAAGCAGATGCTGTCCGAGTTGTAGTAGCCCTTGTCACACTGGTTGCAGTTGAGGCCAGTGTACCCTGGTCTGCACTTGTCACACCTCGGGACACTCTCGCCAGGCTCTGGAGAACACAGCAAGCAAAGCAGGGATGGGCCACAGCCCCTTGCAGAGACACCCGTGCTGTGTTTTTGGTTCTGTGGGGTTTGTTCTATAGGACCTGACCCACTCTGACAAAAATCAGCAGCCACCAAGTATTGACTGATCTTAAATTTTGAGCTGAAAACACAGCTTTTGAGCTGCAGCACTTCCTCTGTCAGTAGGGGGAAAAACAGCTTTGGGGAGTTCTGATGCCTTGTACCAACCTCACAGAGCAAACTCAGCATGTTCCTAAGGAAATAGATGATTATTCCTGAACATTTCCATCTCAAACAGGCAATTTCAGAGAACAGCTGGAATTATATCGGGGATGCTTGCAATCCAAAAGAACTTCTGGGCCTATACAAAGCCAGAAGCAGTTTGCTTGCAAAACTGATTAGGGAAATATCAAAAAAAAGGTCTTGCATATGACTATTACAGCTCTGTCTTCTCTCAGTTACATTGGGGAATCTCTGCATGGAGTCCCATGGAGATGTTCAGAAGCAGACTCAGAAGTGTGGAGGGCTACATGGCACCGCTGAGCACCTCCTGCCCCCCTCCTGGCTGCCACAAGCTCAGCAGCTTCTCTGCAGAACTTTGCAGGTTCTTCAGAGCAGACTGCAGCAACACACTGGGAGCTGGAACTAGGCTGTAAGATCCCTTCTAAGCCAAACCATTTTGTGATTCTGATCCCTCCTCTGCACAGCTGCTCTCACAAGAGGCAGCACAAGCACCAAGGACCCATCACAGCAGGTGCTGCTTCCAGTGCCCACAAACAGGAGCTCCACAGGAGCTACAAAACACCTTGCTGTGCTTACACACTCTGAGGGGCAATTTAACCGAGGAGAGCAACCTTCATTATGAGGAATTAAACCAAAGCAAGAGCCTCACGTATGTGGCAGGTGCCGGTGGATGCCACGGTGGAGCAGGGGCAGTGCTGGCAGCCGTGGGCAGGATGGGTGCTGCGGTAGAAACCCTCCTTGCAGAGCTCACAGTGCTTCCCCTCAGTGTTCTCCTGGCAGTGCAGGCAGGTGCCTGCGGAATGGAGAGGAGAACAAGCAAACATTCAGCAGCAGGAACTGGAGCAGAACATTTGGAGCAAGAATCCGTGTGGAACACACTCAATTATCAGAGCTCACAGGTGGTTTGGATGCCCTCTGGCCAAAACATGATCCTGGCCTCTCATGACCTTCTGATGCTCATCCCCTCGCTCCACGTGTAGACAGATTATGTGAAAAAGCAGGTGGCCCCAGCAGAGAGGCCCCACAGCTCACCACTAAAAGGTCACTGCAGGTAAACACGAGTTATCAGTGTTAAAATTCTCAAGGAAAGCAGTTTCAGTCTGCATTTGTACCAGTGAGATGGAGCAGTGATGCTTCAAGTCCCCCACTCTCATGAGGGGTCCCTCAGGTTTATGCCTTTGGATTTTTGTGTGCAGCCTCTTCCTGTGCACCAGAGCTGGTGGTCAGGGGTGAGGACATGCCACTGTCCTGCTTTGGGGGCAGGCAGCTCCATCCTACCAGCATGGCTCCAGCTCCTCCACCCCAGGACAAGGCAGCAGCAGTCACTGACCTTCTCAGAGAACCAGAGGAGAAGTGAGGGCTCACATGAGCCACCTGCCCTTGCTGGGGAAGCCCCTGAATCAGAAACTTGACGTGCCATGTCTTCACAGACACCCTGTCCTAATGGCCTCTAAATTGCATTTTGATACTACTGTGACCAAGAAGAAAAATCTCCTTAGTTACAAAAGCACAGCCTCTATATAAAGCCCATCCATCACCAGGAACATGCTGTAATTCAGCTGGCTCCAGGGTGAGATGGCAGGGAGCTGAGTGAAGATTTGATTAAATCCCAAGTACCAGACTCTGCAAAGGCAAGAGCCCTTCCTATCAACTGGGGTGGCCCAGAGCAGTGTGAGAGCACAGACAGATCCACTGAGCTGATCCAGCGTGCTGCTGGGGGATGGGGAAGTCTCATATCAACATCAGCCACAGCAAAAAATCCTGACTGAGGTTTATGCTGACTGTTAGAAAGACCACAGCAGATTTTCTTATTAATATCAGAACAGTCTGGCTCCCTCACAAGCCCGACACGGCTGCTGCTCCTCAATTCCCACAGTGATGACTCCACAGCCAAGCATCCCCAGGCAGCCTGGCAGGACAGCCTGGCAGGACAGCCTGCGTGTCCTTGCAGCCAAGCCTGATGCCAAGGGCAGGAAGCAAACCCGGGAAGCTGACTCACCCACCCAGCAGGGCCCTGCCAGCACCCCTCGCTCAGCGTCACCTCCCACACACTGTTTCTCTTCCCTCAGCAGCCTGTCAGGCACGAGCCAGTGGTTTTTGTGGGAGAGATGTCAGGTTTAAAGGGGAAAATTATCTGCTACGCTTGGTTTCTCCAGCTGCAAACCTGGACCAGCTGTTCAGTGGGAGGGATGTCTTGGACAGGGAAGGTGATCTGCCTGGTCACAGCAAGGCTGCCTTGGACTGTGCTCCCCAGGCACTAACAGGGGCATAAATCTGGAATCACACCTGTGTTGCCTTGGTCATTTCAGGACCAATGTCTTTCCCATCAGCAGAAATCACCCACATCCATCTCCACAGCCCTGCAAAATGGCTGTGTTTCCCTGAGTCAGCACGCTGCTCAGCCAGGCACGGCACGCACGGGCACGCAATCAGGTATCGCTGTGGAGGGCCTTAATAATTAATAGCACTCCTCATCCTGATAATGCCCTCAGGAAGGATCAGACCTCACAGGACCCCAACTGGGAAGCCCACCTCAGTGCACAGGCACACCACGGAGTACAAGGGTCGTGGCAGAGGAAGTGCTGTAGGCTGGGGAGCTCCTGCTGCCCAAGTTATTTATTTATGCCCAGTAATTTTAAATATTCCTCCTGGAGAGAGCCATGCCAAGCAGGAGCCAGCTGCAGAGCCAGCAGAGGGAGCCCAAAGTATAGCATTAATGGGAAAAAACTTTGAAAATTGGACAAAGGCTACACAGAATTGATGTAAAGCTGGGGAGGTCACACAGAGTGCAGTCTCTAGAGCAGGCATCCGATCTAATTTTTAATCAACTTTGTTCTCTGTTCTGGTTTTGTTTGACTCTCTCAGCTACAGCAGCATATAGAGCAGATGGAGGAAAATTTAAAAAGAAAATTTTAAAAAATATATATTTTTGTCAAATCAACAATAGGTCATTAAGCAAAATGAGGGATTTTCATTGCAATGCTGTGGGCAGCACTGGGCAATCCCAAGAGAAGGAGCAGCCCCGTCCCAGAAGCAAGGTCTGTGCTGGGTTTTCTTTGATAAATCAAGAGCAGGAGGAACACTGAGGGGAAAAAAAGGAAAAGCAGATTATCCTCCTCCTTCACAAAACCCACATACCCAGCTCCAAATCAGTAAGACAGCTGATGTGTGCACAGCTTTAGTGACAGCCTTGCATCCTTCAATGCTGGTAGGACATAAGCACACAGAGTTCAGTATGGGTGTGAATGCAGTAATTCATCCTCAGGGGAATGCAGGAATTCACCCTCAGGGAGCACAGACCCAGTGCCCACGGACCAGGGCATTCCTCTGCTGCAAACACACAGCCCAGGAGGGAAACACACGAGCACAAATTGCCCATAAATACCTTTTCTGATTTCATGAGCTCTGCCCCTCTGCCAACAAATTCTGCAACATTACTTTTAATTATTACCCCTTTCTAAGAACTGCCTTTCAGCCTGGAAGTTCTGAGGAGAATTTGGAGTTTGAAGTGAGTGCTGTGGCTGAAGTGGGGGCTGTCCCATAACAGTGCTCCTCCAGATCTGTCCTTCCAGTCAAGATGGCAAAGCAATTAGGCTCCCCCTGCCTTCCCATAAGCTGTTCAAGCACAGGTGCCTCCACATTTGCACTCCATCAACAACTGTCTGAGTGCGAGACACTCAAAGAAATAATCCAGGAAAATGAACAAGGCCGATTTATAAAAAGTGGGCAATATTAATTAGATGCTGCCAGTTTTACCAGCTCTAATCCTGTTATCTGTGGCAGCAAGTGCCCTTACGTCAGTGCCAGCACAGTATATGTTTCCCGGTAAACAGCAGTTAAACAAAAGGTCTTTAAAAGCCCATGTTTTGTGTTTGTGTAAGTGCAGAGAACAATAGAGCCCCACTTTCTGATACAGGCTGCTGAATTGGAGCTCTGCACTGCAGCCTGGGCTAAAGCACACAGCCTTCACTGACTTCCTTCAAACGAGACCAACCCCAACCCTGCATTTCCATCTCAGCTTTAAGGTACAGATTTTGGGTACACAAGGCAAAAAGATGTAGATGAAGGTGACAAGAGCAGAGTGTGCTGAATGAGAACAGACAAACCAGAGGCAGAGGGGGCAGGGGAGGTCTGCAGCCCCACGGTCACAGGAGGACATCGTCACCTGTGGAGCTGTCGCAGGTTTGGGAGTGGTTGTTGCACTGGCAGGGCTCACACGTGCTCTCATTGAGCCTGTAGTAGCCCTCACTGCACTGGTCACACTTCAGGTCCGTGACGCCGACTTTGCACTGGCACCTCCCCGAGCTGCAGAGGGAAAAACAAACAGTGAGACCTGGCTGTGCTGGGAGGCATCCAAGGTACAAACCTGCAGGCAGGGGTTTGGAGTCCCTTTCCTCCTTCCTGCTGGAAGCAGGACATGAAAACCAGGGGCAACCATTTCCAAAAAGTGATGGGGAGTTCAAGAAAGGACGAGTGTCTGCCAAGCCAGTTGCCCTGACAGCAATTTCCAGCTGGGCACCAGAAACCATTGCTCGTTCTAGAAAGCCTTGGCCCAGAGCCATCCCCTTGCATCAGCCCCAGCAGATGCTCCCACAGCCTCTCTGGAGCCCCTGCTCCACCTGCAGCAGCCCTGGCTCCTGCAGGACACTGGCACACCCCTGGGCACTGTGCCTGAACAATCCCAGAGCACCCACGTGGGTCATCCTCTCCCCTCCACATCAGTGGCAAGCAGCTCCTCCCAGATTTTCTTGTGAGCAGACAATTCCCTGCTCATCACCTGCTCTGCTGGCTCCCCTGAGAGCCAGGGCAGCAGCTCATGTGTCCTGCTTGGCTCCAGCAGGGCAGGTGTCAGCCACCTGCACTGCTTCCTCTTCTCCATGATCCCATTTATCCCTTCCACATCTCCATGGACACTTGGGCAAGGCCCCTCTCTCCAGCTGAATTCTACCCAGCAAAGCCAGAGAGAGACAAGAGAGAGTTCTCCCTTCCCCAGCAGAGGCTTCCACCCCAGCTGACCGAGACAGGAGCTGTTTACTTGGGCACAGAGTGACTGCAGGGAGGGTGGAGCACTGTGCTGTGAACACAGAGGGCATTGCTGGTGGCTGCCATGAGCAAACAAATACCAGGAGCTATAAAAAGCAAAGGTTACCCTCATTCCTTTGGCTTTCCGTGCTGCTCTCTCCACACAGAGGCTTCCAAAGCTTTGCTTTCACAACAGACTTTATACACAGGCAGCATTTAGCTCAACCCTCAGAGGAGTCACAGGAATGGATAAATGCTCCTTCCCATCCAGCCCTGGGCACTGCCACTGCTGGAAGGGCTCATCCCACCTGCACACAGGAAGGGCCAAGCCAAGGCACAGAGAGCACCCAGTGCCTCTGCACATCCCCAACAGCCCCGGGGGGACCTGCAGGAGCCCCCAGCCCTGCCTGCTGCAGGGAACCAGGACAGCAACCCAAACAAAGAGCATCTGGTCCCCTCCAGGTGATGGGTTTATCTGCAGAGGAGGCCACAGACAGCCCTTACACACTGCATCACCCTCTGAGCTCTCCCCTGTACAACCTCCACCCTGTTCAAACACCTTTGAAACACTTTTTAAAGTCAGCATTTCAGGGCTCACTGTGCCTGCACAAAGCTCATCCACTGCTCCCCCTCTCCTCCTGGGAAGCGTGAGCAAGGCACAATTAGCCCCTAAAAACATCCAGAAAAATCTGCTGATTAAAACTAATAGATGTTTGATGCACTGTTGATGTGTTGTTTTTAACTAAAATGCAGTAGATTGCAATGTTTTGGGCAAGACGTTGCTTCTGTTAGAAATTAGCATAATTCAGTATTTCTGTTGTTTGTTTGTTTGTTTGTTTGTCAAAGGAAGAGGAACTACTCACCAAAATATGGACCTCAGCCCAAGGGGCTGCACAATTAAATCGTTTCAGAATCTGAATTCCCAAGCATCTTTAATGGCCTGATTACAAGAAGAAGAAAGAAACATTGATGTTTCCTTGCTCTCCAGGCCATTATCTGGAGGTGCAGCGGGCAGATGCAAAATTCAAAGGCATGCTGGTAAGCAGCTCAGTGTGTTTGGCTGGTAAGCAGCTCAGTATGTTTGACTTTTAAAGAGCTTTTCACAAGACCCAACATTAATCCGAACGTTGTCACAGTGTTTAAAATAAGCGCAAACAAAAAGCAGCTTTTTTATTATTTGCTCCTGACTGCTACTGCTATTCCTGCAAGAGGGCAGGGCCAGGCAGGGAAAAGCATGTGCTAAGGGGAGGAAAATCTGATGTTTAGCCTGAAAACACATCTTTTGGGGATGCACCATATGAGCAGGGTTTTGTAGGACCAGGCATTTGAGCTGCACCGTCCTCACCCTCTCTGGCTTCCTCCTGGAGTTCAGAGAGCTCTTCTGACTCCCTCCTGTCCCTGATCCAGCCTTTTTCTCAATGACACCCTCCTCTTCCTCCCTGCTTCCACCCAGACTCCCATTTCATTCCTTTCAAGGAGGTTTATTTCCCCAATGACCCTGCTAGAGCTCAATTCACCATTTTGGGGCACAGTTCCTTGATTTTACTCGTTAGCTTAGAAATAACAGGAAAGAAAGCTTTAAAAAGGAGGAAAAAAAAGACTGTTTGGAAAGTTTGGTTTGAATGCCTCTTGAGCAGACCTTTTTTCAACATGTTACACATGGCACAGAGCCAAGTCCTGCATGTGCAAGAATTAAATCACTCAGCAAATATAAAGCTTTGCCTGTGGTCATTGCTTCCACAGAATAAAGCCCCCTTACAACACTCCTTTTTATAGCTCCAGCCCAGCAAAGTCTGTCAGACACTTTTTAAAGCAAAGGTCAATGATATAAATGCATTGAAACCACAAAAAAAAAAATCCTGTTAACAGACCAATTGTGCCCATAAAAATCCAGAAATTTGAAAGAAAAGACCCACAGTTTAATACTTGCACAGCGAGAACTGAACTGGATTTTGAGTATCAGCCAAGAATTTCTTTTTGGGGGGAAGTGGGGGAACAAGGGGGGTGGGAAGAGGGAAACGTTTTGATGCAGCAACATCACTTACTCAACTCCACTTCAGATGATGATTAACCCCTCTGAAGCCAGCCAATGTTCAGCTCTCACAAAGACTTGATACAAATACATATCGGGATAAAACCAGACTTGCAGTAACCAAGTCTCCTGCCAGCATTGGTTTCGACCAGATTTTTATGGATGTGCTCACTCTGGAGACCATGTAGGTGGTGTGTATCACCATCACATCATCCATCAACTTTACAGAGGTTTCCTACTGATTAAAACCATCACCAGCACACGAGGCACTGGCAAAAGGAGCAGGCAGGGATTGCTGGTCAGGGCACAGCCACATCCAAGGCTTGGATCCAGCATGGCATGATGTGACCCTGCGGGGATGAGGGCCAGGTCTGGGACCCCCCCAAGGCAGGAGCTCGTTCACCTGACCCCCTCATCCCTCAGGCTCTGTGTTCTGCCTCAGGAGACAGCCTGGGACTGGACTGGGACACAGCCACCCCAGGCAGCAGCACTCCCACAGACATGGGGCAGGGCAGTGTCAATAAAAGCGAAATACTGGGGCAGGGGACAGCCTACCCCCCGAAACATGCCTGCAAAAGCCAGCCTGGTTTCATCTCCAGTCCCCACAGCTCCCTTCCACTCCTCTCAAGAGGAAAGAGCCACAGGATCCTGTCACTTGCCAAGTGATTTGTGCCACTGGTGGCAGCCAAACGTTCCCTGAGGTGGGAGTTTACACAGGACTGCAGCTTTACAGGTGCAGAAGTCAAGGGGACACAGCAGAGACACCCCAGCCCTCCCCTGGATGCTGCTAAAGAGGAGGACTGCAGACAGTTCTGACCCCACCTGGCAGTGTCTCAGGAGCAGGGCACACCCCTGAAGCCACAGAGTATCCTGCAGATGGTTTTCTGCCAGGTCTGGTGGCTGGGGAAGGACACGGGGAGGGGATGGGCTTGGGAACTTGGGCAATGCCCTCACCTTGCACTGCTCAGCACAGACTGCACAGGAACTCAAGGCCCCATCACAAGGGGAAAAAAGTATTAAAGTATCTGTGATCTGATTCAGACCACAATGTGCAGCCACATCTGCAAGAGGTCTCCACTCCTCCTCCACAGAAACATCTTGATTTGAGCAGGGACATGACAGGCACAAGATGGATGGGAGGCTGAAGGACCATGGCCTTAGGGGCTGTTGGGAGACAAGCTGTGCAGGGTTAATGGTCTAACAGAAAACCCTCAGAAAGCTCCAATCATTCCTCTTCTTTTTTTTTTTTTTTTCCCTGAGGAGGAGGAAGGGAGAAATTAATTTTGAGTAAGACAGACACCAGAGAAGCCTGGATGCCCCAGAGAGAGCCCAGGGACTCCGTGGCCAAGTCAAACCCAGCCAAAACAGCACAGCACCAAGCTCTTGTACCTTTATTTTCAAAACAGAAGAGATTGGTAAGATTTTGGGGGCAGAGACAGGGAAGGAGGGATCTTCCATGGGTCTCAGACTAGGGCATGCCCTGCAGATGAGCCATGCAAAACCTACACAGCAAGAGTTTTGCCAAATCCATTTATTGTTTTCACCTTGAAGCACAGAGCACACACCCTGCACAGCTCAGCATCTCCCAGAGCAGCCCCAGGAGAGCAGGGCAGGGCCACACTGCCCTGAGAAAGAGCCAAGTGAGGGCTACACCAGCCCTGCCCTGGACATCTCCAGCTTCACCTGTGCCCTTGGGAACCCCCAGTGACAGCAGTGCCCCTCGGTCACCCCAGCACGCCCGGGGTGTCCCTGGAACAGACACAATCAACAGCAGAGACAGCACCCTGTGAGGAACAGGGAAATCACACTGAACTATGAGCATCTTTAAAACAAACCCCATGAAAAGGGTTTGTCACACTTTGATGGGATAAGACAAAAGGATTCTGCACAAGATTAGGAGGATTCAGAAGAGATGTCTCTGGAAATGGCGCGTTCCTCCAGCGAGCCGGGCTTCTTTAGTGCTGGTTTTCTGTGATGTCTGACAGCAGCCAGGGGATAAATCTCTCTTACACTTTCCTGGGCAACGTGGAAAAGTTCTCATTTGAAAGCTAAATGCCCCAAGACACTTTGGTGGGAAACTAAATGCTTAACACTCAGAATCACAGAACCATTTAGGTGGAAAAAGCCTCCAAGATCTCTGAGTCCAACCTTTGACTGACCATCAGCAGAGCACTGAGTGCCATGTCCAGTTTGTCAAACACCTTCAGGGATGGGGACTCCCCCACCTCCCTGGGCAGCCCCTTCCAATGCTTCACAACCCTTTCCATGAAAACATTCTTCCTGATGTCCAACCTAACCTCCTCTGCTGCAGCTGGAGGCCATGTCTTCTCATCCTGAGGATACCAAGAACCCTCACAACCCACGTGCTGACTTTTCTGTCAGTCAGTTATTGGAATACCAGCACGTGGGGAAGGGGAGAGCAGGAAAAATCCCCACACTGGGTTTCTCCTCCCCACTCCCTCAGCTCAACCCAAAGCTGCTGGTGGCTGAGGTGGTTCTGTGGGAGTCAGGGGGGCCAGGGCCAAGCCCTGCCTGCTCTGAGCCCCTTTGTGGAGGGCACAAGAAGCAGAGCTTTATGGGGGCCAACACTGGGCCATTGTGTGCCACATTCCTTGCTCCATGCAGCTGTTTTGTAGGGCAGCCCTCGATGGTCAGGGACACTTCACAGCTCTGAAAGGCCACTCTGTGAATGTCAAAGGGCCACCTTGTCTGGGCACTGCCGCCTCCACGGCCCCAGCTCCCCCGCCAGGGAAAGCCAGGAACCTCCAGCAGGGCTGGGGAAAGTTGGGAACCTCCAGCCAGGGCTGGGGAAAGCTGGGAACCTCCAGCCAGGGCTGGGGAAAGCTGGGAACCTCCAGCCAGGGCTGGGGAAAGCTGGGAACCTCCAGCCAGGGCTGGGGAAAGCTGGGAACCTCCAGCCAGGGCTGTCTCCTCCAGGTGCCCTTGAAGGCAGGGGAGGGAGGCAATGGAAAGCCCCCAGTGACCCTGCAGAGGGAGGTTGGATGGGGTCCTGCACAGTTCCATGAGCATGTTCCATGTCTCACTCACAGCAAAATCTCAAGCTCAGCTGGTGGGTCCTGGCTTCCCAGGGTGACCTCTGGGGATCATGTGCAGGGGTGGGCCACTGCAGAGAAGGCTGGGGATCAGTGGGGATGCCAGGGAGATGGGGCTGGTCTCCACTGGACCCAAAGTGGTCCCTCCATCCCCAGAGCTCTGCTGGTGCCTCTGCTCACACAGCAGAACACCAGCCAGGGTACAAGCAGTGCCTTAAGGACACACTGGGCACCACCCCCCAACCACAATTTAGCCACAAAACCTTAAACAGTTGAGTCCATATTTCTTTTTGAGGGCAGTCAGGTGTTTGGCAGAGCAGCAAAGTTTGCAACAGACAACACAGGAACGGCAAAGCCTGCTGGAAAATCCACAAAATAACAGGATTTCTGAGAAGCCATAATTACCATAGGGGAGATGATAACAATCCACCCTTCCCTGCTGCTGTGTCCAGTCACTCATTCATTTCCCATTCCTGTCTGCAACTGAATAAAAATGGGTTCAGGTACCTTTACCTTCTTGTGGGGGAGAGAGGAGGAGAGCTAATCAGATGGAAAGGATGTGACAGGCTGGAATTGGGAGAGATTTAGATAATTAAAGCATGCAGAAAAATAGGCTTTAACAGGGTATTCTTTCTGCTTTTCTGACGTCCACATGTAATAATTTCCGCTACAAAACAAGATCTGTTCTCTGCAGAGTGATGCTGACAAGGCATTACTGGGAGATAATGAGCCACCGGTTGTGCTCATCTGATCTATAAAAGGGAGAGCAGTCTTTTTAAAGAGAAAAAGGGGGTTTGTCTGCTTTTGGGGGGATTTTAAAGCACAAGTCCTCGAGGATTTCAGCTCCCAAGGTCACATCTCCAAAGGGGAGCAGTGCCTGATGTGGTTTACTGGACTGCTAAAATACAGCAGACTGGAAAGACAGATCCCACGCAAAGAAGAGACATTTCAGAAGTGCGATGACACTCTGCAGACAGAAAATGAAGATTTTATCTATGCAAAACAAGAACTCCATCACTTCCCCCAAATAACCTCCAGGGTCTGGGATGGCCAGCAGCACTGCAGGCTGCTGAAGCTCCACAAAAACCTTGAATTTCAATGGAACTGCATTTCCTGACCACTAAAAAAGCCCCACCAAATCCTGCCTCACGTGATGTTCAAGGTGTGCCACAGGAGGCTGCCCCCCACAGCCTCTTTGCATCTTCCCACATCCCACCAGCTGCACAGTCCCAGAGCATGGCTCTCCCTGCCCAGCTTCCCAAGCTCCCTCAGAACCCCCAGCCCTCATTCAAAGGCCTCAACAAAGCACTTTGTTCAGTGCTGCTGACCTTACCCTCAGCAGCCAGGCTCCTGCACATCCCCACGAGCTGGGGTCACGAGATCAGCCCCTCCACACAGAGGGCCCCCACAAAGGCAGCACACAGGGATGGCCACTGCCCTCCCTGCCTGGCCTCGCAGCATCCCTGCTCCAGAGCACAGCCACGTACAGATGCTCCCAGGGACACTCTGCCTTCATTCCTTTTCATGTGAACACGAAGCCTGAGGTCCCCTTGAGGGGGCAAATCATCTCTGAATTAACACTTGGGTATTTATGTGTGCACTATCATTCTTTTTTCCCTTTTTTCCCCGCTGGAAATGAGCAACAGGAGCTCTCTCTCACATGACTTATGCCAAGCCTGCAGCACAAGCCATGCAGGAATTAGGATCACAGGGCTGTCTCTGCAGCCAGCAATAGGGAAAGGCTGCTGGATCAGCAAAGAAGCAGAGCACTGCACACTTGGGCATGGGGATTCAGCCCACGGCAACCAAAGGAGACCAGACATCACCTTCAGGCTGTCTGCTAGAGCTTCTGCTTCCCACTGCCCTTCTACTTGTGGGGAAACTGAGGCACAGGCAGAGGGAGCAACTTAAATTGATCCACAGACCCCAGGTTGACAGGCATCTGTTTGCACTAGGGACAATGGCAGCATATGTGTATGATTACTTTAGAGCTTTTTAAGGGAACTGGAAAAATCTAACCCAGTTTAGACGGTTAACCTAGATTTAGGTAAACCATGTGGCAAAGCTGTGTCAGGGAGGTTTAGGCTGGATACCAGGAAAAGGTCCCTCCTCCAGAGGGTGCTGAGCACTGGAAAAGGCTCCCCAGGGAATGGTCACAGCCCCAAGGCTGCCAGAGCTCCAGGAATGTTTGGACAATGCTTTCAGGCACAGGGTGGGATTGCTGGGGTGTCTGTGCAGGGCCAGGAGTTGGACTGGATGATCCTTGTGGGTCCCTTCCAGCTCAGAATGTTCTGTGACTCTGTGATCCTTAAAACCCACAGCAGCCACAACTCTCCTCTTGGCTCATTGGCACTGGTGCATCCTTTTCCTTCCCCAGAACCAGGACAAGTTTAAAACACAAAATCTCCCAGGGAAACAGGGACTTGAGGGCTGCCAGGCAGCAGCATCTCATGGCAGCAGCTCTGCTTCACAGCTCCACTCCCCGTGCACATCCCAAACCCACAGGAGCACCCACACAGGGACAGCTGCTCGTGGGCTAAACACGCTGCCCCCACGGCTTCAGGAAAGGAAAAGCCACAGATGCCCAAGTGCTGGGCTAGGAAAAGTTGGGATAAACACCTCACAGGAGGTAAATCCAGGTCAGCCCTCCTGCAGACGAGCTGGGTCACACTGGGCTGCCCTGGCCCAGCGTCTGCAGTCCCACACAGGGATGGGCAGCGCTGCCAGCAAGGTAAAAATAAACACAGCAGAAACTGCAGAGTCATCTGCCATCTCCTGCTCCCCAGAAGGGGGATGCTGTCTCATCCAGGCTGGCCTCGTGCTGCCTGCAGTCCTGCTCCTTCAAACCTCTCAGCCAGAGGACAGGTTTACATGGAGAATTACCTCAGAGCTGTGCCTGCCCAGCTCCTCATGCCGGGGCATGAGGGCTGCAGAGCCAAAGGTGTCCTCACACCAAACCTCCTTCCCCTCCTTCACCCCAGGTCTGCTGTGCTGGCTCACGCTGCCAGGGCTCAGCTGGGGACACAGGTGGCACCTTGGGCAAAGCTGCCCAGGGTACAGAGGGCCCAAAACACCGTGAGGAGCCCCAGAGGTCCCACTGCTGCCCTGGCTACTGGGACTGGACACCACCGACCCCAGCCCACTCCTGCTGCCTCCTCTGCCTGGCTCCTGGCAGCAAGAGATGAGAGTTTGGGCACAGGACTGCTCATGTGAAGGACAAAAGAAAAAATAACTGTACAGGGTGCAAGGCTGGGAGATGTGGGCTGGCCAGCCTGGGCATGGTGACCTTCTCCAGCAGCACTGACCACCTTCACTCCTCCACCAGGCTGGGAGGCGTTGGTTTCCTCAGAGGGCTCACAGCACAGCCTTCAACTCGAGGGGCCCAAAAGATGGTGAGAGATGCAGCTGGTGGGGGCAGCTCGTGGCTGGGGCTACATCACCACGAGCTGAGGCTGCCACCAGGCACCCTCCCCACTTGTCCCTGTCCCCAGAGCTCTGCAGCACGAACACAGCCCTTACAGCTCAGCCCCTGCACCCACATGAGTCACCGTCCCCATTCTCCACCACGCTGACCTTGACCATGGCCCTTGAAACTTCAGCTTCTTCCTCCACCCTTCCTCTGTGGACTGTGAACACTTCCAGGCCACAGCTATCTTTAGCAAGCATCTGTACAGCATCCAACCCAAAGAAATGTGCTTTTTTCTGAGGTTTCTAGGCGTTAACCGCAGGGACAATTCACTCTAGGGACAATTCACTCCCCCTCTCCAAGATGTGTCAGCCCTCTCTGAGCAGCCCAAGATTCCATCCAGCCCCACAGCAAGCTCCAACTTGAGCCACACACAGCTTTTCATCTAACAAAAAAACCATCCAAACCAGAGCACAGAAATCCTCTGCCATCCCACAGGGGGATCTGTGTGGATCTTCCTAGATAATCAAATTTAAACCACCACCAAAACAGACCTTTGATTAGCAGCCATGGAGCCCATTCATAGCGACAGCATGTCAGGTCAATGTTCACTCCCAAAATCAACTCTGTGCCTCAGGAAAGGGATTTTTTTAATTTTTGTTTGATGGTCTGCATTTGAGGTCTAGTTAACAAACAGGGGACTTGGGTTGCCATCTGGCCAGCCCGAGAGCGTGCTGAGAAATAATACTAATAATCATCATATGGTGGTGCTTTAAAAGGCACTTTTACAAAAGCCTGGGCGAGCAGACAGAAACCTAAGAGGCATCTTTGTGTGCCCCGAGGGCTCGGCCTTCGGGCACTCTGCCCCTCCAATCAGCAGCCCTTCAAAAGGGTCAGAGTCCAAAATCTCTGCTGCTGTTTCACCCAGAGCCCTGCTGGAACAGCCATGGCTTTCCCCTGAAGCCTCACACAGGAATTCACTTGTGCAAGTCGAGCTGGGCTGGTGCTTTATTAAATAAATACCTAGTACAACTTACAGGATTCTTCACGTCAACAAAACAGTAGCTGGTTGCTGGTATTGGGCAATGCCTGTGTGTCTCATCCCTGAGCAGGGATTGCCTGAGGGACATGTGCTGCTCCTCCAGGGACTCCTCAGCAGCCACCCAGGGCTCCCAGCACCAGAGCCAAAAATCCCTTCCTGGGTTCACACACACATTTCCCTGCAATGCACAAGAGGCTCTCCCACCACCAGGACAGACTCCATGGCAGGGACACCCCTGGTGCCTGTCCCCACCCGTGCCAGAGCTGTGCCCAGCCCTGGTGCCCACTTTAACACAGCAGGAACAAGGGGAGCACCTGCCCTGCTGGGCTTTGTGTCCCACTCCATTTCCCCACACACATCACCACACACCAGGCTGCCCATCTCACAGCCCTTCTGATGCCCCCAGCCCTACAACACAGACAACTGACCTAATTTTCCTCTTTTTAAACACCCAGAGGTCATCTCTGTCTGCAGCAAACCCCTCTGAGCTGGGAAGGGAAACAGAGTGATCTCTGTCAGCAACATCTCCCCCCCCCCAAATGTCCCTCCACATCTTGCCCTGTGCTGTCTCTTCTAAATGGCTGAGAATGAGTATCTCCCACGTCCCTCAAGGCTGAAATGGGGCTGAGGAGAGGCTGGGGAGGTCCCTCTGTTTCTGGTTCCATGCAGATGGCTCCAACTCCACCTCCTTCTCCTTCAGGACTCAGAGTATCTCATCTGAAACTCCCAAGGGTGTTCCTTGGCAGTGGGACATGGGGAGACACCAGACACGTCCATGCTTCACCCACTGTCCACTAACTCAGAGCTGGGGACACAATGCTCCCTCTTCCAGTTAACCCAGTTGCTCCAGCAGAACTTTCCCTGCTCTCCCAGTTCCCAAAGATAAGATTTGCCCCATCTGCCTTTCTGCCCAATCTACCTTTCCAGTAGGTCTGACCAAAATCACACTTTCAATTCTGTGGCAAACCCTGATATTTCCAGGCACATCTTCCCATACCTAAAACAGCCACTTAAAAAAAAAAAAAAAAGTGGAAAAACTTTATACTTTCCACCCCCAAAATCATCTCTTTTAGTAAGAAGGTCACTCTCCTCAACTGGAGCGTTACTTTTAAGTTCTGAATTGCCAGAGCTTATGCAAGCAGAAAAATGCAGCATTGAAACAAAAAGGAAGGACATCAACAGAGGGTTTGGGCGTTTGGGAAAAGATAATGTATAAAATAATTACAGGCAGCATGTCCCTGCAGAGCATTCTGACTCTGACTCAGCCCCTGCCCTGGCAGGGAACTGCAGGTGTTCAACACACGCTGAGCCCAGACCCAACCCTGGAAGACAATAAGGCAGCAGGAGCCTGGGAAGGCTGGAAGCTGCTGCTGGGTGGTTGTTGAGGTCTCCTCCAAGGAGAGACTTTTAAAACCTGCTGTCCCCATGAGCACAGTTTGGAGAGCCAGTGGGTCAGGCTGCTGCTCAGTCTGATCTTGCAGGAGTGGAGATCCCCTCAGCTCAGCCACAGATCTCTAATGGCTGACAGATCACTGCTTGGAAAATCATTGCGTGCCAGCTTTTACAAGGCAAGATGTGAGGGTGGGTGAGGTGAAATGAAGAGGAACACATTCATTATACAAGAGCTCCAAGCATCAGCTCTGGTGACTGTAAACACCAGGCAAGGCAGGAGCCGACTCCGCTGTCGGGCCACCGCTTCCACCCCAGTGCTCAGCCAGGGCAGAGCACAAAGCTTTGCCTGCCTCTGGCACAAAACCTATCCCTTTGGAAAATAAACCTCTCCAAAGCCCCCGTGCTCCAGCCCAGCCTCTGCTCCCCTCCCAGCTCAGGCGTGAAGGCAGCCCTGCCCAAGAGGGGCTAACAGATGCACAGGCTTCAGGAGAGGTTCTGCTTCCACATGACTCCGAAACACAAGTCAGCTCCCCTGGGGGCTACCAGTGCTTTTGCCACAGCCACGGATATTTTTATAATTCAGCTTCTGAAAGAATAATCTTCATGAATTTTGATAACACCAGCTCCCCTCCTACTTTTTTTTTTTTCCTTTTAAACACCAGCACGGACCACAAGCCCCGCTCTTGCCCAAAGCCTGAACCACACCAAATCCCGGCGCCGCGCGCGCAGCAGCCGCGTGTTACTCACTGGTCACACTGGTCACTGGTGGCTCCGGCAGGGCTGCAGCTGCAGGGCTGGCACTGCTGGCCACCCTGCTCGGGGAAGAAGCCGGGGGCACAGCTGTGGCAGCGCGGCCCCGCGTAGCCGGCCAGGCAGCGGCACTGCCCCGTGGTGCGGTCGCATCCGGCGCTGCCCACCGAGCTGCAGTTGCACAGGTCTCCTGCAAGGGAGAGAGAAACAGAGCATGGAATCACAGGACTGCAGAATGGTTTGGGTTGGAAGGAGCCCTAAAGGCCCATCTCATTCCAACATCCCTGCTGTGGGCTGCGACAGCTTTTCCAGGTTGCTCCAAGCCCCGTCCAGCCTGGCCTTGGACACTTCCAGGGATGCGGCAACCACAGCTCCTCTGGGCACCCTGTGCCAGGGCCTCACCACTCCCTTTGAGTCCCCATCGTCACTTTAAGGATGATTTTTGCTTTAAAATGTTAAGATGATGGAGAAAAACCCCACACTGGGAGGACCCTGTGGTTTGAAACGCCACACTTCATGCTTGAAATCTCTCCAAAGAAGAGCTAGAAGGTTATGGGTACAACTACCTAAAATACAGCTGTATAAAATGTCTTTATGTATATACTCGCACCTATCCACCCTCAGGGTTGTCTGACTCCAGGAGCTGACAATCAATAACTGTGTAAATATCAGGATAACATCAGCAACAGGTTGCAAAATCATTAATTCTAAGAGCCTCCATTCCACACCACTGGAACACCCCTGATTTATCACAGAACATACACTGACATGTCGAACTGGCAGCAACACCTCCCACTCCTGAAGAAGGGATACAGAATGCCCTGAAAATCTGCCCTCGGGGGAGCACCAAGAACATGAAAATTACTTTAAAAGCTCTGGTAGAGCTGGAGGCAGGACAGAGACCTCTGCCACCTAAAATGGACCACCCTCAGTCCAGTGGTGAGGGGGGATGGCTCTGGGGACCCAAACATGGTCTTTGGGGACACTGTATTCCCAGAGGTGCTGGAAAGCATGCACTGAACAGTTGCTTTTTTAAGAGAGAAGCAAATCTTCTGACCAAGTGATGAATTCCCAGTCCCCTTGCACATTATTTCTCGTAATACTTTAAAGCCCCAAACGCACTGAAGAGAACAACTTCTCCCCAGCAATTTGTTTCTGCCAAGAGCTTTATCTCCATTCTTTCATTGCAAAATATTTAGTGCCTTAATAATTTAAAGTCTTTTTCTGCCAAGACTGAATTATAAACAAGGATTATTTGCAGAAATAGTGCATAAAGCATCAGGGGCTTTACAGAACTGCTGGTGTTTGCTATTGCCTGAGAAGAGCCCGTCTTCAGGGCACTTCAGGGAGAGGGGAGAGGCCATGTCCCCATCCCAAGAAAACTTGACTTAAAGCTCTTTTTCTTGTCACCTGTGTTCTTCTAACACACAAAGAAATGTGAGTTATTTAGCTTTATTACTCCACCATAGGATTCCCCACAAAAGCCGTGTTGTCCCTGTAGACGTGTGAAATTGCACCTAAATTTTCTTCAATCCAAACTATCAAATGGAACAAACACCTCAAGATCTGCAATTATCCACTTCAGCTAACGAACTAAATTCCCAGCTCAATTATCCAGGCAGAACCATATTGATTTGGGCACTTGGGCTTCTCCCTGCCACCAGAACATAAACCATGAAAACTTGTTGAGCAAAAGCACTTTGGAGCTTGTCAAACACGCATCAAAACAAATTTCCCTTTCAGAACTACAACATGTGGTGCCATTAGACCTGCCAGACTCGATTAAGGAAAGCATACGAGCTTTGTGTCCCTTCTAACGGCATGAGAGGCACTGACAGGGCAGGGCCCACACAGGGGCATGAGCTGCTCCATGTGGAGACCACCCTAGTGCTGCAGGAGCATCAAAGGCAGAGCCACCACCTGAGACCATCCTGACACTCCACACAGACAGCTGGATGAAGAGGGCAGGAGTGGGGCAGTGCTTCAGGATGGCACCATGGAGCTCTGCCCCATCACTTATGCTCCAGCAGGAAGGCAGCACTTTGAACTTGAATCTGACTTTGTAGCACCTATTGCTTTCCAGCCAACACTCCAGCCCATCAAAATTGCCCCAGTTCAGGTCAGGCTCTGCCTTAGCTGCCAAATTCAACAGCAACGCAGACACCAGTGCAACATCGGTTCCCCAGGAGAGCGAGAAATGCTGCAATAATCCAGAATATCACTGGCAAAAGCACTTTTTGCTTGGGAGGCTGGTGGGGCCTGGTTGTACTAGAGATGGGGACAGAAGCTGGGCCTGTCTGCTGTGAAATCCAAGTGTGTGATAAGGCACAACACAACAGATCCAGAAGTTGTCTCCCAAAGGGCCGGTTCCTTGAACACCCCACCTGCCCCAGCCACCCCAGAGATCTTTGGGAAGGGATGGTGGTCCCAGGGAGGGGAACAGCATCCCACATGGTCCCTACCCACCCCAGAAGCTCCCAGCCTGGCTCACACGTGGATGCAGCCCCACAACACCCCGGAGCTGTGAGGGCTGGGCAGTGGAGGAGGTTCAGACACCAGCACTGAAATCTGAACTCCACCATCTGGCGCAGCATCGAGGTCAAGGGCTCACACAAGGATGTGCCAGGCTGTGAAAACCTGAGGCCTGATTTTAAGGACACTCTGTTGTCCCCATGGCAGCCGGGTGGCAGAACAGGCCTCAGCCAGAACGGGAACTGATAACGAACATCTGCCCTGGACTCCAGGCACACAGCAGAGAGGATGAGAACTACAGAAGAAAATTAGGGAACGTTGTCCTGGCTTCGGGCCAGAGCCTGGGTTTTACGAGCCTTTACTCAGTTTTCTCAAGCCAATGTTTTGCTTTTGAAGATAACCTTCAAAAACACCTCACTGAGAGCTTTGGTGAAGGCACAGGAATGAAGAGGGTGGATGAACCCCAGGGCTGTCCTACTCCAGACTGCACAGTCATGGCTGGAGGGTTGTGCTGAGGCTGGGATAACACCATCAGCAAGGGAACCAAGGGCAAAGATCGCTCAGGGATGAGGCACGGGTCCAAGCTCTGACTTTTCTCAGTTTGCTGTCCTGACTCACCCTGGCTCTGCCTCAGTTTCCCCATCTCAGGGTGTTCCCCTGCCCCCCGGGCCTCCAAGCCCTGCTCGTCTCTGCCTGCTCCCCACTGCAAAACCATCAAGGTTCCCCTTCCTTCCCCACAAAGCACCACACAACAGCTCAAAGCACACGCTTATCACAGATAAAACCCACAACCTTTGCTCGTGAAGGGACTGACAGGCTTTAATTAATAAACAGCCTAATGATGTTTTGAAGTCCAAGAAAAGAGGCACCATAAAAATGTGGCACTGCCATGTTACTCTTCAAACAAAAAAACCAAACACCTCTCCACTGAGGAACAATATTTCACCTGCACTGGTTGTTGCTTAGAGGAAGGTGGAGTGGAAGGAAAGGCTCCTTGTTTGGGAAGCAAGGGCACGCTGTGAGACAGATTTAATATCCAATTTCAGTTAGCCCCAACCTAAAACTGATTCATTTTTTGGTATGCAAAAGCCATAGATTACAAATAAACTGGAGAGCAGATGTTTTATAGTGTATGGGATCCACACCATGGCTGTAAATAGCCCTGACACAACCAAGAACCTCCAGCTCTGAGGGTGCCCTGTGACCCATCACTGTGGCCACCTCAAACTCCATGCCAGCTCCCCCATCCACCCCTAATAAAGATCTCAGCCTCCAAATCCCATCCCAAGGCAAACCCCAACCCTGAAAATCCCAGCAACACTCCAGCCTGCGCAACACTCCAGCCAGATCCATCAGAACCCCACATCCCTTCATCTCCCATCCCCTCCTAGTACTTCAGCAGGGCTTGTTCTGATGTAAAAATCCTTCCTCAAATTATTTTTTTCACATCCCTTCAGCTTTGCAGTGTTTTAAGTCTTCACACATATTATAAGTGTGATTCCTCCTCCTTTCCAAGCCACTTAATGAATTATTTAGAAAACAGGTGAAATATTTACAAAGGGTAAAGAAGCAAACACTGTGAAAGGCACGAAGGTCTCTGTGAAATCACTTCAGCTGGGGACAGCCTGAACCAGTGCAAATCCTGAATGAACTCACCTGCTCCCTGGGAGCCAGTCTGGAAAACCCAAGGTGCACATTTCTGGTTATAAAAACGTGCAGCTGCAAGAGCAAGCTGTGGGGGCCCACAGATGCTATTTATTGTCCTGCTGCAAAAGCATCCCCAAGGAGACAGACATTTTCTGTTCTCCAAACGAGATGAAGGGGAAAAAAAACCCAAAATATTTCTAACCTGGAGGTGCTCTTGGGTTTTTGGGAGCCAGAGGTGCAGCCCCAGTGTGGCAGCCCTGAAGCCAACACAGCCCAGTAAGAACCTCACCTCCTAAATACTCCCCAGATATCCCACTGGATTTAAACCACTGCACATAACAGCACCTCACCCCTGGAAAGGCTCTGTTTTCAAATTAATTAGCAGTTTTCCCTCTTCCCCAGACTTCATTCCCAAATTCAAGCCCTACCTTCTCTCCCATTTCCCCTTCTCAATCCCTCTCCAGGCACCACTCCTGACAAGACAGGAATAAAGGGATCAGGCAGCAGGTTTAAAAATCTATCCAAGGTCATTTCCTTTCCCCTCATAATTAAATTGTGGAACTCATTGTCAGGGGATGTTCTGGCTGCCAGAAATACCTATGGCTTCAAAGCAGGACTGGAAAAGCTCACAGAGGACAGGTTCACTGGTGGCTGTTAAACACAGGGATCTGGAAGAAGCATCCTGACAGGAAAGGCCCTGAGACTCTGTCCAGAAAAGTCAGGATCATCCCCCTGTCCTCTTGGCATCTTCTTATGGCCTTTCTGGGGTGGGTGAAGCTTTGCTCTGAGCCAGCCTGGCAGTTCTATTTTCTCCTTGTTTGCACTGCTCAGGGACAGCAGCAGCTCCAGCTCTTCCCCCAAACACACAAATCCCCCTTCAAGAGTCAGACACTGCCCCTTCCATGGGGAATTTCTCCTCATTACAGCCAAAGGCACAGCTGTGCTGCACCACTGCTCTGACTTTCCCCTTGCCTCCCAACAGGCTCTTTCCCTTCCCCCAGAGAAGACATTTCATCCCCTCAATACATCCCTCTGGTGTGCCAAACCTCCCCCAGCAGTGGGATGAGGATCAGGACAAGTGCTGTTCCAGCATGGGATAATGACAGCAGGCATGAGCCACCTGTTAAAAGGGAAGATTCCATCCTACCCAGCCCTTGTAAAACAATTTCCTGAGCTCCAGCCCATCTCTTCCACATCTCTGGTGCACCACGTCAGTGTGGGCCAGTCTAGCCCTGGACTGGAATTTGGGTTCAGCTCCATCACTCCTCACTTGGGCACAACTCTACTGCTGCTCTGAGTGCAGGAGTTGTTATCCCAGGGCAAGGATGCTTTGGCCTCCAACCTTCCCCCACAGCTGCAGCAGATCTGAGAGGGCACAGCCTGGCTGAGCTCTCTCCCAGGGAGCTGAGGAACACTGGCCATGGGCTAAGAGCTCCTGCAAGAACAGGCCAGAGAGGAGCTGATGCACTGTAGCTTCCCAGAGAGGGGAGCTCTGCCAAGTCCCAGGACTCACTCCCATCCAGACAGCACTCAGCACAAAATAAGAGTCAACTCTTGCGTCACGAAGGTGCACCAAAGCGCTCAGACCTGTAATTTACTCTCACTCCAGGCTACAATGCAAAGCCAAAGTGGTAGGAAGACTAACTCTGCCCACCCCCCAAAAAAATTTATATACATATAGGAGTGTCTTCTGTTATTTTGCACTCACTTTATTACTGAGTGCACCACATTCTGGGCACTTACAGCCTCCATCAGCTCCAGGCTCTGCAGAGTCAGGTGCTGATGGTGAAGAGAACTTTGTTCACATTAATGCTGTTAAGAGTGTTACACTTGTGCTGTTCCATAAAAGGCTTTCACAGGTCGACAAGGGGGAAAAGACAACAATTCCTCAATGCATATACATCACTCATAATGTCATTAGAAGATTAAACACATCTGTTGAGGAATATTGTATCAGACTAAATCTCTCGCTTATCACTTGGAAAGAAGCACAAAGCCAAGGTCCTGACTGTTGGGGTCACCAGCAGCTGCACAAGCACTTTTTATCAGCCTGAAGCAGACAGCTTTGGGGCTTCAGCCAAACTCCAGCTCAGCCTCAAGTGTGTCAGCCCCCTGTCTTTCCAAAGAGAGGGAGCATCACGCTCCACCACAGCTCTCAGCCCTCCTGCCTCCCCAGCCGTGAGCAAAGCAGGACCCAAAGGCAAAGGCTGCTCCCTCCCTGGGACTGCTGATTTCTATTCTTTCCCTGAACCTGCAGGCATGTGGTTTCTGAGCAGTTCCTGAAAGCTTCCCCCACACAGAGCAATTTTGTTGCTTTTTCCTCCTTTTTAATGCTAAACAAGTCAGCAACCTGTGCAGAGAGCTTTGAACCTGCTCGTTCCCCAGTAAACCTGCATCAAAAGTCAGACTCACAGGTGTAAAGCTGTCTCAGGAGACTAAAGGATAAAGCCCTGTAAACATCAGAGGGGAAAAAAAAAGAAAAATATGAATTCTTAAAAACTCTGTATTCCTCATGCACTGGGAGATCCCAGCTCCCAGCTCTGCTGGAGCACAACACCTGAGGAGCTCCCATGGATGGGACAAGGAGATGTCAGGAGAAGCAGGAGAGGTCCTGGAGTCATTAAGATCCAGGCTACAAGGCAGAAAAGCTGAGCAGGGGGGATTACACAGCTGCAGCTGAGGAATTCTTCATTCCTATATAACAATAAGTTTCCACAGGCAGACAAACCCTTCGGGGTCTCTTACGAAGCAGACTGTGCACAAAGAGGAATGTGGCCCTAAAATGTTTATGATACAAGAAGCTACAGTAACTTCAAATAGACCAAATACATACTGGAGGATTAAAACCTCCACAGTTTAAAAAAAAAAAAAAGAATTCAAGCCTTTTAATTAATTTAAAAATAGTTTTGTTGGCATTCTACTTTAGTTGATTAGATTTTCCAACTAATATATCCACAAACGTCTGCAACCATATAAATATTACATGTTTCTGTTTGAAAATCTCTCTATTTTTTACCACCCAGTGTGTGACACAGCCAGCCCAACTCCGGGTTTAGAGATAAACAGGGTGAAAACTGAGTTTGGCAAACACCTCCCCAGCAGCACACAGAACCCTGGCAGCTCATACCCTCCTGACAGATATACTTGCGTGGCACCTCGCAGGAAACCGAACTGTTTTGTCAGCAAAATGCTTTCACTGGTAGATCAAGACACCTCACACGGGATGGGGCTGGGAATTTACAAGCAGATTCCAATTTTAGCCTCTATCCACCATGGCCTAGCAGGGAAAGGGATTATGAAGAGCCCCGTGAATAACATGAACTATAATCATCAGCTGAAGGCTCTGCGTGCTCCGATTCCTGCAAAAAGTAATTAAACTCACAAACTTTGCTCGGTGCTTTGGGGAGTTGCAACTAATGAATGAACATGTTCATTTATGGGAGATTTAAGGCTCTTCAGAGAAAACCCTGAGCAGGAACCGTCCTTCCAACTGTTTGTGTTTGGGCTGTAAAGCTGTGCTGCGTGAATAACCAGCAAGAAAACCGAGATGAGCTGGGGGATGAGCTCGGGTAACAGCCCCTGATCACATCCTACCCTTCCCAGCAGGGCTCCCAGTGACTCCTGTGGGCAAGACCAGGGAGAGCAGGGTCAAACCTTCTTTCTGTTTGAGCAGTAGCCGGGTTTGCTGCTCGTGCTCATTGCTGAGGAGCAAAACTTGGCCTTCCTGCTGCTCCCGGTGGTCCCAGGGCAGAGCAGGTGCAGCAGCCGAGTCCTGCCTTCCCTGAGCTCCCAGGGATGCTGCAGAGCAGGGAGTTGGTCCAGAGCTGATCTGCCCAGTGACAGGAGCTGCCTCCTGCCTGCACATTTGTCTGACACAATTAAGTTACTTCAAACCAAAATCCATTGCTGCAGGGCACGCAGCCTTCCAGAGCCTTCTCCCCTCCAGACCTAGCCCCAAGATACAACAGATCCTCCTCTCCCAAGTCAATGCAATTAACTCCTCATGCTCCCAGTGTCAGCTTCAGCTTTGGAAGAATGGATGTGACCTCCAACCTCCTCCTCCCAGAGCCAGCTTGGTGCTGAGCACTCACTGAACAGCCAAGCCGAGAGCTCTGTGGGTGCAGCTGAGCAGGGTTTGTCATCCCCAGCCGTGGCTCACACTGCCTGGGAGAAGAAAAGGGAATGGCCAAGTCCAGGCTGCTGGAAAGCCATTTTTTGCCTAGTACAGAGATCACAGAGTAGGTGGTAACACATCTGCTTCTGTGCCATCAGCTGCTGAAGGGAGGGGAGCTGGTGAGGACGGTGACAGCCTCCCTCCCTCCATGCAGGTACATCAAGTACAACCTGCAGGGCCTGGATCTCTTGGGAGGTTTCCCAGGGAGCTGGCAAACACATATGGTCGATTTCACTGCAAAATGCAGCCCTTTTTTTGCTGCCAAGTCATAACCCAATTTCTTTACACCAGGTGTAGCCACGGTGTAACCAGGTCCTTCACTGGTGTATGGAGGGAGCTGCAGCTTTGCCTCACTGACCTTGGGCAGAGCTACCAAAGCTCAGCCCAGCCTGGGATCAATGTGGTAAGAAGTCATCCTTCCTTACAGCACTCTTACACCGAGAGGGAAGCAGAACAAAAACAAGGAGATGCCAACAGCAACGGCTCAGTCAACCCATAATTCAATATAAAAATGCCTGGAAGTGCATCCTCCCCCAGCAGAGGCAGAGGAGGGCTCTGCATCTCTTGAAAGCAGCAGCTGCTCCTCAGAAGGCTGCCACAGCCCCCACCCTGCTCTGGGGCACACACAGCCTCTGGGGATGGCCCTCACCTTTAGGAGCAGCACAAGCATCAGGCCCAGGTTTCTCTCCAAGCATGCAGGAGTTTTTAAACTGCTCTAATCATTCCCCAGGCTGAGAGATGCACCCAAAGGGAGGCTCTGGACATCCACAGGAGGTAGAGGATGGACCAAGGAGGGGGTCACACTGCTGTGAGATGAAATGCTCTCCACACAGGGAAGGGGTCCATCCCTCATGGCTCGGCACACAGGCAGCAAGAGACATTTTTACAACTTTTTAAACTTTTTTTTTTTTAATGAGAAAGAGAATGAAGACTTGCTTTGGAAGGTTTCAGGCTATTTTATGTCTAAGCCTGTGGTGAAAATCAGGAATGAAAACTTTCATCAGTAACTCCAGCAGGTGCCCAGGGCAGTTCCTTTCAAGATTCAGCTCCTCCAGCCGAGCAGCAAAGGGACAGACCCGTTAACAAAGGCGCCTTTTATCCACGGTGTTAATAAACACTAACTGAAAGTGTTAATATAAAGAAGCTTTCCAGAGCCTGAGCTACGACCCCAGTTCATCTCAGCTCTTTGCATTTTCAAGCTTGGAGATGAAGCAAAGCCCCAACAAATCCCAGGATTCATTCCCAATACACATTCCTAATTCTTCTCCTACTCTAAACAAACATATTCAAATGCAGACTTTTATTCATCACAAACAGCAAAGTATCTTTGTTCCTCTCTCACTCACTTTAAAGGCCATGCAGAGGAAGGGAGACAAGAGAAGAAAACTCTTTGACAGCCTGCAGCCAGCAAGTCCTGCTCCTCTCATTGCTCCCGAGCTTGGTTCCAAGTTTAATAAAGGTGTTTTGTCTCCTTGCTTAATAAGTGGAATTACCATAGCAGAAAGCCCAGCGGGGGAAAGGGATAGCACGGAGCATGAGTAATCACAACTGGTTTCGGGCAGGTTTTGCCATTTGGGTCCTGTTTCAAGGCTATGATGACATAGTGCTACGGGCTGGTTTGGAGTTACCATAACTCCTGCCAGACAAAGAGCTGTAAGTTACAACGTGCTGCAAGCAGGAGAGCTGCTGGGACAGAGCGAGGAAAATGTCATCCAAGCTGGGAAGTCTCCTGTTCCCTAAGTTTTATTCCCTTATTTTGTACTGCAGCCTTGCACTTGTCCTGCTGTACTTTGCACAGGACACAGTGATGCCTTTTCATCCAGCTCACAGCGAGTGACTTAAATTCCCACACTCAGAACTTGTTTCACACCTCTGCTCTCACCCAAACTGGGTCGCAGATACTGCAGCCAGACAAAACTTGCTGGCAAATCCACGGAGGAGAAGCCAAGCTTTCAAAGAGGGAACTGATATGGGTCAGGACACGTCACGGAAAAAGACACCTGGATGGACACAGCCATCACTTATCACGGGAAGCAGGGGACTGCAGCAGATCCAGTATCATCTGCTGAGGACCTGCAGAGGGGGAGCAGCCAGCATGGTGCAGCTCAGCTGTACTCCAAAACTTCCTCCAGCAACTGCTGCCATGCCATGGATTCAAAGGGCATAAATCCCTCCCTGCACAGAGAGCAGGGGCAGAGTCCACCTGCAGGGCTCTGAAGGCATCTGCCAGCCCCTCACCTCTGCTTTGAGCCCCAAGCCCTGCAGCAGATGAATGACTCCAATCAGGGCTGAACATCAGCTTTTCTTTCCTCTCTTAGTCACTGTGCACAGACACTGCAGTTCCATCCAGTCCCAGCTCCTGCCTCAGCCACGAGGTATTTATTACCTGTATTTATTTCCAGCGATAGCTCTCCTACCAAAGGGAAATGTTTCCATTAAACAGCACAAGTTCAGCAACCACAAACAAACAGCAACTTAAAGCCTAAGCCAATTCTCTGAAACCTCCACAATAAATAGCAGGTCATCCAGGGAAGTACAAAAGGCAACAGCCCTGTGCCACACAACACCCAAATCCTCTGTAAGTAGGCAAAACCCTTACAAGTGTGAAGGCAGCCAGGCACAAGGATTTCAGGCTCCCTGTGCAGCACTCCCCATCTCACCCACAGCTCAGGCACTAAGCTAAAACCAAGTCTGAGCCAAGATGCTGAAACCAAAGTAGTGATTTGCAAAATCAGAGCTGAGCCCTCCAGCATCATCAGGGGGGAATTACCCTCAGCAGCAGCAGCACACTCAGTCTGGGGCTGGCAAAACCAAGCCTGATCCCAAGCCAAAGAAATGCTCAAAACCACAGAACTTCCTCTGCAGCCAATAGGTCAGCTAGGAGAGGTTTGTTGACATTTCTATCTTGACCATTTCCTCATTTTTGAGGGCTTCATAATGACTGTTTTGGCATTACAGGAGGAGGAGCGGTGCCTCCTCTTCCACCAGCTCTCCTGTCAAAAAGAAACACGGTGAAAGGAGGATCTGAGTCCCACCTGCAAAGAGAAATCCAAAATCCTACCAAACCCAGAGAGCCAAACTTGACACAGCCCTGAGACCCTACTTAGGGCCACTACTGCACCAGTGGTAAATATATCACCTGGAATTGCAGACATACAGGTGGGAGAGATGTCAGCTCTAAGGTGAAGTTCATACACAAAGCTCATGTACATCCTGACAGTGGACACAGGGGATCCTCTCAGAGGGATCACAAAACAATGAGTGGTGAAGCAGAGAGATGACAGCATCAACTCTCCAGTTCATAAACTTGAATTTGCCATCCACACACCTCCTGGAAAGCTTTTAAGGGGTTTGTTAACCAAAAATCAGCGACTGCTACTGCTCCAGGCATCCCTGACACCAAACTGAGGTGCTGGGGGGAAGGCTCTCTCCTGTCATTCCATCCATCCCAAACAGAGCTCGCTGCCTTCCACAGGGAAGTCTGTACCACCCCTGTAACTGACTGTCCCTTCAGAGACTGGTCCATTTGTTGTTTATCTTTACTTTTTAAAAGGATTAGACATGTACAAAAGCCTCCCTTGAAAGGAAGGACCAAGATGTGAAAAGGATGGGAAGATTCTACTGCCAGGCATCAGCACTAATCCACGTCAAAGGGCACGCTGTCAACAACTCACCGTAAACTTCCAGGAGGGAAAAATACTCAGAATAGAACAGTTAAGACCAGATAAATTTTTGTCATTCATTATCTAGAATCAAACTTGGATTTCTCAACAACACAGCCAAGCCAAAGCAAGCACATTAGTAAGAACATCTTTTCCAGGGAGCTCCATGCCAGGCGTGCAGCCTGCCCTTGAAGGGAGAAAGGCTGGAGGCAGGTGAGGGCTCTGTTTGCCTCTCTCTGATAACAGGTATTTAGTTTTCTACGTCACTTGGCTTTATCGTAGCCTGAAAGCCGGCCGAGCACCCAGCTCCACCTCCCCATCTGCTCCCTGTGCCAGCTGGCCCTGTGGCATCAGGGGATGCTGAGCCAGCCACGCAGCCCAGCAGCTCCCAGACCCCAACTGGGGCACCCCCAGCCCTGCCCAGGAACTGGGGGCACTGCTGGAAAACCCCACAGGGCAGATCCTAACGTGACAGGGAGAGGAGTGCTGGGAGCACTCATCTCCAAGTCATGGGGGGAGCTGGAAAACATGGCAAATTCCCTCCCAGAAACTTCCTCAAGTGTTGGGACTGGGGAAAAAAACAGTGGAAGGGCAGAGCTCAAGCTGAGGCTCCAGCAAAGCCACTGTGTGGCAGCAAGTGAGCAAACACCCAGCCCAGGCAGGAGCCAACAGGTCAGGGTGCTCCACATCAACTCCCACCACCTTCCAGCTCGGACAAACCACTGGAGCACATCCTCCCTGGGCTGTCCTGGGGCTCCTACTGCAGCCAGCCCAGCTCCCCAGAGAGCAGTCTGGGGTGGGAAGGGGAGCGTGGCAATCCTCCTCCCGCCCCAGGGGCACTGCCAGCCGGGGCCTTGTGCAAGCTCCGTGTCCCTTCCCCGTCCAGGAACGCTCCAAACCTGCAGCACGGGGAAGGCGTGGGTGCCTCTGCCCCATTAGTCACACATCTGCCATCAGATGTGTTTTGGGGAGCAGCCTCATCCCAAAATCCTGCCTGCTCCCTCAGAGCCCAACATGGTGCATTCATCCTGGTTTTTTCCCCCCCCCAATAACTGCTCAAGTGAGCCTGTCTATTTTGGGGCAGAGAAAGAACACCCTAAAACCCAGTCGATTATGTTTGCTTTCTGAGAAAAATGCTTTAGCTAGCAGGGAAAAAAATATATATAATATACACACATACCTTTACTTTTTTTTTTTTTTAAAACAGAGGGAAGGAAAATGGAATCATTGAAGTTTTCATAGCCCAAGGAGCTTTGAAAAATTTGGAGGGAAGGAACANTGGTGCATTCATCCTGGTTTTTTCCCCCCCCCAATAACTGCTCAAGTGAGCCTGTCTATTTTGGGGCAGAGAAAGAACACCCTAAAACCCAGTCTATAATGTTTGCTTTCTGATAAAAGGCTTTAGCTAGCAGGGAAAAAAATATATATAATATACACACATACCTTTACTTTTTTTTTTTTTTAAAACAGAGGGAAGGAAAATGGAATCATTGAAGTTTTCATAGCCCAAGGAGCTTTGAAAAATTTGGAGGGAAGGAACAGAACAAGTTTAAGCTGTTTTCAATAGAAAAGCCCAAAAAAGGAAAAGGGATCTTTTGCAGAAATATGTATATATATTGCTGATTTTGACAAAAAGGACTGTTCAGAGGAGGGGAAGGAAAGCTTTCATTTGAAGGTTTTGAGCACTGCTTTTGCACCTTTATAGCGCTGCTCATGAAAGCATCCTCACAAACCTGTTATTGCTGGGACACAGCATGCCCAGGGAGAAGGGGGATCTGACCACGTGCAGGGTGCAGGCAGGGCTTTGAGACAACTCTTGCCATGAAAATGAGCAGTTATTACAAAAGGTAGGAGAAAAAAACATGTATTAAAAAAAATCATCAACTTCCTTCCCTTCCACTAGGCCCCTGGGAAGGGGAAATGCTGATCCCCCAGCTCACAGATGGTTCTCCAGGTACAACCTCCTGGTTTCCACCCCATCAGGCACATCTAGTGCTGGGCGTGGGTTTTGGAGGAGGGATGAAGGACAGCAGCCTCCCTCCTCCAGGTCAGCACCAGCAGCACTGCACATGCCATGGGATGCAGTGGGTATTTCCTGGGATGAAACATCAACTTTGCCTACAGATCCCTCCCCAGCCATGACCACATCTCGCACTGCAGGAGAGGAAGCTGTGGGTCGAGCACACACATCCCTGACAATTAAAGTCATCAACCAGTCCCAGCAGCCATCCTGTGACAGGCCACAGAAAATATGAATTACACCCTTGCCAATTTAGAATGGTTTTCTTCTCATTCAGGTGTTGCTGGGCCCGAGTCCCACTCGGTGACAGTCACAGCCTCATTCAGTAGCTGCACAGAAGGAAGGATTGAGCATCACCTAAAAGGTTGTTGTGGGAAATTCTGAAGATATACAAAGTGGAACAACAACCATTGACAGGGATGAATTTAGAGTAATGTCACCAACAAAGCACTCAAATTAATAGCAATAAAGTGTAAGTGCTCCACGTGGCAGGCAGAGCCCTGCTGGGGAAAACGACCTGTGAAAGCCGAAAAAGCAGCCCACGAGGAGACCACTGGGAGAAAAAAAAAGGGCAACAAAACAAACAGTCCATTTCAATCTCCTTTTCATAAAGAGCCAAAATGAACCCAGGAACACATCAGAGAATAATCATTTAGCACAGATCAAACAGGAGAACTAGCATATTAAAAATACATGCAGCATTAATCAGCTACACAGAGTTATGTGCCATCATTTCCATAAATAATACAAGATCAAAGCAGCCCAACCAGCACTATCAGTTAATACAGTCAGCCAGTCAGTCAAAATAGAGTAAAGCTGCCTGAAAACTGTGGCTGTATTAATTGCCAGGAATAAAGCAGATTCATCTGAGAAGTGGCACGACCAGTTAAACGGGTAAAGGTTACCAGCAGCCTCGTCATGAGAGGGAGGTGATGCCACAAGGGGGGGGGGGGGGAGAAGGAATGAAAGGTTAATGCAGCCTCCACAAATTATTAAAAAAATACCTGAACAACTTGGGGAATATCAGTATCTCTTGTCTAGTGGTAACCCCAAGAAGGGCCAAGGTGTGGGGGCTGGCCCTGCTCGGAGCAGCCCAGTGGCTGGGGCAGGGGTGAGCCATGGGGTGCAGCCCTCCCACAGCCCCTTCTCCAGGGTTAGGGCAGTGCCAAGGAGCTCCCCTTTGCCCAGGAAAAAAAACTCCCTGCTGCAGAAACCATCCTGCCTGCTCAGGGTGAAGGCTCAGCACCAACAGCCTCTAAACATCCACCCATCCATGCACAGAAAATGCCTGTGTCATTAGGCCTTTTGCTGAAAGGCTGCAGAGCCATTTAGCTGCCCGATTTTTAAAACAGGCATGTGGAGCAGAGCTATAAATAGCAGGGATGCTTGCCTCGTCATGTTTCTGGGGGCTTGTTTATAAGGATAGGGGGCAACTGAATTAAAAATGGTTAAAAAAGAAGTGTCTCAGGCTTCTCTGCTTTAAAGCCAAGTTGCCAGAAGAAGAAAAAACCTTCAAGGTTTTAGCTTTTTTCTTTTTCCAGGCAAAAAGCAAATGCTCATCGCTCATGCTCAGACTCTGAATCAGTTACATTTACAAGGCAAATTTTAATTCATACAGCAGGTGTTCAGAAATAAAAAAAAAAGAAATGAAAAAAAAAAACAACTCCTTTAAGCAGCACAAGTCCAAACTAAGGCTTTGCATTAGTTCATGCAGCTCCAGGAAAGCTCCTCATTCACTGAAATAGGACCCGTGTGCGTGAATGACGAGCAAGAGACCTCAAAAATCTCTTCCAGAGTCGGGGAGGAGGGGAAAGCCCTGAAGGGCTGGGGCAGAGCTGCTGCCAAAGCCGGGGGCCTGGCAGCCTGCACGGCATCCCGACCCTGCCGCACCTCGGGTGACAGCGGGCGAGAGGAATTTTGCACGGGAAGATCCAGATGAGCACCAGCCAGAGGAGGAATTCGGCCTCCAACAAAAGAGCCGCTTTGGGCAGCTCAACCGGCCCCCAGGCAATGACAGCCCCGGCAGTGTTCGGAGGGTCTGTTCTTCGCAGGCAGCTAGGCGAAATCCCGAGAGCCGCCTCCCTGCTCCCTGCCCCTATGAAATCGCCGGAGAAAACAAGAGCAGACAGCCGAGCTGCTCGCAGCCCCCGAGCGCCAGGACAGCGGCCAGCTGGGATGCAGAACTGGACCATTTCAGGAGCCGTGGGGGAGTGAGTGACCCTGTCAGGAGAGGTGACAGCCTGCCCTGCTCCTCCAGGAACGGCAGCTGCAGCGAGCCAGCACCAGCACCATCGGGAGGCTTCCTGTTGAATAAGGGGGAAAATGTTCTGCCAGACAAACGAGGTTCAATTATTCCAAGGCTACAATGTCTCGTTGGAAATGCTTCCAGACTGACAAGCTTTAATCCAATAAAAGACCCTTCCAGACAAGCCCTGCTGTGATTTTGGGAGCGTTTCCCCCTGGCAGGGACCCAGCAGCCCCCAGCCCCTCGCTGGGGATGGATTTAGCCCCAGGCACAACAATCTTACAGGGCAGCCTCAAGGCACAGGACACTTGAGCTCACTGGAAGCTTAAGCAGAAGCAAAGCAAGTAAAACCATTCCATTTCAGCATGACACAACCAAAAAGTCAAAATAAAACAAAAAAAAAGGCAAATAATTTCCTGTGAACCAGAAATCTGGGTTTTAGCCAGTTTAATGAGACTGAATTGCAACTGGTTCTGTTCTCCTGGGGTGCTGGAGACACACGACTCCCCAAGGCAGGGCAGATGGCTGGATTGCAATCAAGCCTTTAGCTCTTAAAATATATTAATATCCCCAACCAATCATAAAGTGCCAGACTCTGCCCCTCCAGGCCCACTCCCACCCAGCGATGCCTCGCTGCACACGGCAGCCCTGTTGAGCTCAGACATGCAGCATCTGCCAGGGCAACACGGCCTGTAGCTTTCCAGGACTTTTAAAGCAAGTCCGAGCCCTTGCTCCATCCTCATCCAAGAGCTCAGTGAAGTCTCAGGTGATGGACAAAAATCCAGCTCCTCAACATCATTTCTTTGTTTTATTTTTTAAGTGCTTGTCAGAGGTAAAGCAGAAGGAGCCCTCCCTTCCACCAGACGGCTGCAAAAGGATCCCTGCCTTCAGCACCCGGCCTTGGCACAGCATTATTCCCAAAGCTGGCAGATGCATCACACCACCACCAAGAGCTTCTTGGAAGCGGCAGCGAGCCCCTCAGATGCGCAGCACAGCTCCCTGACAGTCAGCTGGTGTTAGCTCCACAAATGTCACCAGCACACAGAGCCTCAGCCCTGGGTATTTATAGGGCTCTCGGCAAAAAACCTCTGGAGTCTTTCCCCTGACTTCGGCAGAGCTTTGCATCCAGGACTCCACTTCTCAGGAACAGCTCGTTCTGTGCTCCTGTGCCCACAGCTGCGGGGTGTGGGATGTCCTGGATGGCCCTGTCCTCGTGCTGCTCACCTGCAGCACTGAGGACACACCTGGGGACAGGCTCAATGCTCACCACCACCCCCCAGGTGGGCAGATCCCAGGATGCTGCAGCCACCTGCAGGGCCATACTGCAGTGGCACAAGGACCACAGTCCCCTCGGGGATGGGGTCACACACCCCGAGGTCACAGCTCGGTGTAGCCCGTGACACCCTCACGCCGTGACCACAGCAGTGCTGTCCCCTCTGGCTCAGCTGGACAGGGTCAAGGTCAGGGTGGGACAGGCAGCAGCAGGAAGGTGCTGCAAGGGCAGATGGAAGCCCATCCCACACTCAACCACACATTTCCCAGCTGTCTGGACAGGCACAACCTTTGCAACTCGTGCAAACCCCAGTCTGTGTCACAAGAGTCCCTTTGGGGACACTCCAGCACTGTCCCTCCTGTGCCAGCCACCCTCACAGGGCCTGGAGGGACACTGGCATCAGTCAAGGGACTGGGACATCTGCCACCATGCACCACTTTTTCAGTGCTCCAGTACCTTTGCCTCCCCACAGGCTGGTGTTTGGGTACAACCAACAGCAGGCAGATAAATAACATCACCTCACAGTGGTGGTGCCATTTTACAGATGGCATTTTCCACGTGGCAGCTCCGTGATGATGTCTGAATCTCAGCTACCATTTAAAATAAAAACAAAAAGCAAAATCCCAGCAGAGAGAAGCTAACAAACAAGACCCTCAATGCTCTACAGATCCTCCCAGAAATACCCTGATTTCCATGAGCATTGCTAAGTCCCAGAATCCCAATCTTGAGTCAGGACAGTTGGATGCATCTGATTCAAGAATGATTCAGACAGGAGCGTGGAGGCAGAGAAGAAGGCAAGGGAGTGACATTTTCTGCTCTGGGCAACATGTCTTCATTTAAAACTCAAAGATACAAACTTATTATTTGATTGAAAAAAGGCACTCTGCCCTGGCTGCTCCCGTGCTGTTCCTGAGGAACAAGACCATCCTCCTTATCCTCAGCTTTCACATCCATGCCTTCATTTCCATTTCTTTAAATAAATTTAAATCCTGCTGGCACCTTGAACACAAGTTATCTCTGTAACCACATGGAACACAATCCTGAGCCCTCAAACAAGGAAGGCTTAAGCTGCCTTCCAAAGTGATGAGCAGGAGAAAAGCTCCAGCTCACCCTCCCTGGCTCCTCCGGCTTGTCCCTCCACTGGGTCAGAAACAGAGCCGGGACATTCAGGCAGGTGAACCCATCACAGGTAGGAAGACTTCTTCTAAAGGATCTAATGGCTGGATGAGAGGAAGAGGAGGGGAAGGGTCACCCAGAGCTGCAAAAATGATGATGGCACAAGGTCCTGAAACTACCTTCAACAACTCAGCTGTTTCTGTCCTACCAGGTTTGAGAGCTCCCAACCCCTGGGGGGGCACAGCCCCAGTGTGGCAGGGTCTGGCTGCTGATGGCTCCATGGCTTGGACCAGTCTCTCCTCTACAGCAACCCTGTAAGTGCTGTGGGGACCCCCCAAACCCACCCTCACCACACCTCCTGCAAGAACGGGATGCACAGACCTTTCTCCACCTGCCCTGCACAAAAGCAAAACCCCCACCTCTCCAGCTGGATGAAGACAGCACTCACAGTCCCCTCCTCAACCTGTCACCTCCCCTGTGCCCAGCCAATTACCCAGGTCATCCCAATGCCCCCAGGGATTTGCCAGGTTCCTCTTCACAAGCTAAACCCATCAGCTAATCCCACACAAAGCTGCACCTCCACCCACTGAGGGGCTCTGGCTGCACCTCCATCTGAGCAGCAGCCCCAGGCCCATCAGCCGTCACTGACTCAGCTCTCACACATTTCCGTGGTAGGTGCGACACCTTCCTGTGGTCAATTCTCCAAGCCACCTGCATTTCCAGCCCTGTGGCTGCAGCAGAAATTGTTCATTGTCCCCTCCTACATGGTACAGAGGTCAGACCAAACGTCACCTCTGGGAGCTGGTGACCTAAGAAGGCAGGTGAGGCACGACAAAACACTGGGCAGGAGAGAAGGCAGCAGCTGACAGGATCTGAAGCACCCAGCACAGTCTAAAGACACAGATACCCAGGGTTTGGGTGCAGCTCTCCTGCTGACCCAGCCCAGCAAGGCTGTGAGAGGACATTTGGGTTTTTCAGCCCACCCACCTGCTCTGCACGAGGCTGGAAGAGAGTCAGAACAAAATGTCCTTCAAAGAGACTCAAGTTACCCAACACTGCCCTCAGAACCATGTGCAATTGAGGATTTTTGTTCCATAGGCAGGGAAAGTCCAACCAGGACCATGCTGGCCACAGCAGCTGCATCTCTGCTCCAACACAAGCATCCACCTGAGCAGCAGCCGTTCCCAAGCCAAATTCCCCAGCAAAGCTCCAGCTCCTGCTTAAAATGAGACTGTTGGGGATAAAAGGAAGAGGCAGAGTCTCCACGGTGGGTGCTAGGCGATAAGGCGGGGGATACTTCTAAGCTTGTCTCCACAAACACAAGGATTAGCAACTTACTTCCCTTAGAAACAAAATCCAGGATTTTAACATGATCACAGGCTTGGAAATAAAAATAAACATCATGAAACTGGGAAAAGGAGGAGGACAAGAACAGAGCAAGCAGGCAGCTCAAGGAAAACTGAAGTTCTTCTTAAATCAGAATGAGAAACACACCAAAGTCAGAACTGAAATCTTGGCAGCTCTGAGCACCACTGACCCTGAGGCCTCTCACAGCAACCTCCTATCAGTGATAATGCTATGAACATTAAGGGAAGCCTTTCTAATAATGTGCATGAGAAAAGGCCCATTTGTTTAATGCAACAGAGCACATAATGCATTAATTACCTACTGAGTTGGAAAAGTGATGTTGAAAACATGCTTGAGTTAAAGCAAGTGGAGGGTTTCAGCTAAGCCCATTATGTCCACTGGCTTTGCTGTGGCTTCAGTGGGTAACAGCCTTTGAGAGCAAACCTCTGCACAATTCACAGCAGATGGAACAGCACAGAAAACCCCCCAAAACCACAGAGAGCAGCTCCCACACCGACCACAGCTGAACCATCCATCCATAACACCAGCCAGGCTCGCCCATCACACGGGGATGCTGCCAAGCCCAGCATCTCCTCATGATGCTGTCTCCTCCACCCTAAAACCTGCCCAGCCCTGAGCACACCAGCAATCGCCCCTCAGCCAGGGCTAATCTCAACCTGTCATCCTCAGGACTAACAAACTGGCCTCTTGGAGAAGACAATCTGCCCACGTGCTCCTGCCCTGGCCATCAGCACAGTGTAAAGGCACCAGAGAGCAATTCTGCAATTAAGTGGCTGTAGCCATTAATAATTAGCACGTTAAAACTTCAAAGAATGATGCTGGCCTCCACAATACAGACTCAGCACACCCAGATGTGGTGGTGGGGAGTGCCCATCCTCAATGCTCCCTGTTCCCAAGTGAGAACTGAAGCACAGGGGGAGCACAGGGATTAGACACACAATTCCCCAGACTTCCATCCCTGACAGCTCCAATGGCAGAAGACATAGAGGATGTTATGTAAGCATCCCACATGGAATCTGGGAGCATCCCAAAGCTAAAGCAGCCACGTGTCACAACCTGCAGGAGCAGGATGCTCTTGCTGAAGCCATTGGAGCCCAGGGTGGGAGACCCAGTGCCAATGGATACCAATGAAAACAAACACAGCACAGGGCTCAGAGAGGGAAATGTGCTGGAGGAAGCTTGGGATGTGCCTGTGGATCCCCTGGTTGGCACCCAGAGGGTCACACTGCGCTGCACTGAGCTGCTCAGTCCGTTCTGTCTGATCACAGCACAAGAGAAAAAATTGCTTTTACTTTAAGAACACTCAACTCATCTTATATTTATCAGCAATTCCCAATCCTATCCCATTCTGCTTCTTCCAGAAAAAGCAAAGAGAGAAATCTCAACAGAAAAAAAAAAAAGCAAATTAAAGTCTGAAAAACAAGAGACTCCAGATCTTCAGTTGATTTCAGTTCTAACCAAATGAAAAAAGTTTATTAATCCCCTTGTTCAGACTGCTAACACTACCAGAACAACAGACTGCATCTCTTTCACATCAGAGGAAGCCCAACGTACTTAAGCCAAACATCTTCCAGGCAAAGAGAAAAAAAAGAAATATAAAACAGGAAAGAATCAGTGCTACAGTATTTGCATGTGTCTGAAGATAAAGCTTTGGAACTGCAGAGTGAGGCCAAGTTCTCCAGTAAAATGAGGGGACAAAGCTCCATGCTCAGACTCCAGCACAGTTTTGTCTATTTAATCTATAGGTAAACTGAAGTCTCAGCTCTGAAGAGCATCAGTGTTTCACCTCCCATTGAGTGACCAGGGTGTGCAACACCCAGAGGGAGCTTCACCTGAGAGCACAGCCCTCCCAACCACCCTTCACCTCTCTCCTCCTTACACCCTACACTGATAATTCCATTTATTCCTGTTGCCATAGCACCTTCCTCAGCTCTGTATAAGCCCCGACCACCAAAGGGGCAGGATGAGGCCTCACACAGGCTGCACTGAGACACACCAGACGAAGCTGGTGGCTCACTTCTGCCCTTGCACACCCATCAGACACCATGTGAGTGCCCCAGCACCCACTGAGCTGCAAATACACCTCCTGACACTGGTAAGAACATGGGCTCTGGTGACACCAAGTCATCGCTAACCCTGCTCTCTCTCTGCTACCAGCACACCGAGGCAGGACACCGAGGATGCTCGATGGCTGTGGAGCAACTCAACCAGCAAAGTCCCATCGGGGGATGTCCGAGGCCAGCATCCACCCTGCTGGACCCCGTCCGGATGCACGGTGATGGGAAGGACCGGTCTTCATCTCCTCCACCGGGAGCACAGTGCACGCCAGGGACTCCTGCCTGAATTCAGAACGCTTCGGGTAGCCTGG
>VXBQ01008274.1:1918404-1930551 GCA_013400175.1 Phainopepla nitens
CTCCTCGCCCGGGGACGGAGCCCTCCTCGCCCGGGGACGGAGCCCTCCTCGCCCGGGCACGGAGCTCTGCTCACCCGGGGACGGAGCCCTCCTCGCCCGGGGCCGGAGCTCTGCTCGCCCTGCAGCGGAGCTCTCCCCGCCCGGGGACGGAGCTCTGCTCGCCCCGCAGCGGTGCGGGAAGCAGCCGTAAGGACAATGACACCTGAGGGCTCCCCAGGCTCCCGGGGCCGACACCGGCAGTGCCCTTGTCCAAACTCCGCCGTCCCCGCGGAGCGATCGGCAGCGCCGCGGGGGGAGGAAGCACAGTGACACAGATATTAATTATTCACCCGACCCAGTGTGGTGAAGCAAGGCAGGAATGCGCTGCCAGCCCCGCGCCGTGGGAAAACGCCGCTCTGATCAACACAAAGGCACGTGGGAGCGACGCTGGGATGTGCTGGAGGAGCTGGGTGGGCCGGACAGAGCCGGAGGGCAGCGGCAGCAGCAGCAGCATCCCTACTGCGGGAAGGTGCACAGCGCTGCGAGCTTGGTGGCTCTCGGCTGCCCGGCCCTGCCCGCAGGTGTGTGGTGCTGCCAGGTGAGTGTTTGCATCATCTCTTGTTCCTGCAGGAGCCAATGGATGCTGACATCCAAGCGCCCTTTGGGATGGGACAGCCCCACCTTCACCCACCACATGCTCCAGGCTGCCAGTCCTTCTCTAGCACAATATTTAGGGAAACACTGCCCAGCATAGCTGCTGTGGGATAATTATCCTGCAATCACTCACTGCTCTTCCCCCATACCCATCCCCTTCTCAGAAATAAATGGGACTTTATTCCTGCATAATAATATAATTATTATTCCCTAGCAGCTCTGCTGTGCCATTTCCCCCACGGACACAAACCCTTCTGAGATCTGCTTTCCATAATTGCCGCCAGCCTGTCGCTCCCCACAGGACCAGAGGGTCCCTCAGATCAGGGGGAGCACAGCTGGCAGGGAGGCAGGAGGGTTTGCTGAGCCACTGTCTCCTCCAGCACTTCACACAAGGTTGTTGTCTGTGGGAACAGGAGGAAGGAGCTGAGCAGAGGAAAGATTAAGGAAAGAGTTGCCTGGAACAAAGAAATTCTTTAGTTTGAAATAGAAGTTGCACAGCCTCAGGAGCCAAAGGACAGACCCTGTGCCCACCTCTCAGCTCAAGGCTGCTCCCCAAAGGGCCAGCACAGCACAGGCTGCCAGATCTGCTCATCTGGTTCCCAAAATACCACATTCTCACCTCTGCTTGGGAGGAGCAGGTTAAGCATGTCAGTGCTTCATCTCTTTGTCCTCAGGTGGCCCTCTGCTGTCACCCCAACAAAGGAGGGAGACAGGAAGAACCTGGCTGGAACAGAGGTTCTCGGGCATTTTAACCCAGCAGGACCCACGAAAAAGGACTGGTCACCCCTTGGAGGTGGGATCACATGCAAAAACAGAGACTCCATCTGCCCAGCTGGCTGATTTCCGTGCTGAATTCTTATGAGAATCAGTACAAAGAGCCACAACAATAAAATTTACAGTCCCTGCCATATTGTGGGTACACACAACCCAGAGCCTTCATGGTAATGCCACATCCCACTGGCAGCAGGGGTGGAAAACCTGAGGGATGCAAAACACTGCCAGCCCCCAGGCTGCCAGGAGAAGGGTGGGTTGAAGGCTGGAGAAAGGCTGGGCAAAGAGGATGGAGGATGCTGGGTGAGGGGATGGAGAATGCTGGTGAGGGGATGGAGGATGCTGGTGGAAGGATGGAGGATGCTGGTGAGGGGATGGAGGATGCTGGTGGAAGGATGGAGGATGCTGGTGAGGGGATGGAGGATGCTGGTGAAGGGATGGAGGATGCTGGGTGAGGGATGGAGGATGCTGGTGAAGGGATGGAGGATGCTGGGTGAGGGATGGAGGATGCTGGTGAGGGGACTGGAGCAGGGACCGTTCCGCAGGACCTGCCGCTCCCCCTGTTGATGTCACTCAGAGTTGCAAGTGCTCCACAGCCCCGAGCACCGGACCCAAACCGTGCCTGGCTGAACCCAAAAACCCAAGCGCCCGAAAAACCGGTGGCTGCTTTCAAGGGCGTTCAGCTGTGCCAAAGGCACCGAGCACACCTGTGCTGGCACCACGCCACCAAAATGTTCACGCTTCCCTTCTTTTTTGTGTTTTCATTTTGCAGTGAGAAGGGGAGTAACGCATATGCGAGGAGGAGGGATCCCCGGGGAACAAGGACAGAGCCCAGGTCGCATGCAGGCAGCCCAGTCTCCATGCCTGCTTTTTCCATAAGTTTTAAGGGAATAGACATCCTCCCAAGAATTGTTCCTATTCCATCAAATCAGCAAGATTTTCTTCCCCAGTGGAAAGTTTCTATCAGATATTTAGCAACCAGCTCTTTCTCTGACCTATTTGCAAGCCCCAAGCCACTCTCCACCACCCACTACTTGAAAGCTTTGATAATTCAATGAGATGTTAATTCTGACATCTAGCATAACTCTCGATACAAAAACTTCTTTTTTTTTTTTTTTTTAATTATCATTAATTGCAATCCAGGCGTAATGAATCCTCTGTGCGGACTTTGCATTCCAAGCACCCAGCAGCATTTTCCTGCACAACTCCCATGAAGTCAACGTGTATTAAGTAGGTTTTGACAGTTCTGTGTGCTCCGGGGAGGGCAAAGCCCAGAAAAGACAAGGCAGCACAACTCAGCCGTGGGGACTGAGGCACAAGGCTGAGTCCAGCCTGGTCAGCACATGGAGGTGTCAGCACACATGTGCTTAAAACACACAGCAAAAAAGCACCGTCACTTTTAGGAATGTCAGGATCATCTTTTAGGGCAAAAATCTGCTCTAAATGCAGAGGGTTGTTAGTGGGATCCCATGTGCTTTTTCAGTGTGAGACTGAGCCACACAAAATGCTGGAAACTTCCTCCTTCATTTAAGAGCCCAAATCAGTGGGTTTTTGCAGGGCTTGCTCCTGAGCAGGGTGCCCTCCAGTCCCTTTGCAGAGCCCTGTCAGGTGTTGCCCTGATTCAAGGGAGATCAATATATTCTTTAGGCTGCACTTCTTCCATGAATATTTTCATTATTCCATATGCATATTTATCATTTATTTAAATCATCAAATAAAGAGTGATTGGAAGTTGAAATCCCCGGGAGCATCTCTACAAACCTGGTCATGAGACACAGGAACTGACTTCAAGCACGAGCAGAAGCCTTGGCTTTATTTTCCCTGCTGGAGCCAAGTAAACAGCATGTGCGTTGGAAAACAAATAGTTTTTACAGATCTTTCTGTTTTCATGACCAGGCCAACATAAGTAACAAGAAGGTGATCGTTAGAGTGCAGAACTCCCTGTCTTCATCTCTTCCTTCATCTATTTTAAAAATAAAACACCTTCTCTGTGGTTGCTTTGGAGCAGCAGCCTTGCCTGAGCTGAGCGCACGCATTGCCTACATTTATCCTCTGATTTGAATATAAATGAAAGCAAGTGAGTTAAAAACGGAGCCTGGGGAGTTGTCTCTGCAGGCCCACAGCTGCTGGTGGCAGGGCTGGGTGGGCAGAGGCCTGGAGCCTCGCCTCAGTGTGCAGGAGGAGCATCCACAGCACCACCAAACCCCAAAGGTGACAAATTCCCCCTTCACTGGGCACAGCTCGCGCACACACTGTGCCCACATGGGATCTGCCCTTGTACATGTCTCTGAAATAATGATGTTGCTTTAAAGGTGAGCTCAGGAGAGCCCTGTCACTGCAGTGAGCTGAGCCCTGAGCATCCCTCCCTCCAGCTCCCTGAAATGCACCCAGGAGGAGCCTTGGACCCCGGGTGTGGATGAGGAGGGACACTCCTTTGCCCTGGCCCTGAGCCCCCACAGCCTCTGCAGCCTCACACACCTTTTTTATCTGCACAAAGCACTGCAGGGATGAAACAGGGAACAGCTGTTGTCCTTGTTGCAACTTCCCAGACAGCAGCAAAAGTCCCAGCCCTGGTGAACGGGGCTGCAAACGCTGCGTGCTGCAGACACCACCCCTCCTACATGAGCATAAACAAACCTGGCAGTGGCACAGGTCTGCTGCCACCTCAGATCAATGCAGTCAGCTGCCACACCACCCTCTCTTGCCAGGGGGACATCAGCAGGACTCAGTGGGGGGGTGTGGACCACTAACGGGTCCCAGTTCTACACAGACTTAAAGAGCTGCTTAACTTCGGGTACATCAAGGTCACACAAATTCAAAGCTAAGCTCCTTTTCACATCAAAAATGTCCTACAAATGCAAAACAAAGAATAAATTGGTGAATGTACATGTTTTTTGCTGTTCTCTGAGAGGCTGGATCAGAAGGGCTGAGCAGGGAGGGTCAGGCTCTGCACTGCTGACTCAGAGTGCTTGGAAAGTTCAATTTCTCTTCCACAGGAAATTCTGGTGCTTTCAGATGTGTTTTCATCTCCAAATCCTCTTGTCCATTTCAAATTTGCTGGAGATGGCTTTCAGAAGCTTTGATGGGGAGGGATTCCTTTGCTGTGGCATGGAAAGGTGCAGTGGGTGCCACTGGAGCCCAGCACTGCCAGGGTGCAGCCAGGAACCACAGCAGCTCACACACGTGGAAGATAAAAATGGCAGCAATTTGAGCGATAATGTCAAAACTAAACTGAACAATTTGTTGAAATTAAATGCCTTGGAAGAAAAAAAAAATATCCTCTGAAGGTCAAAATGAATGGTTCAGACATTTTTTCCCATCAATAGTTTCCTACGTATTCTCACAAAATGGGTTGGTTTCAGCAATGCTGCGCTTGCCAATAAAGATCATTTCCACTGAAACCCTTTCTATCCTTCCTGCTGCCAAAAGAGCTCTGCCTGCAGCTGAGCACCCCACAAGTGGGGCATATTTCTTCTCCAGTGCAGCCCCCAGCATTGCCCTGGACCCCTCTCCCCAGTCCCTGGCTCTGGGGGCACTGGGATTTGGAGGGCAATCCCCCCATGGCATGTGCTTTCTGCTCCCCTTTTTATTCCTGATTATTTCTGCAAATGTGTGTCACAAAACAGGGACAGCCCTGACACTCGCTAGGAGGAGAGGAGCATCCCCTCAAAGAAGATTTAGAAAAGCAGTGAGGGAAGGGTTTCTGTAGTGCTCATCTACAGAAGAGAGCAGCAAATCCTCTCCTCTGATGGCAGATCCTGACGGCAATCCTTGAGCGTGGAGCACTGAGCTACCAGTGATTATACAATTCCTTTGAAAAGGGGCTTTTCTCCCAGATCCTTTTCACAAATCTCCTGCTTTTACCCACCCTAAAGCCCTGTTAACACTTTCAATCTCTTGCTTTCTGCCACAGGCAGAAATTTCGCCCTTCACTCACTTTCACTCAGGCTTCTTCCATTGAAAGCATGTTATTACCTGGGAGATGAGGAGGGAGAGGATTAGGGATTGAGAGGCCTGTCCAGATTCGACAGGCTGTTAGCTATTCCCACATTGCCTAAGGCAGGGGACTGACCACACCGAGCCAGCTGCTGTCCTCAGAGCCCAAGCTCCCTCCTAAAACACTCAAGGTGTTTGATTCTTTCCACGTTTTTGTTTCAGTGATGCCCCAGGAAGCTCCAGCAAGGCTGGGGCTAATCCTGGCTCCTGGCAGTGTCCAGGGCTGGAGCATCACACAAGCAGCAGGGCTGGGGCACGGCTGGAGTTGGGAAATAAAGCCCAGCCAAGGACAGTCTTGGGGACAACAGCCTGTCAGCATTTGACCTTTTCAGCTGCCAAACCCTGTAACCCCTGAATGATTTAGGAAAGTGTCAATGTGAAGGCAGGACACGAGGCCCTTGATATTCCCAGGGGTGCAGGTGGGACATTGAGTGGCCATTTGGTCTCTAACTGGACAATCCATCAGCTAACAAAGCAAAACTTTTTATTTCTGCTTCTCCACCAAGTGCTTGGGCCTGAGCTTCCCTGCTGTGATGAGAACCCACAACCTGCCACCACCACATCCCAAAACCCAACTGCTCCCAGCTGCTGGGAGAGGGGTGGGTGTGAGGAGCCTGAGAGGAGGCAGGGGCTGGGCTGAGCCAGTGGGAACAGGGCCAGGAACAGCAGAGGAAGGGGCCTTCCCATTGTCCAGAACAAAGGACCAGATGTGCACCCAGGATGGGGAAAATCTCCCCCTCCCAACAGCCAGATCTGGCGTTTGCACTCAGAAGGGCCTCAAGGCTGTCGTTAGGAGTGTGTTCTACACCAGCACAGCTAAACCCCTTCTCGAATTCCTGTCGTTAATTCAGGACTGCAACTCGTCCTCCCACTTCCAGAGGGTCATTCTGACTGGCCATACCTGGCCAGCTGCTCCACACCTGCAGGTATCTGGGTCAAGGGGGTTGCTCTTCCTTGTCCCTGATTTTTTTTTTTTCCTTAAAAGCCAGCAAATAAAATCAACTCCATGATGGATTGGGTTTTTTACCTTTCTTTTCTTCACTTCATCCTTGCTCCTGAGTTAACATTTTTCATTAATCCTGCTCAGGAACCTGGTGGATAAGGCCAAATATATGTGCTAGTGCATCTTTTGGGATGCCTCTGCAATGCTGAGTGTATCCACACAATCACATTTAGCTCCAGCCATTCTGTGCTAACTTCTGCCTTAGCTAACACAGGTCTTTAAGAAAACTCCCAGTCTTCATTTTCTGACACTGAGACTGAAGAAAACCACTCTCTTCCTTTGAATTTGTTCCAAAACGTTGGACCTGTTGGGGCTTTTTTTTTAAACAATGAAGGTGATTAATTTCCAGTTTGATTTCATCTGGCTCTTTCTTCCAGCCATCCGTGGTTTTTCCCCTGCTAAATTACAGATCCTGCAATGCCTGTTCTTTTCTCCCTCTGAAGGTATTTATACACTGTCATCAAGTCACCTCTCAACCTCTTTTTTTTTTAATAATGCAAACAGATGGAGGTCTTTAAGTTCTCTCCCCTGTAAAGCTGTTTCTCCAGTCTTTCAATCATTTTTGTAGCTCTTTTCAACACTCTCCAACACCCTCTCTTAAATGCAGACACCTGAACTGGAGGCGAAATTCCTGAATCAGTCTCCCCAGCCACACACAAAGGTAAAATCCTCTCCCAGCACCTACTCACTGTTTCCCCTCTCACACATTCAAGGATCTTATTCAGTCTTTTGCCTAAAACACCACACACTGCCAGGAAGCTTCCACTGAGCTGGTGCTCCACTACAGCCCTGGCTTCGGTCCTTTCACAGAACCAAACCAGCCAAAGTACCCCCTTTGCTAAGACTGGAGCTCCTTCTTCCTTCCTAAGTGCTCCTCCCTGAACTGCTCCAATTTCTCATGCCACAAGGGCATCTTCTGGACTTTTACTGTAAATGCCTGGTTTGCTAAGCACTGGACACTGAACCTGGGAAAAAGGAGATTTTTCTTGCATCAGATGTTATAATCCCCCTGTTTTCTCTTTTTTCCTGTTCCCTGTCATCACCACTCCTGGGTTTTGGTGCTTCAGGCTGGCAGACATCCATTCACAACTGGGCTCCAGTCTGAGGACCCTGGCAGAGCAGAGGACAGGGCCAGCTGGCCACAGCTGGCTCACAACCAGGTGCCACATGAGCTGACACCATGACCATGTGACAGCTCTGGGGAGCAGGGCTGGCAGCCAGGGCAGCCCCAGCCTCGTGCCATTTCCCTGGCCAGCTTTCAAAACACATCAGCACTGATAAAAGGGACACATTTTCAGCTTGGGCACCCGGTGTGGCCAAACTCTTCTGAGCAATGTAGCTGCCAACATCACACCCAGAGCTCCTGAGAGCTCAGACATCTGAAATTACTCTCCTCCCAGTCTTTTCCTTCCCTGGTTCAGCATTGCAGCTACTTTTCCATCTGAGAACGACTGCCTGTCAGCACCCTCTGGGGTGCGGCATGGCCACTTACAAGCAGTGTTATGGGGCAGTTGTACAGCAATTTAAATAACACCCTGGAAAAAAAATGCTTCTGCTAGCAACTCCCCACTCTTTAACTAGCAGGTGATTTCTCCGTGGCAAACACCCCTTTTGTGGGAGGAAGATCACCAGCCGGGATGGGATTTTTCCACGGGGAAGTAGCTACATTTTTGGGAAGCAATGCGGGGCTCGGCCTGGGGCCATCCGTGGTGAGGCTGAGCTGGGCTGGGCAGGGGCAGGCAGAGATGCAGCTGCCGACCGCTGCATGTCAGTGTTGCTCCGCGCAGCCCGTCCAGCTGTGCAACATCTGCCGCCCGCCGGAGCGGCTCCGCCGGCCCCAAAGCACCAGCAGCGGGGCTCTGGGGACCATGGGACAGCACGTTCGGACAGAGGGACGGTCCTCCTTGTGTGGCACGGCGGGGCAAGGGCGCCCAGCTCCTCCTGAGGGCTCGGGGTCAGAATTGCATCCCCGGGCCAGGCAGAGGGGTCTGGCCAGCAAGTACCTGCAGGCTGTGGCCCTGGGCTGCAGCAGGAACACTTCTCATCGCCTTCTGAGCCCCAAGCAGGGCACAGCACCCCTCAAAACCCCAGCACAGCGCCTGGCACGGCTGCAAGTACAAAGGATTTCCTAATATTCCCACTGCTGGTTTTCACAGGGCCAGGTTCAGAAGTCAAAGCCAGCATGATGCTGTGCTCTGGACATTGCCCTCATTCCCTGGCTCTGTGCTGTGCTGGTGTGTCACTGCTGTCACCCATGGAATGGCAGTGCCAGGGCCTGTGGTGAATCATTTTTGCCAGGGTCAGCGGTGTGAGGAGCTCAACCCTCCCCACCAGTCTCATAGAGCTCCCTCTGAATTCAATAATAATTAATTCAATAATAATTAATTCAATAATAATGCTCTTGACTCCTCCCCCATTCCCTCCAAGTCCTGCTGGAAATAAATCTGCAATATGGAGCCTGGATTTTCCATTGCCTTGGTAACATGTTGTATCCATTGCCTCAAAGAAATATCTACAAAAGGTGTGAGGGAAAAGGTGAAAAGTGCTGTGGCCACTGGAGGACACACATTGTCCTGAACTCACAGACTGCCCACTTGCAGAATCAGGTCTGGGATTAACCACAAAGGTGCCAGGATAGACCTCTGCTTCCAAGGAAAAGGAAACAAAACATAATAATTTTACTTTGCTTTAATGGAATAACAGTACTGATGGCGCCCCATGCCAGATTAGAAGGGGGCTGGATTTAGAAAGTGGAAATTCAACTGTCCAGAGGGGAACAAAGCTCTTGTTGACTTTGGGAGCAGAGGGAGGTGTTGAATTAAAGGCTGCAGATTTGTTGGCTTCATGCCCGAGTCCTACAATCAGCCAGAAAAGCTTGTCCAGGTGTTTCACCAGGAATGAAGGGAGGCACTTCCCTCTCCATTCAGAAGATCCAATGCTGGGCTCTGGAAGAGGCCATCCTCCAGATCAGCAACGTTTCTCTGTGCTTCATTTCCTGGCCTTCAAAAATGGAGAGGTGGGAGACTTTCCAGCCTTACAGTGAGGTCCAGAGGATTTATTTGTCAAAGTTCTCTGAGGTAGCATTTCCTTAATACCTGGCCCAAAGGAAACCACTGGGAATTGAGGGGAAGGACCAGGAGCTACCAGCTAAATGGCATTGGGCATTTTCCATATGCAAGTTTAGTGTCTGCATTAGAGCTTGTTGCACAGCATCATTTGTGGCAGAGGAAGTCCAGCAGCTGGCATGGACACTGTCTGAGAGTGTCCTGATACCCATCACACTCTGAGTCACACAGACACTGCTGGAATAGGGTTAATCAGCACTTTTTTTTTTTATTTATTTCAAAACCATTTGCTAGAGCAGTATCCACAAAACACTGCAGTGCTCCAGGGAGATGACAGGCCAAACCCTGGCTCACTCCAGCCTGAACTCAACAGGGAGCCATCAAGCTAGAGCTGTGAAAGCAGCAGAAATTCATGACCCTGTTCTGGTCAGCCCAAGAGGCTCCATGACCCGTGAGGGAGGCTCTGGGGCACATTACTCACACCACAAGTATGAGCAGCAGCAAGGGATGAGCAAGTAGGGCTGCAGTGCTGAGCCAGAGGCTGGGGCAGAGCCATGGAGAACCCATGGAGAACCCATGGAGATGCTGGGAGAACCCCCCCAGCACAAGCAGACCCTGGGTATCCGAGGTCTGCATCACCCCAGAGCCTCAGCAGCAGCTGCATGATGGGCAGGATGGCAGGAAATCAAATCCTGGCATTGCCATCCTGCAGGGCTCCCTCACCCAGAGATTCCCAGGCCTGACCTGTCTGGATCCTGCAAACATCAGCTCTGCAGTTGGGAATGGCCTTGCAAATGGCCTGGTGGCTGCCAGAGAGCAAACTGCAGGTTCCAACCTGGCGGTCACCGGACCACCAGAATGTTTTGGAAGCTCAGAACCATATTTTAGCTGCAGCTTGGCTTCCTGTGCTCCCTGAGCTGGGTCTGGCCTTCTCCTCCCCAGCTTTGTACTACAGGGAGGCTTCTGGGCAGCCAAGAGATTTGCTCAGTGGCCGTAGCAGAAACTTGGGAAATACTCCCTCAGCCAGGGAGTTATATAAAGTGCATTCCCCACCATGCATGATTTCTCTCTGCAGGGAACATCCATGGTGATGATGCCCACAGCCTCTCACCTGTTCTGCCTGCAAACAGCAGAAATTCAGCTCCTGCTGCAGGTGCTTGGAAAAGCCACTTCCAGAGACACCACTTGTTGGACAAGGCAGCTGTGGCCAAATGAAAACAGCAAAAGGTCATGGGCATTTGACAGAAAAATCATGTCAGGGAGAGAAAGAGAAACACATTGCTCCCACCGAGTCACATCATCCTCTTCCCAAATTTGTGGAATGAGTTAGCTTGAGTTTTTCCAGTTTGAAACAATTAATAAGATCTAGTTTTGGAATATAAAATAAATCACCATGAAAACAAAAATGTTTTAAATTATTAAAATCTGTTCGACCAAGCAAAAAATATTTCTTCCAGCCTCTTGCAGAGAATTTTGAAAGTTTCCCATGTCTCTCCTGGCTGGAAGTCCTCACTAGATCTCAGATAGCCAATTGCTGTGTTCACAGCAGGCAGAGAGAAAGAGAAGGTGGATGAGCAGAGCCAACAGAGTGTTGTGCTGAAAATCTCTGGCTCTGCTGCCAAGATTTCACCCCCAGAAAACAGCTATAATGAAATTCACCCTAAATATTGGAATCAGCACAGGCCACCTGACTTATTTTATTCTTCAGAGCTCAGGAGGCACCAAGGCCTTGGATGGGGGGCAGCACTGTCACTTCCCCAAGAAGAGCAGCATCCTTCTCTAACTCTCAGGGCCAAGAGAAATCCCCCCTTTCTGCAGGAACAGTCTCCTCTGAGCCCCTTGCAGTACATACATTCATTAATTTACCCAGAGCCACAGTCTAGCCACGCACTTCTGAGCAAATCCAACCTCACACATTGGCAGTCAGTGCTTCCAGCACTCCCTTATACATTTTCCTCTGCCACAGACAGGATTGCTGTTTCCCAGCTCTTTGGAGCTGTCTCCCTGTGGTTATCTTCTCCTCCTTTGCCCTCCCCAGCAGCTCCTACCTCGCTGTTCCCACCTCCATTCCCTGCAAAGATCCCTGCAGGAGACAAGCACCAGCTAAACAGATTTCTCCTGATCCTCAGAAGCAGAAATTTTTTGTATTAAATCTCCTGGGAAAAAATAACTGAGTCTTCATAAATGCCATGGGAGGAAAAGCCCTGTTCCAAGATCTAAGCAGGATGGATAATATGGAGGGTTCCTGTGCCCAGAGGACCAGGGAAGGGAGAAAGGCAGGGGAACACAAAGGGAAATGCTTCATTAGCTCCTCCTGAGGTGATCTGCTCACTTTAAAAGCCAGTGCCTCCTCCAGAATGTTACAATGCAGCAGCTTGCAGCCCAGTTCATCACAGAGTTGTCCCTGAAACCAGGGGTGTTTGTGCCAGGGCACCTCCCAGTGCTGGCTTTGAGCAGAGCCACTGCCATGGCAGAGGCCAGCTAATGACCTGTCCTGCCCTGCCCTGCCCTGCCCTGCCCTGCCACCCTGCCCTGCCCTGCCCTGCCCTGCCACCCTGTCCTGCCACCCTGCCCTGTCCTGCCCTGTCCTGCCCTGCCCTGCCCAGTCCTGCCCTGCCCTGCCCTGCCACACTGCCCTGCCATCCTGCCCCTGTTCCTGAATCCTCCCAGCTCTGTGGT
>VXBQ01008274.1:1930920-1973082 GCA_013400175.1 Phainopepla nitens
GCCCTGCCCTGTCCTGCCCTGCCCTGCCCTGTCCTGCCCTGCCCTGCCCTGCCACACTGCCCTGCCATCCTGCCCCTGTTCCTGAAACCTCCCAGCTCTGTGGTCCTGCACCCTGTGGTCAGATCTGAACAGATCTGAAACTGAACAGTGCTTGCAGTTCACGGGGGGATGTTTTTCTCCTTGTGATTCCCTGAGTCCTGGAAGTTTTCAGCCAGGCTGAGCCATTTGGATGAGCACAGTGATAAGTTTTGGCATTGTAGACGAGCAGGTTTTGTGGTAATTGAGATTTCTGGGGAGTCAAACCCCCTGGACAATTCCCTGGGGCTGCTAGTGGCCCCACTCCTGGTCCAGGATGCGGCAGCACAGCATCTCTTGGCTGTGCCCAGTGGGCACCAAACATCCCAGCACACAGGCTTTAGTACAGCTCCAGGCAGCTCATTCCTGCAGGGTCCTGTCTCAGAGCCCATTCCTTCTTTCTCTCTCAGACAGCTGTTTACATTTTTGTTTGTGTGAATAATCTCAAATATGAAGGCTCTGCTTTGCTTTTCACCCCATTAGATAATATTAATTACTACAGAGAGCCAAGTAGCTTGGAGAACGGGGAAAAAAAAAAAACCCACTCTGGAAAAGCTGCAGGCCTTGTAAGTATTTAAAGGGCCATCTGCAACTCCTCCAAAACTGTACAGACAAATGAGAGCAGCAGTAGCACATATTTATTCAGTAGACATCATGGCAACATTCCCGCTCCTGTCTTAGCCATGAACTAGCACCAAAAATGTAAGGCTTGCTCTCCTCCTCTCCTCTGGGAATGCAGCAGAGATATTGGCAGGACTCAACCTGAGGAAGGAGTCTTGTGTGCAATGCCAGCTCTGCCCCTCAGAGCTGCTGCACATCTCCCCCTAGCAGATTTTCCAGCAATATTGTGGGCTGGCTGGCCACTGGAAAGATGCTTGACTCAAGCAAACAAACAGGAACCTCAGGTGGGCAGGGATGCTAACACAAACCCAGATTTCCCACTGCCCCATATACACAAATTCCCTCTGGGCATCTCTCATCAGAATTTAGATCCCGTCCCCACTTTGCATCTGGGCACAAATATTTGTCAGGCATAATAAGGAAAGACTGAAATCCACTTTAACATGTGTACCGAGACAAGCTGCTTAAGAACAATAACAAATAACAATAAGTTTATTAATAATTCATCCGTTTCAGGCAAACATCTCCAGGCAGGCATTCCTGCCTATTGTCTCTCTAATATTTAGCAGAGCTACTGAGGCCTGGCCCTGATTTTTCAGTTGGATACCAGCCAGCAAAGCTTCCAGGTGGATGATGCTGATTTACAGCCCATCTCCGTTTGCTGCTCTATTTACACTGCTTTGTTTAGTGGGCTTTGTGTGAACTACCTTCCAGGGCAGTCATAGCCTTTGAAATATGGGAAGGAAACAGCAGCAATTGGAGGAAACCTAAAGTGAAATTCAGCCACAAATCTTGTCTATTAATTCCTGTTCCATCCCTTTCTTTCCCCAGCACTTGCCTTGGGAAGTCGTGCCTACCCTTGGCATGCTTTCCACCAGAGATATTATACTGCTATAAATGTCAGATATTTGAAGAACAATCCTATCTATTAGCATGTAAAAGAGTATTATTGCCTGCAAGTTATTAGGTTCAAAGGCATCTCTGTGCTTGGCAAATTGATGTCTGCAGCTCCAGATCCCAGTACCAGCTACGGGAGCGCTCTGGAGAGACCAGGGTTCTTACCTAGCCCAAAACACAGCGCCCAACAAAAGGAGAAAATTGGGCAGGAAAATGGTACAAATGTCTTCAATACATTTTTGGTGATCTTTTATGATGTTACTAACTTGTTCTTAGAAAGTTACCTCAACTTCTACAAGTTTCATCTACTCCTAGACTAAAGGGATACTAAAACAAGAGACCCAGATGTGCTCCAGCTGACAGGTGGAAGAGCCTTTCCAGCTGCTTCTCCAGCAGCAGATTGCAGCTGGCTTCCCTCCCAGCCCTCAGAGCAGCTCAAGGTGGGCTAACTCAGAGCTGGGGTGTCACTGATGTGCCCAGAGTGTGTTGAACTGGGGTTGAAATGTCATCTTAACACGCCTTGGAGTGCCAGGTACAAATAGTGCCCAACTCCTCTGGCCCAGCTGCTGCCCAGTGAGCTCAAAGCACTTCTCAGGGAAGTGTGAGCCATGCTGTGTCTGGCAGAGAGGAGACTCCAACTCCCTGGCCCAGTAACTCCACAAGGTCTCAGCTCCACTGGCATCTCTTCTCTTGGGCCACCTGACTGTCCCTTCCTGCGGCCCGTTCCTCCCCACTTGCCATCTTCTCACTCAGCTCACTCAGCAGAAGGAGGGGTATATGTGGGTGTTGTGCCCACATTTTACATTTGAAGTTTGACTGTAAGATGCATGAATTGAAGGTAAAATCCTTGCTGTGCAAAGAGTGCTGGAAAGCACCCCCCATCCAGTGTTGGCACTTGGATGTCTCAGGTGGGAGCGGATGGCCCGGGAGAAACCAGAATCACAGACTGGTTTGGTTTGTAAAGGACCTTAAAGATCCTCTCCTTCCACCCTCTGCCATGGGCAGGGACACTTTCCACTGTCCCAGGCTGCTCTGAGCCTCAAGCCTGGCCTTGGACACTTCCAGGGATCCAGGGGCAGCCACAACTGAGCAGAGTTGCCCTGTGCCAGGGCCTCACCACCCTCAAAGGGAAGAATCTCTTCTTAATATCTCGTGTAAACCTTCTCTCTTTCAGTATGAAGTTATTCCACCTTGTCCTGTCAGTCCATGCCCTCCCTCCATCTTTCTTGTAGGCTCCCCTCAGATCCTGAAAGGCCTCAATGAGGTAAGTCTTAATCAGCTCTTTTCCAGGCTGAACAAACCCAGTTCTCTCAGCCTTCCCTCACAGGAGAGGTGCTCCATCCCTGTCACCCCCTTGGTGGCTGCCAACTCTGGCCATGCTCCTTTTGGAAACAAATAATTGTGGGGAAGGTTACAGGGCTGGGTGTATAGATATATATGCAATGCCTTTATGTAGTGATTTACAAAAAAATCATGTTGGCTCAGATGCTCTCACAGCAAAACAAGGATTTGGGCAGAGCTCGGTTTCAACGTGGGTGGCAGAGCTTGTGCCCACGAGCATCTGGAGAAGAAAAGAGCAATAACCCCAGCACCTCCCCAGCAATGGGCTCTGATTTTTGAAGGGCAGGACTTGGGGGAAGCCAACCCAGAGCAGGTGGTTCAAAACTGTGTTAACAACCCCGTTAACAAGCACTGCAGATTAGACCAAACAAGAGCTCATCAGCATTCAGCCCAAAGGCCACGGGCTGTACGGCAGAGAATAGAGGAACAACGAGAAGGAGGGGAGATGAAAAGAAAGCAGAGATGGGAAGTGGTTTTAATAATATTGTTTCCTAATTACAGCATGGCACAGAGAGCAGATGCCGTCTGCTTTGACGTTTAGAGCTCAGCAAAGGACATGCCAAAAGCACAGCGAGGGAGCTGCTCACTCAGGGACACAGGGGCAGCACCTGGGGCAGCAGCAGTGGTGCAGTGAGGGGGACTGAGTGTCCCAGCACCTGACCTGGGGCTCCTGTCAGCCCAGCTGAGCTATTGTTGCTGCCCAGCACCCTGCTGGTGTTTCTTTTGAGGCTACAAAATACAGTTTAAGCATCTCTCCTGACCCTCGTCAGAGGTGCACCAGCTTGCAGGGAAGGGGTGGCATCATCCTCAAAGAAATTGATATATAGGGTGGGGGACAGCACCTGCATCACCTGGTGTGGAGAGACACATTTCTCCAGTAGCTCTGTGCACTGGGAATGGGAATAGCCCTGCAGAGCCATCCTCTCAGCACACTGTGAACCTGTTGCTTTTCTTGTTACTTCCTGAAACATTCACGATGCAGGTTCAGTATCATTATCCCACTGTGAGAAGCCAGAATCAATTACTGCACAGCCCAGCACCACAGCTGGGACTGTGGGGCAGATCCCTGAGCCTGCCCCTGGCACTCACCACTGCCCCACAGCAAACTGGATGAGGATGGGCACGTGTGAGGCCAGCACAGACCTTCCCCACTATGCCAGGATGCCCTGGGCCCATTTCTCTAAACAGTGTGTGTATGAGAAGGAGATTTTTAACTCCTGAAAACTTCCCCTCAGCCTTGCCTGGCGTCTGCGAGCCCCCCACGCCTGTCAGAGCTGCACACACAAGTGCACAGGATGAGGCACACTAATGCATGTTTTGGTCCCAGGCCAAAATAAACGCCGGCTATAATAACCCTCCCGGGAAAGCCAAACAGAGGACCCCTTTGTTAGGGACAACTCGGCGTGTTACGCTTCACTGGGGCCAACAGCACTTCCAGCACGAGGCCCGGGGCACCATCTGCTTGAAGTGGGCAAGGTGGGCTCAGGCCAGAAACCAGGGAAAAAGGGAAATCTCGGGACAAGGAAATTTGGATGATGCCTCTTGAGTCAGCCCAGCCCATAAAGATTCTAAAAATCCGGCAATAAAAGATCTGTGAAGAAGAATCCTGGCAGGTATGTTGAGCCCATTGTGGTCTCTGCTGGAGGTAAGGGTTTGTAATGGGGCAGGGAACAGCAGTGTCTTCTGTCCCATTCACCTTTTGAGCAGGTGTTATGAAATGATTCAGCTTCAGGATCTGCTGTCTCTGGTTAATTCCTGTTTAGTTTTCTTCCAAAATAGCAACAGAGGAACAACAGCATTGGATGAAATGCTATGGATCTCTGCTAAACCCAGCACAAGTTTTAGTTATTTGTGGAAACTTCTTTATTGATGTGTAAATATGATGAAATTACTCAGGGGAAGGTCTGTCCTGATGTGAAGGGGACAGGACAAACTGGATCCCCATGCCATGTCCCAGTGCAGACTGGGATCCTCCCAGTGTGAAGTGGCAGCTGTAGCCCAAAGCACCTGAGCCTGAGGGCAGCAAGGAGGATGCTGATGTTGGGGTTGGTGTGAGGCACTCCTGCAAGGAGGAGGGGGCTGGACTGGGTGATTCTTATGTATCCCTTCCAGCTGGAGCTCACAGGTGATTCTGGGATGCTATGATGACCTGCAAGCTCCTGCAACAGCTGCAGCTGATCAGCAAATCAGTGGGTGGCAGGTGGTAGCAGAGCCCTGAGCCTGTGTCCAGCCCTAGCACAGGTGCTGATGGTCACGGCCATCCCCACTGGACATCCTCTGCTGGTGGGAAGGGGGTGGGAGCAGGTTCAAGAGACAGGGAGGTAGCTCTACTACAGGAAGGATTGTTCTCTTCTCTGAGGCGTGCATGTGCTGGTTGCAGGTGCCCTCGCTGTCCCAGGTAAGGTTGTGCACTCAGGGTGAAATGGGCTCTGTGCATTGCAGGGGAGGGTTGTGTTTGTGGGGTGTAGGGGCTGTTGAGGTGAGAGGGCCGGCTCTCCTCAGTCTTGGGGACAGATAACACGTCTCCTCTGGTGATGCCACTGAGTGTGGGATGCTTAGAAAGTGGCCACCGGCATGTAACAGGCTGGTCCAGAGGGATTTGTCCCAGCAGCAGGTGGGCTGAGGCAGAGCTAGCCCTGAGTGCCCCAGGGTACTGCCTGGGTTGGCTGTGCTTTGCTGCTTTAAAGCCAAAAGAGTGCTTGGGGTGTTTAATCTCTGCAAAAAGCCAGGAACAGCCTTGCTGGAGCAGGTTTCCAACAGGTGCAGCTCATGGACTTCTGTGGATTGGTCCCTGAGTTTTGCCTATCCAAAGTGTGCTGAAGAAGGGGAGCTGGTCCTGGGGCCAGCACAAATCCATGTGGACACCCTGTGTACTTGTCTGTGTGATGTGTTGCACTCAGGTTTCCTGGGAAAGCCTTTTTGGCTTCTAAATCAATATAAGGAAAGAGCACAAAGCACAGAGGGATTGAGCATGATGGGGCTGCAGCTCCTGCAAAGTTAATATTGTTTCTCCCTGTATGGTTTCTGGTGTTATCAACGTGGAAATGCAGGTATGTTTCAGTCCTGTGGGGAAAAGCAGTGAGCAGTTTATTTTTCCTTTGGCAGATCGCTTATGATCTACAGCCATCTGGCAAAGCAATTCTTAACTTTTTTCCTCTTATTTATGAGGGCCAAGGGAGCGAGAGTTATTTGCAGCTGGGATGCCAATTGCTGCTGGCAAGTGCTGCTGATTTGGGGTCCTTCTTCTCCCCTCTGCAGCCCTGGGAGGGAAGAGAGGCTTCTGCAGCAGGCAGGGGGTTTTTATGTGCTGCTCAATGGTGTTTAGACTCCTAAATCATGGTGTTCAACACCGGAGCTGTGGCTCAAAAAGAATGTAATGCTTATGTTGGGTTAGGGGAAAATAAAAAGGAGGGGGAGAGGGGTTAGTGCTGTTCTGTAGTGGACATGGCTGCACATGGCTCTATTGGATGGAAGTGGTGCACAGTAGACACTGAGGAAAATTTTCTGTAGCTCAAGGGTGTGAATGGGGCTCATGCCCCAAAAAACTGTGGTGTCCCAGCAGCTGAAGTGAGCAGCAGAGATCACTTTTGGCGTTGTGTGTGTTGGGCTCCCCACTGGCTCTGGGGAATGATGAGTTTTGGTTTCTTTATGCTCGTAAAATGCTCTGCTAGCCTGGAAAGGAAGCATTAGGGATATGCAAATAATTAATTACTAATTAGCTGGTAGATTATTCACAGGCTACAGCTGGGGACTGAGCAGCTCCAGCACAGACCAGGAGAGTGCTGTGATCTGGGCAGGTCTGAGGATGGTGCTGCTCAGTGGCTGTGCCTGAGGAGCAGGAGGTGCAGCAACGGGAAACACCTGCGAGACAAAAAGAAACATTTGGGGAGTGTAAAGAGAGAACAGAGGGTGCTGGGGGAATGACAACAAGGTGCCCTTCAGGAGGGGGACAGCAGTCAGAAATGGGACCAAAGCCTCTGTCAGGGGTGTTCTGACTCCTCCAGGGAAGGTCAGGAACATCAACAGAGACCCCCGGGCTGCAGGGGCTCCTCAGGGAGCAGCAGAGCCTGCGGGGTGATTAGAGGTGAACTGCCCTCAGCTGGGCTCAGTGAAGCTGAGGGGGATTTGGGTTTTACCAGGTGTTTTGAGTGCTCACTGAAAACTGATCTGTGTCCCTGGGAGCCCCATTCCAGCTGCTGCCCAGAGTGGGATTTCCTGAGGTGAGGGTGGTTTTGCTGTGTGTTTTGTGAGGGTGGAACTGCTGTGACGTGCTCTGGTGCCAGTGTGTTCCCTCATGCAGAAGGAGGGGGTTATGAAGGGCTCAGGCTCTCCTGGTGGGGAGAGGGGCAGAGGTGGAGCCCGGTGGATGGAGCCCTCTCCTGCCCAGACGAGGGATTTGCTGCAGGGTTGTGGGCCATTTGTTTCCCCTGTGGGAGTGTCCATCCCTGTTTCACTCCTCTGAGCCTGTGTCAGTGGTTTCTGGTGCCATTGAGGGTGGCTATGGCTTCTCTGTACCTGTGCCTCTGCTCTCATTGACATACAAATCTTCCCTAGTTTCCTTTATTGATAAAAATCCTTGCTGCTGAAAGAGCTGTCAGACAATAAATTAAATCATCACTAAAATGGTGGTGAAATATAAGCTTTAGGCATTCCCAAGCTTCTTTCTCCCCCTTGGCTGCGCTGGCACTGATGGCTGGGGGCTGATCAAGCCTTTCCCAACAGCTGTTTTGAACCCCCTGGCACCTGGCCTGGTTGTTGGTAAGGGAGAATGAAGAGTCCCAGACAGCAGTTGGCATGGCTCCAGTTTGACAGTAGCCACCTTTCAGGTGGGATTTTGGCTCTGGTTAAACCATGTCAGTCCTGAAAATATGTACAAGTGAAACATGCCCAGCTACTGCTTGAAGTTGCTTGGCTGCCCTCTGAGGCAGCAGTTCTCGGCTCCCAAGAGATGTCCTCAGGGACTGAAACAGCAATAAAAAAGGTGCTGCAGTGATGCAGAAAGGGTTAATGCCCTTGGGCTGAGGCTCACCTCGACCTGAGCCAGCAGAGCCTCCAGTCTGGAGCAGAGTGATGCAGGTCCTTTGGTGTCAACGTGGGAAAGTGATAAGGGGAGGCCTCTTCCCGTCCAGCTAATGATCTGCAGTAATGAGAACTTGGCCTCCATCTGCTCCCTGGCCAGGCTGGGCAGCTCTTGAGGCTGGGTGGTCCTGCCTCAGCAGGGAGTGTGTGCCAGAGGCACTGAGCATCCTCCTGGCTCCATGTGAGTGTGGGTGAGGGGAGAGTGGGGGTTTGGGAGTGCTACAGGGGGTCCTGATGGGTGAGCTGGGCCCTCTGGACAAAGGGTGACACATGGGGGGGAGCTGGTGGCCATATGCAGCTGGTGAGCAGCTCACGCCACCACTCCTGGGGCTGGCAGGGCCCCAGCAGCCTTACCTGGGCTTGTTTGGTTTATTTTCCTTTGCGGAATGCCGGTATTCTGTTTTTCCAGCAAGGCTCTGAATCTGTAGTGGGTACAAATCGGGGGAAGGTCTTTGCAGACCAGGGAGCCAGGAGAAATAATGTCCCTCCAGTAACTGCCTTCCTGTGTAGCATCAGCCCAGCCTGGAGGTGACAGTGGTGGCGCCCAAAAGCTGCCACATCCCTGGCAGGGGATGCAATGAACCAATTAGTGTTGTTTGGTTGTTTCACTTGTTCCCAGTTCAGGCTGACAGCTCAGTGCCAGGGTGTGAAGAGCCCTGCCCGCTGTCTCCTGCTCGGGTGAAAGAGCACCGAGCCTGAGCGGTGCCTGGGGCACGCTGGAGCCCCCTTAATGAGCTCAGTGAGGCTTGGAGAGCAAAGCTCCAGCTTAAGCATGTGATGTTTGTGTTTGCTGATTGATGGTGGTGTTTGGGTGATGCTCACAAAAGGACCACTTGTGTCCTGGAGGGATCGGGGCGCTGTGTGGATGGATCTCTTCGTGCCAATTGGTTATGGCACCTCACAAGCAGCTCTTCAGGCCTCTCACCTCTCCTCCTGCATGGTCAGAGGGGACACTGCTCAAATCTGGGAAGCAGGAAAAGCCCCGGGGGATCAGACTGAAGTCTCCAGCTGTAGCAGGAAGGAGATGTTTTTAGAGAGGTCATTTTAAGGAAATCTCATGTGAACTGACCTTCACTCCTAGCAAATGGCCAGTGGGTTTATCTAACTTGCAAAATATGTGTAGCATCCACCGGGTAGGTTTTCTCTCTGCACTGGAGGTGGCAGCAGAGCACTCCTGGCTCCTGTGCATCTCAGCGTTTAAGCCTGCTTTTTCTCCCTCTGTGCCTTAGGCTGTTTGGAAGTTGGAGTATTAATGGCTTTTTAAAGTGCTTGGGGTGTTTGTGATGGGCTGGTCAAAATATGAGTTGGCTCTTACGTCTTAACCATTCAGCAAATTACTTTTCCATTGATTTTCTTGGGATTGTTGTTCTTCTGAAATTCAAATTCTAAGAGCAGATCTCAAAAGAGCTGTTAAATCATCTGGCCTTGCCTGCACAGGACATGCAGCTCCATCCTCTGGGCTCTGTCCTGAGCTGAAGTTCAATCAAAGCAGATTTCTCTGCCTGGGGGCTGTGTTGGTTTGGGGAATGGTGACTGCCCTTGTAGGGTTTGCTTGTCTGAGTGTCTTACACTAAACTGTGACTGTAAATCACAGAACCCTGCAGTGGTTTGGGTTGGAAGGGACCTTAAAGCTCTTGTTACAATTCCCTGCCACAGGCAGGGACACCTTCCGCTAGAGCAGGTTCTTCAGGGTCCTGTGCCACCTCGCTGGGAACACCTCCAGGGATGGAGTCAAATGAAATGTGTGACATCTTTTGGTTCTAATCCAGTGTTTCTTGGCTGGAGCTCACAGCACATGCTTGAGTGAAAAATCTTGTGGATTCCAGTGGTACCAGTGAAGGGCATGAAGGAAGGGGTCAGGTGTGGGATGTGTAGGACCTTTCTGAAGGTTGTCCAGCAATACCAAATATATCCTTGTGTCATTGGGCCCCAGAATGACTGGAGGTTTCTAGAGAGAGTTGGAGGTGAGGGTGAGCTCAACTCTCCAAGGTCCCAGTGTCTAAGATCCTCTGTAGAGATAGATTTAAATCACTTCAGGCAGTGCTGTGAGTTCAGCTACCTTCCTAAAAGACAGGGGGAGTCTAAGAGCCACCAGTATTATTGATCTCCCACCCTAGTGTGTTCTCACCACTGAGTGAAGAGAACAATAATTCTATTTAAAAACCAATTTTTAATTTAAACCACGAGCTAGTTCAATAAAAGATGAAGTGTCTTTGTAATGGAAATGAAAGAAGTGAAAACAAGTAATCTCTATTTATGGTACAGCTTTTGTTGTTGGTTTGAAAGGCTCCAGTGTTCCACAGGACTTATTTGTGGAGGGACAAGAATAACTTTCTGGTTCAGTTCTTGGCTAAAGCAGAGTTTGTTTTGATTTGTTTAAAGAAAACAAACAAACACAAACTTTCATATGGTTTTTGGCTAGAGTTTTTATTGGAAATCCAATCCTCTTACGCATAGAATTTTTTTTTAATGCTTCTATGAAAACCAGCATTGAATGGAGGGATGTTGTTCTGAGCTGCAGAGATGGATAGCTCGGCACAACTGGTGCTCTGGAGAGGTCTGAAAAGGTACCTCGGGAAAACGCGTTGGTGTTTCTAGGTGTGATGTGGAGATTTGAGCTTCCAGGTGCGGGTGAATATTGAAAACTGCTGCGGTGCCTGACTGGAGCTGCACCACAAGAGGGCAACCGGAGGCCACAGATCCTCTGCTCCCTTCTGGGAGGAGATGAGAGCAAGGGTGAGATGTGGGGAAAGGTCCCCAGCAGCCCTGGGGCAGGGCAGGGGCAGCTGTGGCAGCGAGTTCTGTGCTGCTGTGCCGGTTGCCGGTGGCTTTCCCAACGGGGAGCAATTTGGTGGCGTTTGTTAAATGCTGCTGTCAAATTTGTTAACAGTTGTGCTTCCAAAGAAGGGAGATGGAGCTGGGGAAGGGTCTGGAGCACAAGTCTTGAGACAAGTGGCTGAGGCAACTGGGTTTTTAGCTGGGAGAAGAGGAGGGTGAGTAGGGACCTCCTAGCTACAGCCTCCTTTCAGGCAGTTGAGGAGAGCAAGGTGAGGACCAGTCCCTTCTCCCAGGTAACAAGCAATTAGAAAAAATTAAATGTTCTGACGTTATGCTGGGGGAGTTTAGATTGGGATATTAGGGAAAATTGCTTCACTGGCAGGGTGGTCAGGCATTGAACAGGCTGCCCAGGGAAGGGGTGGAATTGCCCTCTTTGGGAGTGTTCCAAAAGCTTGGCTGTTAGGAACGTGATTTTACTGGTGGACACGGTGCTGCTGGGGCTAAGAGCTGGAAATTATGAACTAAAGGTGTTTGCTAACCTAAATGGAAATGTCTGAGATTCCTGCTGAGTGCTTCTCTGTTTTGTGGCTCAAGGCAGGTGCTGCTGCTCTCAGCACAGGTCAGAGCTGTGGGACTCTGCCCTGTTAATTGTCTGCAGCCCAGATTGCCCAAATCCCATCCCAGTAGTGGAAACACAGGACTTTGGTCAAAGCCCTCCTTGGGAAGGGTGGCAAAACACTGAAGTGAGGCCTGGAGACGTGGTTGGAGCATCTTAAGCTGCTTGATGCCATACCCTGCTGTCCTGGGGGCGTCTGCTGCTCCTTGGCACCCTGTCCTCCTGCACTTGGAGGGCAGGGGATGAACATGGGTGCAGCAGAATGCTGAGCTGAAACTGAGCGGGGAAAGAAATCCATTCCCAGCTCATCAGTGGCAATGTGAGTAGAAATGACCCTGTGGAACCAGACAATGGTTTCAAACTCTTCTGACATCACTCTGGAAATGGGTGGAGTAGGCTGAAAAATGCCTTGAAACTGATTTGAAATTGTTGGATTTTCAGGGGGATGACGGTTAGAGAAAAGTGTGGAGGGATGAGCAATCCCAGGGCACCAGCCACAGTCCTGCTGGGAAGGGCATTCCCTGCTGGGAGGTGATTGCTGCCGTGCTCAGTGTTCATGACCTGACTCAGAGCAAGGGCTTGTCTAAACAGTAGCAGGAGCTCACTTAAAGCAGAGACACTCTCAATTTAAAAGTACGTAATGGCAGGAAAAACAACCCATGATGAGTTAAAGAACTGACTCAGGCCAGCAAAGGCCAGTCCTGAAATAGACCTTGAATGGGGCTGGTTGAAAATGCTTCCATCAGAACAGTTTCCTGATGGAGAATTTGGCATTTCTGCTCAAAGAAATCTTTCAAGAAAAGCATCTGCTTCTGTGGAAAAATTCATCTTGTTGGGTTGGAAAAATGGAGCATGTGAGAACTGAAATCCTTCAGTGCAGCGATGTGTTGTGCCAGTTTTCAGGCAGACTCCACCTCTGTGTCGAGCTTCATTTCTCATTCCTGTGGTGCCCACTCATCTTCACAGGAGGGAACCCCCTCTGGATTTATTACATCTGCCCCTTCCCATCTGCCTGCTTTTCTTAGCAAGGATTAAAGCCTCCCCCTCATTGTGGAGGACTGGAAGGTCAGCTTTTGGAGCAGTGTGTGGCTGCTCCCTTGGGACACCAAACTCTCTGCTGCCTCCACTCCTGGTCCCTTCCTCCATGGACTTCTGGGAAGCTCATCTCCATCCCATACTGATGTTTCATACGTCCTGAGAGGTGCCTGTGACTGGACAGCCAGGAAAGACAACTCATTCTACTGAGCTTATTTGTGACTTTAGTGACTTGCTTTGCAGCCAGGGGTTTATTTTCCAGGTGTTTCTGTATCTCCTTGTTGTCTTCTTGCTCATTTCTGTGCCTGTCCTAAATTCTGATGGAAATCTAACGTAGGAGGTGGGCAAATTGTCTGGCCAGGTCCATACAACAGGGTCGGGGTTAGTCCCAGGACCTGTTTGTTGAGTCACCCTGTAAAGCACTGTCGAACTTTATTGTGCCTTCCTCCAGCAGTGAGAACTTGCCCTTCAAAAATAGTATGAAATAACCCAGGTCTGAAACGTGAATCTGACACAGAAGTGCTCCTACCCAGTTTTTAAGCATTGCCTTCCACACTTTAAGGTTGGAAAAACTACAGAACACTTGCAAAAACAGATACTTATATTCACACTTAGGTGCCCAGACTTGAAAAAAAGGAGGGAAGATGTCTTAAATACTGTGTTTTCCCAAGACCACATCAGCAGCAGGCAGGCAGAGGCAGCTGAGGGAGAGCCTCAGGTTGGTGTCCATCAGCTGTGTTGAGAGAATTGCTGTAAGTCCTTGGAGCCCCATGGATGCAAAAGTCTTCTCAGAAAGGAGTTTTTGTGCTTGGATGTGGTTCTTCAAGGCCAGGACATTGTCATGAGATGGGCTCACTGTTGATGTGAGTGAGGGGCTGAGCTGAAATCCTGCTGGAATGAATGTGTTTTCCTCAAGTGAACTTTATGAAAGGACTTCTCAGTCCATTTAAGAAAACAAAAAAGTGTTAGGAGCAGAGGCTTGGCCAAAGCTTGGGGTCCTGATGTGGAGACTGGAGGGAACAGAAAAACCTCAGTGGAGAACATTTTCTAAAAAAACAACCCAGGTACAGGCCAGGCTTGTGTTTCTGTGCTAGCATGGGCTCTATTTACCAGCCTTCCTCTGCCCCAAGAGAAGCAGGGAGGCATTTAAAGAGAAATTAGGAAAGGGCCTTCTGTCCTGAGAGCTGTGTTGTGTTTTCTGGAGTGCTGGGCTGTACAGGGCTGTGAGGGCACAGGCTGACAGATGGGTTGTTTAACACCAAGGCTGGTGTTGGTGGCTGCTGTGAGAGCCAGCCCTGGCCCCAGGGCAGGAGCAGAGGGATGGAGAGCCCTGAGTGCAGCTCTCCTCTGTGTTCCTTTGCAGCAGACAAGGTCTCCCTGCAGGTCCCCAGGGACCCCTGCAGGTCCTCTCCTCCCCCCAGTGTGTCCCCAGGTCTGTATTATGACAAAGCCACTCAATCAATTGCAGTCATGTGCCAAATTTCCCTGCAGCTCTTGGGAGTAGGTGTGCTCTGGATAAAAGCAGCCTGTTCTAACTCCAGGCATCCTCTAACACTGGGGAAATATTGATTCTTCCTGCATTGCCAGGACTTCTGAGAAATGAAGCAGACACAGGTACCGGCTTAACAAACTGGTAATGTCCCAGTGGGTTTTATCCACATCTGCTTCCTGCAGCCTCAGAGAGCCAATTCCCTCATCCCACACCCCGGGAAGGCAGCCCTGAGGTCAGGCTCTGTCGTGCTGGGGGCCGTGCTCCCCGTGGCAGCCTGCAGCATACAAAGGGCTGATGAGAAAGGGATTCAGTCCAGTGTATTGGCATTCGTGTGTGGCAACTGTATTAAAAGTACTCACTGTCAGCCCAGCCATCACTTATAATTAGCTTCTATTTTTCCATGTGCCTCCTGGCAACAGCAGCTCTTCCCAGGCTCTTGGTGGGGTGCTGGGTTTAGGAAGGCTGCTCTGTGCAGGAGAGGTGTGTGAAAATGGTCAGGATTGGCTCAGGAAGGGAAACGTGGCCCCTTCCTGCCTGTCTCTGGGTTTGCCTGAGCATCCCACCAGAAGCAGTTCCCTCTGCAGATTTGCTGTCAAGCATTGGTAAAGGCCATCTGTGATGGCTGTGGGTGCACTGGAGAAAGTGCATCATCCTTGGGATGGGCAAATCCCTTGGGTTTGGTGCAATAACCCCGTTATTGTGCAATGGCTTGGTGGATTTGGTGGAGAGAGGCTGAGTTTTGTTGTGGTGCTGCATGGCCACACTCAGCAGAGGAGCAGCAGAGTGCTCAATATTATGTGTAATGCCCTGCAACTGGATCCTTTGGCTATGGTCTGGTGCATCCCAGCCACACAAAACCAGCACAATGACTGGAGGATACGTGAGGTCAGAGCACATTTGTCATAGTGGTGCTGTACAATGCAGACAGGCCTTGGAAGAACCTATTGCAGCTGCAACTCCAAATGCTGAAAGCACATGTTCTGTTTTCATGGAATCATGGAATGCCCTGAGCTGGAAGGGATCCCTCAGGATCGCCCAGCCCAGCTCCTGTCCCTGCACAGACCCCCCAAAATCCCACCCTGTCCATCCCTGGCAGCGCTGCCCAAAGGCTCCTGGAGCTCTGGCAGCCTCGGGGCCGTGCCCATTCCCTGGGGAACCTGGGCAGTGCCAGCACCCTCTGGGGGAAGAACCTTTCCCTAATGGTCAACCTAAACCTTTCCTGACCCAGCTCCAGCTGTTCCCTTGGGTCCTGTCCCTGTCACAGAGAGATCAGTGTCTGCCCCTTGTCATGACATGCACCACTCTTTTGGGAAAATAATAAGATATAAATTTCTGACTTGCTGCAAAGAACCTTTTTTTTTTAATCTTACCCCAACACTGGAGCACCTAAACTTGCAAACACTTGAAAGTCAGACCAAGATTTCCTTGAAATAATCCCTATAAGCTTTTGAGATGTCACAGTAGTCTCATCAATGTATCCTAGATATTACCAGTTCCATCTGATTGAATTTTTTTGTTTGCAAATAGACTAATCTAATGACCTAATTTCTGAAGGAGGCCTGTTATTTATTAACCATGATGTAAATTCTACCAACGTTAGAATAAAGAACATTGAGCTTTTGAATTTCTGCTATTTTTAAAGATCCAAATCTCTGGGGCAATTAATCATTTTCCTGACATATTGAATTCAGTCATGTGTTATAGCAACAAAACTTGCAGTTTATGATGCAACATTAACTTGTCAGCAAGAGGGACAATTCATGACTGTCTATGGGTAGCAAGTGACAGGCAAATTTGGACAACTATCCTATAGTTTTTGCAAGCATCAGCAAATTTTGTTGGCAAAGCCAATGTAGGCAGCGCATAATATACACTTTTGCTTGTATATATTAAAAAAAAAAAAAACACAAACCAAAGAATATAATCCCCTGCCAGGAGTTTCCACTTATTTTCCATAACGAGAGCTGGAGGGTCTGTAAAAGCTGGTCTCATAAAAAGAAATTGCAAAGGATGAATTTTTCCTTTACAAGGGAGATGGAAGAAATTGGAGTTTGTTTGGATGCATGAGCCCTCCTGACATGCAGTTTGTCAGCTGTGCTGCTGAGGGGGGAGAGGACAGGGTGGGTGGAAGGACAGAGCCCACAGTGATAGGGACACAGTGAGCTTGGGAGCACCAAGGGCAACAGAGCAAAACTGTGGCTCTCAGTGGCCTTGGCACAGCAGCAGCCTGGCTGTTTGGGGGGATTTTCTCTGAGATATCAGAGAGGAAAGAGCTGGAAAAGCTCTGGGGGAGGTGAGGGGTGCACTTTGCTGCTGTCTGTGGTGGGGCTCTGAAGGGTCCTTGAGAGTGCAGGGTAGTGGCTTTGCCTTGGGTGCTGAAGAGGAAATCAAAAGATAAAAGAAGAGGGAGAATTACTGGGGGGGCAGCAAACAGATTTAAAACAAAATCATACCAGTGCTGTTCCAGGCACGTATGAGCTGAGGCAAAACCTCAGCCAAGGCCAGAGCAGAGGCAGATGCAGCCATGGGAGGATGAGCCAACACTGGGACCTGAGCGGGGCTTTGGCAGGGTGGGGATGGGGATTTCAGCAGGGTGGGGAATGTGAGAGGCCACGTTCTGGAAAGGGCCAGCCCCACACAGTTACTGCACTTGGGTTGCAGGGAGAGAGCCGAGTGAGCCAGAGCCATGGCTGGGGTGCTGGCAGGAGGGAGGGAAGCTGGTGATGCACAGCAATCAAAGAGCTGTGGGGAGAGAGGTGAAGAGTTTTAACTGGAATAAGGCTGGGTAGAAGACTCTGTGTTCCAGAGAATATAAATGAGAAAGCAGCAGGTGAAGAAACCTAAAATGGCTTGATGTGTTGTGCAGTGGATAAGATGGTAAAGATTAAATGCTGATGGGGGTGATAATGAGCTGCCATTCCCCTCACGGTGGGTTTGGACTCAGACTCAATACAGGAGTGGGCTGATGAGCGGGGAAAAGCGTGGCTGTGGTGCTGCCTTCCCCAGGCACAGGGACCAAGCCTGGCACGCCTGGGCTTGGATCGCTCGGTGTCCAGCAGCAGGGAATTGGCACACGGTGGAAAAGCAGTGTGACACCAGCCTGCTGTGGCTGTCCATGGGTTTCCAAAACACAGCTGGAACAGGGAGCACAAATGCAGGGATGGGAGGCTGTGTGATGCAGACACAAGTAGTGCCACATGCACAGTGTGGCTCCATGGCACGAGGCCCCAAGTACCTTTGTGGCCCAGGAGGAGGCTGCTCCCTGCAAGGCTGCTTCTGCATGAGTGGCTGTGGTTTGAGCAGGATATGGCATGTCCTGGCTGCTCCTCCCTGACCACACACCACACCCTTTTTCCAGCTGAGGGATGCTGGCCTCGTAATTGGGAGCTGAGAGACTTCACCAACTTGGGTTTAAGCTGGATAAAAGAGGCTTCTATAGCAGCAAGTTGTGATGGAAAGCATAAGTTACATTCCATTTGGGGATGGGAACATATGGCCTCCAGTATCTTCACAAGCCTCCCAGAACACAGTGATTTTTTTGTCTTGTTTCTCTCAGATCAGTTAATTGCTGTAATGTGGGAAAGACTGACTTATGAGGGACATAAGCACAAATTATCCTGATGAAAGGAAAGAGAGGGAGTGTAGAAAGAGATCAGCTGAGCTGGGAGCTGCTCAGTGCTCTGACAATCAAAAAGGAGGGACAAGGAGAAAAAGGTAGGAACTAGATCAAACAACTAGGCAAACCTTCAAAAAAAAAAAAAACCAGTAGAAGGAAGAATCATTGTGAATGAGACTGTTTAGGCAGCTATCCTCTGCCCAGCTGCATGGTAAAAGAGGCCAGAACATTCCATGTTTTCAGGATATCCATCCAAACCTGTACGATTGCAGCTGGATACTTCTCTGCAGGCATTGATGGTGTGGGCTCACACCAGAGGTACCTGGATAATTGTCCACAATAAAATTCACCCTCAAGTACCCAGAACAGTGCCAAAGAGGGTTCTGAGCACCAGTTTGCTCTTGGCTCCCTTCAAAGACTCCTGGGGATGAGTGATGTTGCTCAGAACTGAAAGAGCAAACTCTGCTTCAAGAAGTGCAGCGGGGGGAAGAAATCAGGAACTGCAGAGCAGAGTAGCTCCTCTCTGGTTTCTGGAATAAGGGAAGAGCTGATGGCTGCCTGAGGGGGTAACAAGGCTTTGTCAGAAACTAAAACTGTTAAACCAACCAAGTTTGTTTTGGTGATATGGCAGGAGGCTGTGTGGATGGTGAGGAGCAGTGCATGATGATCTAAGAAAGGTTTTTGTCATTTTTAGTACTTGATGTCCTTGTAATCAATCTAGTGTGATGTAGATTGTGGTAATGTGCATGACAGTTGTTCATTTTTCCAAATTACTCATTATTCTCAGAATATTTCCAAACTGGAGGTAAGAAGTTTCCAGGCTCCAAGGAGGTCAAGAACAGTGCAGTAGTGCTCTGTCTGGACTTTAGGACCACTTTATATGTATATAAAAGTACATGATCAAATTCACACTGAAGGGAGTGAGAGTGCACCAAAATGCCTGATTCTGTTTCTGCTCCTGGTTTGTAGCCAGAAAGCAACTTTTTGGATTTCTCCATGCAGCAGTTGATGCAGAGTCCTCCCTGCTTTTGTCTCAAGAGCTTGCTCATCTCCTGTCTCTGTCGTAGCAGGTGACTGCTTCTGCAGCACACAGCTGGCTGCTGTGGATGGGATCACAAGGGCTTTGGGCTGTTATAATTCTTCCCCTGGCTGCCAGGAGCCTGCTAGAGTGGGAGTATCTCAGTCTCATGGAGCTGGCATTTGCTTACTAACAGCCAATTATTTCCTGGTGACCTTCTCATGGCAAGCAAAGTGCCAAATCCTCAACAGATGGAGGAAAAAGTGTTTTGAAGTGACAATTACTTCAAGTTCAAGCCACTCCTTTGCCCAAAAGTGCTTTCCTGGTGGATGTCTTTACTTGAACCTACCTTTTTAATTTTTGTCTCTGATGGATGGTGTTAGAGCATTCCTTGGCTGTATCATCTGAATCCCACAAAATCCCTTGATCCCCCCTGTCTAGTTCCAGACTTGTTTATGGAACAGAGTCTGTGTAGGTATTAGTGTCTGAATTAGAAATGGAGGAGTAAAAATGCATCACAGGGTCAGACTGGCTTTTCAGCAGTACTTGGCATAGGTCAAAGAAATCACGTCCTCATGATCACTCTGAGGATGTTCCAGCCTGGATCACTCTGGAGGCAGAATGGGGCTGAGCTGGGTAGCCTTAAATATGAAAACTCAAACCTCAACTGTGGTGTTTTGGCCAGTTATTTGCAGTGCCTTGGCTGTGGGACATGACAGCACAGCCGTTCCTTCAGTCTCTTGGCTTCTGTTGCCTGACAAGACAACACTGAAAGCTTCCTCTTTTCTTGCACCCTTTCCTCTCTGTATGTCTAAAGCAGTGGGGAAATGCAGTGTTCACTGATGTGCTGATGGTTATCAGGGCTGTTTTCCTTTTATTTAACCCAGACTGTTCAGCCTCCCTCTGTCTGATGAGCAGCAGTGAGTGCACACAGCCTGTGCCTTGTGGAGATGATGTGCTTGGGAGCCAGTGAGTTTCTGCCTTGTCTGCCATGGGCTGTTGTCACAGGATTGCTGATGCATCCTGCTGATGGATCCCATGCTGGTCTATCCAGACTGTGCTACAGCTCCACATTACATTCAGACCTGCCAGTACAATTACTGGGAGACAAACTGATGTGGGCAGAGGGAAAACCTCTTGTGATCCAGTGACAGCACATCCCGAAGTTGTGCTGCTGCCTGAGTGTGCCGTGGTGGGCTCTGGAATGTCAGAGGTGCTGGTATTGTGGTGTCTTAAGAGAGCTGTTGATTGATTTGGTTGAACCTCCTGATGCAGCAGAAAGGTCTGAAATGCTCTCCTGAGAGCAGATGCCAAGTTTATTCATTTTCTGATCAGAACTCCCCACTGCTGTGGTTCGGCTTCAATTATCCTGAATCTTGATGCCACATGTTAGTTTCGGAGGTTGCACTGCTCAAGAGAAGAACCCAGCACCTCCTTGTAGGTTCTCACTTCATTCAGCTTATCATCAGGTTCTCACTATCACTAGTCTATAACCATTCACTCTCAGGTATTAAAGTGGTTCCAAAGCCAAGGTGGATCCCCTCGTGGATGCCAAAATGATCCATGGGCACCTTGCTGCTGAGCAAATCTCAGATCAGAGATGATCTCTGCAAACCCTTTCCTCCTTGTTTAAAGAATGTTGTGACTATTTGGACAGAGAAGTTCCTGCCCACCCTTCTCCTGTGTGTGTGATGCTTTCATGCAGTTCATTCCAGCTTGGTGCACTTTGGGTTTCTGGGTCAGAAGCAGAAAAGGCCCCAGATCACCACCAAAGGCCACACATTTCTTCTGCACAAATCTTCTTTTCTTCCCAAACTGAAAGAGCTGCCTGAGCAGTGCTGCTGTGGGGGCTCCCTGGCTGTGGGCAGGAGCTGGGTGATATTTTGGGCAGGGGCAGTGGAGGGCTGGGAGTGGATCTGGGTTTGCTGGGAGATGTATCCACCCTGTGGAACTTGGGAAGGACCTTGCCATGTTATACAGCAGCTTTGTGGCTGAGCAAAAATAAATGAGTGACTTATCCCACTGCCAAGGATCATCAGTGGGAGGTCAGTGTTTGATATTTCCACACCCAAAAAAGCAGCCCCAAGCTAGAATTACAGTACAAAATACCCATTCAGACCTCTCCAGCCTTCTGTTTTCATTGACTTCCATCCCCTGCTTGTACACACAGAGCCCCTTCCTTTCCAAAAGAAAACAGTATTGCTGATAAGGGACACTTATCTCAGCAAGTCATTACAAAACAAGTGAGCTTTTGTGTTTGCATCTGATTCCTGTTGCAATGTTAACAAACTCCGAGTAGGAAGCTTTATTTCCACTCTAAAGATGGCCCTGAGGGTACTCTGTGAGGTGCATTATATGTCTCATAAATACTTCCCACAGATGTTTGTTCCTTCAAAATAGGGAAAAAAAATAAACTTCTCAACTCAAACTTGTTAAGGTTTCAACCTTTCATTTGTTCTGTAGAGGATTTCTAGGCAACAGTCCTTGGCTGTGCTGAGCAGGGATCTTTACCCTTCCCATACTCTCTGCTGAGATATTGCTGGCCTTTGTTCCTTTCAAAGAACCAGCCTGTGCTGGAGTTTTCTCTCCCCTCACAGTGGGTTCCCATTAAAACTGAACTCTTATCCACAGCTGCAGTAGTTCAAATTTAGTGTGTTATTTCCAGTTGGAAATGTCGAGTTACAGCACAGGCAGGTGTGGTGGTGCTGTGATACAGGGGCTCCTCCTGATGAGATCTGTACCCCAGGAAGGATTTTGATTTCTGTGAGGTGCTCAGCTCCTTCCAAGGTAGTCCCTAAGACAGAGAGTTTTATGGAATAAAAGTTTTCAGGGCAATTTCCAAACTATATCACAGTAATCCTGTGGTTTTCCTATCTCAGAGGGTTGAACTGCCTTCCAAGTGCCAGGAAAACACCTTCTCAACTCATCTGGGGAAGTGCACTGTGAGAAAAGTGTCACTGGGAGCCTGGAGGTGTGAGGGATGGAACTGGCTTTGCCTGGATTTCTGGTGAGGTGCCAGCTGTGCCCAGAGGCTGCAGCATCTGCCCCTCCCTGGGACACAGCAGTGTGTCCTGAGCCACAGAGCAGGGGGCTGAAGGACAGCTTGGTTGAAGCACTGGGATATAAGAGGGTGGGAGAGAGTCCTTCCAGCCTGGATTTGAAACAGCTACCCCATATCTCCCTCCTGCAGCCAAAATCTGATGCAATTCTGATTTGGATTATTTTTGCCAAACAAACTGGAGTGGGCTGTAACTATCCCTGACAAATAATTAAAAAAGAGCTGCTTGGAAAACCTTCTCCTTCCAATAGGATTTTTTTTTTTTTTTTTAAGGAAAACTCCAATCCAGAATATCTCAATTCTTCTGTGACGCTTTGTGCTCTCACTGTTCTCCAACAGACCTCTGTGTGTTCCCCAAAGCACTTCCCTGTCTTTGTGTCATGGGAGCCCCCAGCAGTGGTGTTGGGGGATGTTTTGTGCTGGGAGTGCTGCCTGGGGACAAGCAGAGGGATTTTGAATAACTGATTCAACTTTCTGTGAGGTATTTCGTGTTTTGTTCAGAATTTTCTGGTGTTCCTTTGGAAGGGAACATCACCCTTAACCCTTAATCAGAAATCTAATTTCCAACTGAAGAAGTTCAAATGGATTTTCTTCCCTATTTTGTTTTCCTTTGCTTGCTGCATTTTAATTTAAAAAGCCAAGTTTAAAACTTGGCTTTTAAAACTTTAAGCTATTTGATTTAACAAGGACAACAAGTCCTACTGACATATCCAAAGCATGTCCCCCTTTTAGTCCTATTTGAGTGTTAGGTCTGTGGTGCTTTTTCTGATACCTGGCCAGTGATGAGCCTTGCTCTCTGCTCAAGACTTCAAACATCTGGGCAGTTTGTGTCAAAGGAGAATTTTTAAAGCCATCAGTCAAAGCCTGGCCAAAGGAAATGACACCACTAAGTCCTTTCGAGGTGTAGGAGGTTTGGTGCTCAGTTGAGGTCCCCTCCTTGAATTCTGCTGGCTCTAATGCTGCACACAAGAAGCTCTGGAATTGCTGTGTGTCCTAGGTGTGTGCAGGCTTGGCTGTCAGCCCCACAGACCACTTTGCATTGAGGGTATGTGAAGCTCTGAAACGTTTCCCAGTCCCTCTCGTCCCAACTGCCTTGCCTGAGATCTATTTACAAGCATAAATAATTTTAAACATTTAAGTAGTCTTCAGAGGGATTACTTGCATGTCATGGCATGTAGGCTGTAGCTTTTCAAGAAGCGTTACGTATCTTTTGGCCTTGAATGGGAAAATGGAAATTGGAAATGTAGTGTAGATAGAAGTGGGCTGTCCCTGATGCCTGTTCTGCTCTCTGCCCATCTCTACCCAGCGTGTTGCCCTTTGCTGCCTGGAACTAATCCTGCTGCTACTCTGACTTTGATAATGCACCTGGAAGAAGCTGACTTTTTAAAAACAGAAGTCCTATGAGGTGTTGGGTTCCTGTTGCTCTCTGGCAGTGTTTTACTCCTACCTCTGCATCCCAGTTGTTGCCAACCCCTTTTTCAGCCGGGGGTCCTGCACCCTCTGACTGGAGTGGGTGCAGGATTTGTTTGGGGGGCACAATTTCTTGAGAGAAATGGTTGGATCTTGATGGATAAAGCAGAATCATTTGGGGGATTTAGTGGGGGGGGAGGTGGTGTTTGTGGTTTGGGTTTGTTTGTTTTTTTTTTAAAAAAAAGCCACAACCAACAAAAAAACCCTCAACAAACAACCACAAAAAAAAAAAGGTCTGTGCTACTTTTGAAACAACTACATTACTAATTTTGACTAGTTTGGCAAAAGCAGCTTTAACACCCTTGTACACACTGTACTGCATGAGCTGTAATGACTCTTTACTGTCATATAATCAAAGAGCAAAAATGGGCCAAAACGTGCCAAAGGCACAGAGCCAGGGCACAGGAGTCCAGAGCCCTAATCTCCCCAGCTTTATGTCCTCCCCTCTTGCATCTACTTTTTTTCATCGCCAATGAATAGAAGGCTTCATCATTTCAAACTCCAGCAGGACAAGGCACATGTGGCCTGACTCTACCACAAACTCCTCAGTAACACTCTCACTGTTTGGGGGAAGTAAATATGCGAATTTCAAAAGTCTTTCTGTGTGGAGAATCTGTTTGGATTTGTGCAGGAAGTGGGGAGCAGGCATATAGGTAGCAATATTAATGAAGATTTTTATAAAGGCTTCATTCAAGGCTTTCAAAGAAAATATAACTCTTATGGGACCCATAGTTTATCTGCCAAGTCCCAGAATCTGGTTGGAATTTAAAATATATATTTAAAGGTTTCTGAGAAGTAGAGGATTAGAAGGAACAGGGCAGGAAGGGCACTTGGGAAATTACTGCTTGAAGAGGAGTTTGGTCCTTGGGGTCTGAGCTCTGCAGTGGGGTGCACAAGACACCAGAGGAGCAATCGTCCCCTTGGCTGCACAGGAGTAGGAAAAGGGGGTGACTGGGACCAATCCAAACACTGCCCTAAACTCTTGTGCCATGGTAAAGTGGTGAAACGCATCCAAGAGTCCTCTATCTCTTGATGGGCTCACATCTTGCGAGACCTTGAACTCAAACCCTTTATCTTTTTCTCCCTCGTGGGAGATGACTGTGCTGACTCATTTGCTGCCTTAAAAATGCTGTTTAATAGTTTGGGTTCATGTCCTTCACTTCCTTGAGTGTCCCAAGGTTGCTTGTGGTGGTCTTGGAAGAAAAGGCCTTGTACCAGCCAGGTGAACTGGTTGGAAAGAGCACACCTGAGGAGGCAGGGATGTCAAGGCAGCCGGACACAGCAGCTTGGCATTTCTAGCCGGCCTTTTCCAGCCCTAAAACCCCTGATGTAAATCTTTACTCTGGAGAGAGGAGACTCAATCTGACAAGCCTTTTGCTTATTTTTGGGAGAAAATGGGTCCCCAAAGGGAGCACAGAGGTGCCAAATCTCCTTGCCCAGGATTTAGTGACATGTTTGTGATCCAGGAGGACCACAGCTCAAGGGGGTTGTTCCTTCCCAGTCTCGTTTTGTTATTTTTCCTGGGGACAATAATCTGCTTCCTAATCTGCAGCAGACACCCATCCCTGGTGCTCCAGCAGAGCTGAGGCTGACCTTCCTCAGGTGCCAAGGCAGGTGTAACACTCCTGTCTCCTTTGCATTGTGTATCTGGGGCTTTCTTGGGCTCTCTACAAGCCCTGTTCAAAGGTTTGGGCTTTCACATTACATGAAAAGATATTTATTTTTTCACTCTCTCGGGACAGATTTTGTTAGCTTAGACAAGAAGAAAACAAGTGCAGGCATGGCGGGGGGGAACCCAAAACTTCAAGACTTGTCTGTTTACAATCAAAGGCACACACATGTCCTGTAGCTCATGTCCCTGTGCCAACAGGATGGTCCCTGCCCAGAAACCTTTAACAGATGATGTGCAAATCCCCTGTTTATGGTCTTTCTGCTCCTACCTGGCCCTGCTCCCTCTCTGTTGCCCCTGTGCTTTGCACTCCCCATGCAGGCCAAGCCCTGGTTTCAAAGTCAAGTGGCAGGAGCACAAAGCTGTGCATTGACCCTAATCTTGTTTAGAGAAATCAGTAATGCTGATTTGGAGTGAAGGCAGTGCCTGTCCCTGGGTCAAGGACCCTGAGGATGGAGGAGCACTCAGAGTAAATCTGTCCAGTTTCATGGCCCTGTCCCCAATGAGAGGGTAACAACCAGCACAGACTTTTCCTACATGTTTGGTTTTTTTTCCAGTGACTTCAGCCTAGAGGGTTTTTGGGGTTTTTTTTGGGGTTTTTTTGTGATGTTAACTTTTTTATTTAACACTCATGGACAGATTTTTCCAATTGCTTTCCAAGATATCCTGTAGCAATGGGTTGCACAGTTTAACTTCATGTTGAGTTTCACTGAGGGGCTGCACCCTGCTCCCTCTGATTGCATTTTGCCAGGGATACATCTGATTTTCAGACCTGTATTGATGCTATCAAGCTCTAGTTAGTCTGTGTACTGGATCTGACACTTTAGTTGCATCAAGAGCAGTTTAATGTGCTGGAAAGGATCCTGTGAATGTTGCCTGCATTGAGCTCACAGCACTTCTTTCACATATTCTCTCTATTCTACCTATTCTGCTACATTTTCACCTTTGCTGGGTCCTGGCCAGATGTCACAGTTTATTGCAGTGGCTTTGTTGACATGTTACTGATAATCCTCTTTTCTTCTACAAGCTCAAGCCTCACTGTTAGCAGAACAAATCTGTGTTTCTACTACTGAGGGATTTGCAGTAAAACTCTGTTTCTGACAACAAAACTCTTGGTGAGGGGGGGTGTTGAGTGAGACCTCTATGTCATATTTCCATATGATCACAAAACTGTTTCAGTGGCAGCAGGAATAACAGGATCAGGTTTACACGAAGAGTTTGACAGGCTTTAAATAAAAATAACAAAATGAGGCTCCTGTTCTGCTGGGTTTGGTGAGGAGGTCTTAGCATAATCTGAAGTCTATCTCAAGTTCCCATCCTTCCCGACCTTCTTTTCACTGAAAAGCATCCTTACTCTTTGGGTCACTGCAAGAGCAAATATTGGTGTTTACAGAATAAAAATAACCCAAGGATTTTTGCTTCAGCATCAAATGAGCAGAAAAGACTTCCAAAGGAACAGAACTTGGGAATGAATAATAAAATTAGTGTGAGGAGGCTGCTCTCAGGAGCAAGTCGACAGGGAGAAGTCAGGATTATTTTCTTTAAGGGCTAAAATAAACTTTGCAAACACCCACCCTGTTGAAGAAGAGGGTTTTTTTGGTGGCTCTGGTGGCTGAAATGCCCAGAAAAGGGTGGATATTTTGGCATGTGGGACAAACAGTGGCTAACAGGAGCAGCAAGCTTGTGACTCTCTCCATATATAAACTGAAGGTGATTCATCCTGGTTTTTATTTTAACAGCAAGGCCACCAAGCCAGCTGAAATCCATCTGAGGTGAGTGCCATGGAATAAAAGGATCAGCTCAGGACAGCAGACCTGCAAGTGGGTGCCAAGGGCCTGTGGTGGTACCAAGAGCAGAGGCTGGTGCTGCCAGTGCCAGGCACGAAGGAAAGAACAGGCAACTGCTGCTGCCTTGGCAGGGAGGGAACAAAAACAAGCACCAAACCCTGCGGCCCTTTGGACTTTCATCACTTTTGTGTGTGTGTTCTCTTAAGTTTCCACAGGCCTAAAAACTGGAAAAAACCTGGGGGCCCTTTTCTCCTACACATCCCCAAACCCAACTGCTTTTATTATTTGGCTGGGCAGAAGAGAGGCTATTTCAGTAGGAAATGGTGGTTTTAACACAATCTGGAGAAGGCCATGGCTTTTAGCCAAATTAATAACATAATGCAGCTAAAATGATGCTTTCCATGTCCTGCTTGCAGGGCTAACACAGCACCACAGTGCAGTGGGTTTGTGGAGCTGCTGGTCACTGCTCTGGGGGTAACTTTAGCCCTGCTCTGCCCCATCCCTCCTCCACCCCTCACTCCCTCTCATGGCTCAGGAAGTCAGACTGGAGCAGTCACTGTTTCTCCATTGGCTTTAATTCGAGAAAAGGCAAGTGGATTTCTATTTGAAGGGGTAACTTGAGGGTTTGGAGCTGCTGAAAAACAGCAGCTTCCCCCTGGAAAACTGAGTGGGACTGGCAGCCTCAGGCAGAGAAAATAATTTCTGATTTCTTAAAAACAATATTTTAAAAATTGATTTTATTTTAGCAGACACATCTTTGCTGCCTACTGTTGCTCACAATGCCCAGGCAATGTGGCATAGGGGGGAAAGAGTTACACCAAGGGCTCTGGCTGGCAGACAAATGAGCTGTGACAGCTGTGCTGATCCAAACTCCAACCGGTTTTTGAGGGATCTCTTTTTCCTACTTTTTTGCAAAACCAAAGCACACAAGAATTTTGAGATAAAATTAATATTAAAGGCTAAAGCTTGAAGCCAAGATCCGCCCAACTCTTCAGCCAGGGCTCTGGCTGATTTTTGCATATAGCTAAATAAGATTTAAACTGCACTTTACGGGCTTTTTTGTTTGCTTTCTTTTTATATTTTTTATTTTTTTTTTAATATGAGGGGATGAAGGTGTTTATGGCTGAAGGAAATGCAGTGAGAAGAGCACAATTTTGCTTGGCTTTCTGTCTGGTCTCCACAACAGGGAGACACTGTGAAGAACACAAACAAATCTTTATTTCTGGACTAACTACTCAAAGCCAGGCGCTTACAAGAAGCAGAGAATAATTTCATGCAAAATGCAGTTTTTTTCATACTCCTCATTGCTCCATACACCTCTGTTCCCTCTTTCCTATTACTTCTTCCTGTCCAGGCTATTGAAACCTGCAGGCTCATCCAAAATCCAAGGAAAGGCACAAAGCTTTCCTTTGACTTAATGAGCTCCAGGTACTTAAGGACTAAACTAACACAGTTTTGCTCCCAGCCCGTCTGTGGAAACAAATTCACAAAAATTCAAATACTGATTTGGAAGAACTTTTGACCATTTATAGAATACAGTGAAATCCTCAGGATTTTGGATTTGTCCTTACTGCTACAGAAAGGCCTTCAGTAACAGAAGAAGATGATGTCTAACTTGATTTGGTTTGGAAATCTACCTTTGGCCTGGGTTTTCGTGGGCTGGAATTGCAGATAGTGCTGTTCCTGTTGCAGGTGGAGCCTTCAAGAGGGGGCCACCACCATCCCCAGACTCCTATTGCTGCCTTTCACTGGTTACACTGGAGAGGGGACAAGAAAAAGTGATTTTTTTTTTTTCTCCTCCCTGCCAGAACATTGCCTGGTGTATTTGACATCTCTATTCTCTCTTGCTTCAGATTTCCTCCTTCAGCTGAGCGCGGCTTTTGCAAATGCTTCCACAGTCTGACCTACTCCATAAAAGAGATGGTGAATGTCCCTGCTTAACCTAGGGCAAGTGGTGGGATTAATAACCAGTTTGCTTTCAAATGCATCTGTTTTGAGTCATTTGTACATTAAGGATATCATCACGAGTTTAACAACAGAGGTGGAGACCCACATAAAATTTCAGGCTGAGGGAGGGTGAGGACAGATGGGAATTTTCCAAACAACCCCTATAAATTTTCTTCTCGGATTCATGGCACAGAAGCAACCCTAAAGAAGGAGGAAAGTCCTAATATTGGGTGTTATTTTGGGACACAATCATTTGGGCACCACAGGAGGTGACAGAAATACCCCACTGTGATTCTGTTCCCCAGCCTCTTCCTCCAGCCTCCTCCCAATCCATCCAGGAGCACTGGAAGCACCAAATGGGAATTTGAATTTGAAAATGAGATTATGGCTTTTTGTTTTCCCTCTTCCTAAAGCCCGATTCTCTGCCAAATAATATCTATCTCATTGAGTGCAGAGGCTCATTGGTTTGGTTTAGAATAATTTTTCTAAATGATGCTTGTAGAGACTTCTTTTTTGGTTTTTTTTTTTTGGTTTTTTTTTTTTTTTTTTTTTTTTTTTTTTTTTTTTTGCTTCTGCTCTTTTAGTTTAATACATTAATTTGCCACTGAGGAGGTGGAGCCCATAATATCCTGTTCCTGAGGAAGGAGGGCTGGGTAACACTGAGCCACTGTTCTGAGTACAGGCTTATTTACTTTAATTAGAAAGTGCACTTGTTAAGTACTCAATTAATTACGTAGAGCAGCACCTATTGAGAGCAGATGAAAGAGCCACTGTGTGAGAAGGGAGGGGGAGACAGGGAAGGATGAAAAGAGAAAGATAAAAACAGTGCTGGAAAGTAAATGCTGCTGGAGAAGCCAGAGAGAGATCACAGGTACAGCTCTGTTGGGCTCTAAATTATAGTCACTGTTCATAAATTGGCTTCAGGTATTGGTGGCTGGTGCAGATTTTGTGGGATTATTTGGAGTCAATCTGCAGCTTTAAAGCAGATCATTGACCAGGACTTTAAGATGATTTACTCCAAGGTCCTGCTCAACTTATCACATTCTAGAGGCTGTAGGTCAGTCAGGAATATCTCAACCCACAGCAAAATAAGTGCAGCAGTTTGTTTTAGAGAGGAAATCGTTCATTCTGCTTTTAAAAATATTTGAATGTTTGCCGCTGTTTCATTTCCCTTTCTCTCCTTTTGCATTTTCCCTTGCATTATTTTCATGTAATGATTCCAGAAACACACTATTAATACCAGATGTTTAAATAAAGTCATCAATACATTTCCCAAAACCAAGGACACTTAACTGATACATCATGTATCATTCTTTCCTCTGACTTCTGAAGGATAATTCTGCAGAACTCATGTCTCAGGTCTGCAGAACACTTACATGAAGAGAGGTTTTGGGGTTTTTAAGCAGTAGTCAAATTTCTTGTACAAGCTCCCAAGAGCTGGGGCTTTAAGCAATATGCCAACATCATGAGGCTTTTGATAAAACTAGGCAGGGTTGCCAATTCTAAGCTGAAACCCATCTCCCCATCTAGATGTTCACTTGAACTTCAGCCCAAAACCAGTGGAAGAATTTAGTGACGTTGGGCTGAGCCTTGGGACTGACCCTTTGCCTGGCAGCCCAGGGTTTGCTGTAAAGGTTTGTGGTTGGTTTAAACAACGTGGCTAATCAAAAATCCATTTAGTTGGGTGGCTGCAGTCAAAAAGTTCTGTGTTGCCAGATGCACACTCTGGTGCTGTAGATGGACAAGAGGTTTGTTATGATCCTCTGTGCATATGAGGCTTTTTTAAACTTCTCCTGGAATCCATATGCAGGAATGTTTCAGAGGCTTCTGATGAAATTTTATGCTCTAGTGATGACTACGCAGCAATTTCCAGGGAATTGTAATAACATAATGAGCCAGTCTTTGCAGAGTTTGAAGGAATTTTTCCTCAACATTTCTGAGGTTCACTGTAATTCCCTGTCTTTTCCATTTAGGAGTGCAAATGTGGTTCCACCATGGATAAAGGCAGTGTTCGTGGTGGGCACAGGAACACTGCAAACTGTTGTAAGCTCTTTCCCCAAAACAATATTCCCTCTTGGAATATTCCTAGCAAATACATTTGTGTAATGGTACAAGATTAGGTAATGGCAATCTTTGGAGCCTGACTCTGCTCAGGATTCATTTCACTCCCATTCCACTCTGCTGGGAGCAGGAGCCTGGTGAGAAGCAGAAGCTTTTGGCAGCAGAGCCAGAGAAATGATTACTGTGAAAATATGATCATATGAGGGGGAGGAATGGGGCTTGTGTATGTGTAAAATATGAGGTTAATAGAAACCTTTGGAGATGCGCTTTCTGTGCCTGAGTGTGAGGCTGGCTGCACTACTCCTGCTGCTGTTTCTTTTCCTTTTTGGCTCTGTAAACTTTAAAACAAAATCTGAGCACTGGGATCTGAGGAGTCCCTGCTGTCTCTGCTGTGCTCAGTCCAGCTGGTTTTGTGCTCTTTACTTTCTTAAGCCCATGTGCTGTTGATGCCTCAGCCCCTGAAACACTGCACTCCCCTTTAGTGACTTTGCTCCATCTGTCTGTCCTGAAGCCTCTTCTTCCTCTTTCCCCCTCCCAACATGTAATTTAACCTTAGATAATAATTTTGACTTGAATTATAACTAACTCATGTACAACTTTGTAAATCATTCTGAGAGGTTTTGTATGACAGCAGCAACTTCTGAGCCATAATGAGTGAGGTTTCTGAGGGACCATTGGCATTTGAATACAAACCTTTCATTAATTTTAATGAGGACCAGAAATCCATGTGTACATCTCCAAAACTGCTTCAAAGTACTCAACTGTTAATGCATGAACAATCCAGTCACCCTTTTGATGCCCCAGTCCCCTGAGCTGATGTTGCTCTTCTGGGAGTAAGAGCAGATATCAGAATGTGCATTGCTCCTTTGTGGAAGGGGGAACCTGCCATGTGGATTTATTGGGTGGCTTTGATGTCCTCACCAAGCAGGAGAGATGTAAACACATGTGATTTTTGGGTGCTTCAGGTATCAGCTTTGCCTCAGGAATTTACCCTAACCTGAAGCCAAAGCACAAGGATGATGCAGGTCCAGAGCCTTATGTGCAGGTAGTAAATAAACCCCCACAGGTGCTGCTTGTCCACTTGCACTGTGAAAAATCACTCTGGAGATGTGTAACTTCAGAACTGGGTGAGGAGTCCTAGGTGAATTATGTACATGCTAAAAGTTTTTCACTTTAGGTCAACCAAAGGTATTTGTGAATCGTGCCCAACTCTAAGTGCTTTATAGCTGGAGAAAAAAAAGCTGGAGAAAACCTAGGACATTTTCCACAGCCTTTGAATACTGAAGCATTACCTTTTCTCATTTCATATTTTTTCTGAAGCAAACTCTGAAAATTGATCGGAAAGTTTTGGTTCAACATGGAACACTTGGGCCTTTCTGGTACCCAGAGTATTGTCTGCTCTCAGCACTGGTGTTGGCTGCAAGAGCAGCCTGGCTGTGCCATAAACCTGGTGCACACCACTGGGAATCTTTACCATTGGCATTTCCACATTTCTGAAGGGGAAGCAGTTTGTCCTGTAGGATGGTAGTATTGGCTGATAGGATCTTGAAACTGGTTTCCCAAAACTTCTCACTGTACCTTTTACACCAAAGCAATGAGGCCTGGTAAGGTTCTGCCAAGTCCTAAAGCAGCCAAAGCTATGTAAACATGCAGTACCTTTGGCAATGAGAGATAAATACATTTTAACATCTGCATTCAACAGAGTTAACCTTTGTCGGTGACTCTTGGAAAAAATATATTTTTTTTTTTTTTAGTAATGGCTTAAAAGTAGCCTGTTTGGTTAATACTGAATAATTTATAAAAACAACCTAAAATTCCCTGACACTGTTTCCCTGATTTGTCTGTACAGAGGGATTCAAACACCAGGAGAATAGTTTTGGGGGGTTTAGAGTGTTTCTGTACTTTTGGTGCTTTCATTGATGTCCCAAAGCCAAACCCTTTGACTTGTGTAATTGTTCACAACTAAATTTAATTTGGACTTCAAATGTTGAATCTGCACGCTATGAGGGCAGTTCCAGAGACAAAATATCCATTCATCTTTTCAAAGATGAAACTGCCATGCCTTCCCAAAAAGATAATAAGCAAATTGAGAGGCTGGGAGCCATTTCACATCCAGCCTTGCTCAACTCTCATGTACCAGCCTGGGTTAAGGAGAAACTAAAATGAGGTTGTGTAGATTCAGTTATAGATTGCAGGAAGAGAAGCCTCACAAAGGTTATCTTGTTCTTTCTGCTTATTTTGGAATGCCAGAGGCAGTATCTGAAGATGTGTTGCTCTAAAGGCATTTTGATCAAAAGCTGGAAAATTAGGCCCATTAAAGTATTGATTGAGGCTCAGCAGTGGAGTGACTGCTGTTGGATTCAGAGATACTGAGTGGCTCTGCCCCTTTCTGCTGTGAGATTCAGAGCAGGGCAGATTAGGAGTGATAGGATTGGCCTTCTGCAGCAGAAATAGCAGAGGAGAGACAAACAGCCCCCAGCAATGAGCTTGCCAAGCAGTGGAAGCAGAAAAATCCATCTTTAGTTGTGCCAAAATGCCAGAGAGCTTGAATGATGCTGCTGAGAGAGAGGTAAAAGGCACAGCCTTCGTGTAGTCCTGCCACTGAGGGAGGGTGGGCAGGTCTCACCTCCACCCCGATGTGTGCAGCAGGCGTGGTGCCACTGAGTCACAGAATTGTGGAGTGGTTTGGGCTGAGGGGACCTTGAAACTCATCCAGTTCCAGCCCTGCTGCCCTGGGCAGGGACACCTTCCACTTGATCAGGGTTCTCCAAGCCCTGTCCACCCTTGGTCATGAGGTCCAACCCCCCCTGGATATTCAGTTTGCCCTCTGAAGGGGAAATGAGATGAGCTTGAAGGTCCATTCTGACAGCCATTCCTCGACTGTGCTGATTTACTGACCGAGGCACAAGGGGGCACCCATGGCTAAAGCTTCCATTATCCAGGAGGGCTTGGGAGCCTTTGTGTCCCTCTGGATGTCCCCTTGCCCCCCAGCAGGGCCCGGGCTGTCTCCATCGTGGTGGGGAGTGGATGCAGATGGGAGAAAAGGAAAAAAATCAGGGTATTTTCAGAGCATTTCCAGTTCCCTTTCTTAGGGAATAGAGGAGGAATCCTAAAACACTTCCCTGTGTCTGAAGACTTAACTAAAGTCTGCTAAAGTGTTGAAACATTGAGATAAGACCATCAAGTAATCTGTCGGGGCATAATGCCTTTTTTCTTTTTTTTTTTTTTCTCCAGACAATGTTTTAACCTTTTCTAGTTCATGGCAAGTTTAGGACCAACTGCTAACAAGAGACAGTCCTTTATAATTAAAGACAGGTTCATATTTGTGCAGTTTAAGGATGGAGTTAGATCTGTAGGATAAGAGTGAGTCTTTCTAGTGATTTTTGCTTAAGATGCTTGCAGAGGAACCTAGAACTCCACAGAGTTTTCACAGCTTACACCTTTGCTAGCAGTTGCAGCTGGATGCCTGGGAACTCCAGTACCTCTCCAGCTGTACCTCCCTGCTTTCTATTCTTCTCACCTGGCATGCAAGAAGCAAAAGTAGAGGTTAATAATTGCCTTTTTTTTTTTTTTCGTTTAAAGCAAGCCAGTCTAATTTCTGCTGAGTGAGCAGAAACTCCCTAATTTGGAACAGGGAGGGAGGAATGTGCAAAGGGCAAGGAAACGTGGATGAGCTCCGTGCTTCTCTCCACGAGATGTGAACCTGTGTTGAAGCCACGAGCTCCATAACAAGCTCTGCAGAAGGTGCAGTGACTGCCTGTAGCTTTGTGGCATCCCTGCTGTCCCCAGCACCAGAACTTCTGTGATGCTGGAATGAATTCTGTCTTTATATTTTGCTGGTTTTGTGTTCTTCTTTGTTAGTGTTCTTCAAATATTCTGCTTGCTGTGAATAAGGTTTTCCCCAGGAGAGTGGGACAAAGATAGAAGCTGATAGTTCTGTCAGGGCCTTTCCAAAAATAAAAAGGCAGATTTGTGGGAACTTTTTCCCTTCAGCACATGGCTGATGTGTGCAAAGCCTGCCATACTGATGTGAAAACAGGGAATAATCACTGTGATGTGATACTTGAGTGGCCTGAAGAGGTTATAATGAGGGTTTCTTTTGCTCAGTGCACTAAAAACATGCTGTGCAGGGCTTGCTCAGCTTGTCCAAGTCTTTGCTTATTCCTAAGGTTGCTTCATCCATAAGGAAGGGAAGTGAGGTGGGATGTGAAAAGTGTGGCTTATGTGAGGAGCTGGGGTTAGTGTTCCCTCAGGGCTCCTGCCCCTCTTTTCTTCAGAATTTCAGTCGGGGAGTTTTGAGTGCTGGGAATGTTTTCTTTGCACCTGTCCAGGTCCAGCACAATGAGATCCCAGTTGGGTGCTTGGAGTTTCTATAAAGTGTGGAATAATAGAAGGAGCTTGGATGGGATGAGGCTTCTTTTGGTGCAATATAGTGGGAATATACTTTGCTGTATGCACACATGTCCTAAGGAAATTAATAATTTCTGCTGGGGTGGGTGTGTGATATAAAAGCATGTTAAAAATGAATAAATATAGTGCAATTCAAAGGATGTGGGGAAAGAATGCAAGTAATACAAAAAAGATTAACACGATGATGCAGAAGTGAGGAAGAGGCATCTGTTAAAGCAGCCATAGGTATTGCAAGTCCAGGAAGAAGGTGCAAGGTCTATTTTGAGCCTCCCAAATCCATTGTGAATGTCTCTTGCCACTGGAACTTTGGTAAATCCTTGTCAGTGCCTGCTCTGAGATGCTCTAACCAGGAAGAATATTGCAGACCCTGCAACTTCCAAGCCTCATCCTGACACCTGGGAAGTGTCAGGCTGAAATGCAGACAGTGAGAGCAGCTGATGGTCTGAGATGACCCCTGGCTCTGTCCTGAGGCAGTCCCAGGATGGAGCAGTGTGAAATGCTGCTCCTTTTGCCACAGGCTTTGTTTGGGAGGGTCAGACACCCGGGGCACATCCAGCATGGGAGGTCCAGCAGGAGCACCACAGGCTGCCAGCCAGAGGCACAGACTGTGGAAAATTGAGCTGGATTTGCTGTTTTGTGTGAAAGTCTCTTTCATTCCACAGCCTGGGTTTGTCCCGTGGCTAGAAGGAGGGAGGAAAGCCAGGAGCAGGGATTTTCCAAACCCAGCCAAGGCATTTTCATGTCAGTTGCTCTTGTCATGCCCCCTCCGCCCTGACACCAGTCAAACCAGGGGAGCATCCAATTGTTTTGGGGGCAATTTGTAAGGAGGGAAGAGAGCATCACCTTGACAACAGTCTTGGAAATGACAGTAACCTTAGCCTGTGCTGAAGCACTGTGCTTTTGTGCCTGTTTCGTGTAAGAGAAAGGAGAAATCTCAAATTTTAAGATTTGATTGATTATCACTGAGCATCATTTTATCAATGTTGTACAATCAGAAGGAAAAAGTAAGGGATAAAGAGAGAAGGTGGACAACGTCTTAGTGTAGCTAATAATTAATTTTTGGTGTAGGAAACCCTTTCCTGTGAATAGGATAATTTCTGGATGCAGATGAGGCGTGCTTTTGGAAACAGGGGTTTTTTCTTTGGGATCACAAGTAGAGTTACAAAAGTGGAAGCACCTTGACCCAGTCATTTTCTAAGTCTTTGACATTTGTGTGTCTGCCTCCATTTGTGTTTGCAAACTGAGATTAAGAGCTTAATTTCCACCTTGTTACTGGAAGCTGGGGTTTAAGAGCCTTGCAACTAACCAAAGACCCAAGAGCCCTTTGCCAAATGCAGGTCTGAGTTCAACATGGCTTTAGTGTGGGCTGCTGCTCTCCTTTCCCCTCCTGGCTTCCACCCCAATGCAAAATGGGGGTCTGGGTATCCAAGGTCTTGCATCTAATATTTCTTTCTCATTTTCCTCAATATTTAAAAGCAAGTTGGGCAGGATTTAATGTGTTCCACCCCCTTAGTTTATTTAAAGCCCATCTTGCTCACGTTTCAGTCAAGTTTAGCAGAAACTCACCCCTTGGAAACAGGATCGTGACATGCCAGCCGTGGGGGTTTCAGCTGAGATTTCTTGTTTGACTTTTCCCTGGATTCAGTGACCCAGTTCCTCTGTGCTCCCTCCCTGATGAGAGGAGAGTGAAGGCCACTTGAAAGAGAAAGCTTTGAACCTTGCCTGATTTCCAAAGGGTCCCTCCCAAACTGTTTGCATTGGCTTCTCCTTGTTTCTTACCTTCCTGTGCTCCTTGTGAGCCCACTCTGAGAATGGCCTGTGCAAACATAATAATAATATACATTAATTAAAAAAAAAAAAGTTGTCTTTTTATAGTTGAGCTGGAAGGATTAATGGCAAATTCCTACAGAGTCAGCACTGTAACAGCTCTCGTTACTGAGCAACAGGCCTTGAGCTGGCCAGGGACCTTTTCCTTGTCTGTGCTGGACACTGCAAAGGGCTCGTCCAAATGCAGCCTTCATTTCATATCACAGGACAGCCTGTGGTACTCTAGAAACATAAAAGCCTCCAGGAGCTTAACTTTTGCAAATTATTCCCAAGATCCCAATGTAACTTGAAGCATTAAATTATTTAGAAGAAGGTGTTCAAGGCAGTGAGTGCAGCAAGGTTCTCAAACTTGACTTTTTCATTTTTCCTTCCAGAAATAGAAATTATTGTCAACACCTTTTTTTTCCCTCTGAATGAGATGTCACACATATTCCTGAGCTTTAGGAAACCTCTATCTTGCACAGGTCTAAGAACCAGTAATAGAGAACAGACCCTGCCCTACTGCTCCCTCTTTGAGAAAATGCAAGGTCTAAACTAAGCTGTTGATGCTCTGCATCACCACAGGCTGTTCCCAAACCCTGCATCCTGCTGGCTTGGGGACAGGTGACACTATTAGGAATCTCCTTTTTCTTTTGTGTAGCTCCTTGAAGGCTCTCCAGTCCCACCTTGCAGTGCTGAGACACACCTGGAGTCTTTGGAGACCCATGGAGATACCTGGGACTGTTTCTCACCAGCATATTTAACATCTGGTGATCTTTTGTCAGAATCTCTTTTATGGGTATAGGAGACCTCAGTTCTTGGCACATCTGTGTTCAAACAACTGCAGCAACCACAGCAGCCTGGATTTGCCTTCCCAGACTCCTCTTCCTTGCTTTTCTCCTCTGGAAATCCTGCTGTGCCTCCCTCAGACTGTGCTGGGAAATCTGAGATGCAGGGAAGGCAACCAGAGCTGGCAGAACTGGTTGGTTGTGGTTCCTGCAGCCCATGTTCTGGGGGGTGTTGCCAGCAGCACGCTCTCCCTGCCATATTATTTACATTTGTGCTCAGTGTGTTCTTCCCTGGCTCCAAGAACAAAAGCCTGCTGGTATGGATGGGTGACAATGCATAGCTTTGTTATTAAAATTGGGACTTTTCCTGCTAGGACTCTTGCATTGGAAAATAGCATCCAGTGATTAATCTCCTGCTGGCTTTGTTCTTTTTATGACCGAGGGATTGGCTCATGGAGGACTTCCTGCTTTTTTGGAGGGGCTTTGCAAGGTTGATTAATCTGTAGTAATAGTGGCTGGAGTGACCAGAGTTTCTATAGTGACCAGATGGAGATAAGAAAGTAGTCGCAAGTGGTAGTTGCTGAAGATGCTGGATGCCAAAATTGCAAACTGTTTTGAAACAGACCAGCCAAGCAAAAGAGATCTGTGGCTCCACAGTCAGCTTGGACCTCAACGTCCTCTTTGTTTGCCTGAACAAAACCCAGATAAACAAAACACTGAAGGCAATTAGCTTTGTTTGCTTGCCTTTGTCTCCTCTTCTTCCAAATCATTGTAAAATTAGGAATAATGCCAGTGAATTCTGTAGCTATTCAGTGGACAAAAGCTGGTGCACAGGAGAGGAGAAACAAATAACTATAACCAGACTGCTCAGTTTTAGCTTTTATTCCATTTACTTTCTCTCTTCTAAATTTAAGGAAATTTATATGATCACTCTTGTAATTGAGAGCACCAAGCTTTGCTCTAACCACAGGATCTGGGTGTTGGTACCACACTTCTCCTGGGAAGGTCTCTGCTTCCCAGTCTCCTTTCTTCAGGAGTTTTCCATCAGCCTCTTGGTCGTGTCTGGGGCTGCAGATGCCACCTGTGACTCAGAGGGTCAGTGAGGGGATGGGATGGGCACAGGGCCATGCTGGTAAGTGACAGATTTCCCGGGTTTACATGCCAGGGAGTTCAGAAAAGGGTTAATTCCGACCTTCCCCTTGCTACAAAAGCTTTTTTGTCTACCCTGTAGGGGCCAGCTGGGGAGCTGCTCCCATCAAAGCTTGTCACAGGAACACACCCCTGCGTTGGGCAGAGATGGAATCCCACTGGCTGCTGGCAGGGGGGCAGTGCCATGAGGTGCAGGTACAGCCTGGCTGTCCAAGGCAAAGGCAACATCACTTGATGGAAAAAATACGAGTGGAGGGATTTTAAAACTGCCTGAACTTGCTTTCCTCATAGCCGTGGCCCTCATGCACCACACAGCCCAGTCTGCCATGGAAGGCACCCAGCCTTGGTCTCTCCATCTTCCCTTGGACTTTCTGATCCCTACAGCCCCAAGGAGAGGGGCAGGATTTGAGTGTGAAACAGGTTCCTGCAGTCAGCAGTTTATTCCTACAGGTCCTAAAAGCTTTCCTGTTGGTTTTGCATGAACCCCCATGCTCTGTTCTAAAGGGGGTTTGTGCTCAAGCCTGTCGTTATTTCTGATGCTGGAAGCCCTGCCCTGGCTGACTGCAGTGGAGGTGATGGTGTGCAGTGCCCTGGGGCAAAGGCAGCCCAGGTGGAACAACCTCCCCCATCCCCTCAAAAAACACCCTGTCGTTTGTGGGGACAGCAACGGGGACTTCCCCTGCTGGGACAATGAAAATGAAAGAGGAGATTGGGCTGGGCTGGGCAAGGTGGCTCTGGGATCAGTCTCTGCCTGTGACAATGACCCAGGTCCTTGCTGCTGCCTCCACCTCGGGCTCCTCCCTGCCTTTCCCAGGCTGTCACAAGGGGTGCTGTGGGTCTGAGGGGGGCTCTGTGTGAGCAGTGCAGTAGGACAGCCCATAAATCACTGGGGCCCTGTTCTCAGTGTGCTCAGCCTCAGCCACGCAGCCACATCCAGGATCCCTCAGAGGGAATGATGCTCAGGAGGCTCCCTGGGATCACCCCAGAGATGCTGCACCTTTTCTAACCCTTTTAGCATCTCTGCAGGCACACAACCTTTGTGAGTGCAGCTGTTGGGTTGTGAAGTGTGCTGCCCATCAGCACCCTTCCCTTGGGATCTGCCAGCACAGCCTGTGAGCACACAGGGATGGGGACAGCAGCCAGGGCATTTGCTAGCTCCAAGGACTGTCCCACCTCTCTCTGAAAAGCCTTCCTTCCATCCAGCCCCTTGGCCATAGGTCTCCAGGAGGATGGGGTGCACCCATGTGGTCTGGGAGCAGCACAAATGTGTTAAAAATGCAGAACACAGGGATTGAATCCCACAGCAGGAACAGGAGCTCCTTCAGGCCCTTTCTTGGAGAAAGGGGTAACTTGTGCAGCCCTACTTTATGGGGGATAAATCCCCCTGAGGAAATCAGAGGGATGACAGCATCAGCCCCATCAGTGTCCCCTCCAGGAGGGGACATGGGCATCTCTCTGTGCCTCACTGTCTCTGGCTGAGGTGGTTTGATGTTCATTTTCTACCTTTACTTTGTGTGGTTATTTCTGGCCAAGGGAAGATTAGGCCTTCAGTGGGTGTTTGGAATGTCAATAACTATAATTAAGCCTTTGTGGTTCTCTTGCAAACTCTGGAATCTATAATTATCAGCTGAGTCCCCTCCTAGCATCGCTACAGGGAAAGGGGGTCTTTGTTGGACTTAAAAATAGGAATAATTTTTTAAATCAAAGCTATAAAATAAAATGCTAATCAGTGGCATTTACAAGTATTTAAATTTAATGTTATTTCCCCTTTAAAGTAGGAGGGAAATAGAAATCTTGGCATTTCTTGCTGCCTTTCAATTACTTTGGGGGAAGTTTTACCCAGAAGCTAGTTTGTTCCTGTTGTTTAATAATTGCATGTCAGGGAAAAAAAAGTAAAAGTCAGCTTAGGATGAAGGGATGAAGGATACAGAGAAACTTTATTTTCTGCACAAGGTCCCTTTGCTGAATATGTGCATAGGACAGGAGAGTTTTCCAACACCTCCCCAGAGCAGTGGTGTCAGGGGGAGGGAGGACACGGATTCCTGGGCTCTGCTTGCCTTGCCTCTCGCTGGGATGGGAACGAGTTACAAACGGTCTGGTTTTACTTTCTGGAGTCGGGGTGGTGAATGCAGCTCCCAGAGAACGCCTTCTCCCAGAATTACCCCTCTCTGTACCTCTGGGAATTGAGGGAAGCTGCTTGGGCGGGTGGTGAATCAAGGATCACAGCAATCCTCGCAGAGTGCTTTCAGGATGTGATGATGAAAGGCGAGTTAGGGACATCAAAGTGAGGTGTTTTTTGTGCTAATGACCTGTTCACAGATGATGGCTGTTTGGGGTGTTCTGTGTTTGAGGACGGCAGAGGTGAGAGCCTCGTTACCCACATCTGTTAATGACTGGGGTCCTGTTGGCCTTTTAACAACGAGGGGTCAAGTGCAAATACTGAACCTGCCCGGGGCACAGCCACTGACAAGAATATTAACAGAGCACTGCTGCTTATTCAAGGCTTTTGAAGATGTAAAATACTAAATAGTCTCATTATCCCATTCTGCTGATTAATGCAAGTTTTGCAGCGAGTTTTGGTCTGGTTTGTGTGCTAAATGTGGGGTTTGATGGGAAAAGAGTCAGAGCTGTTCAGAGAAGAGCATCTCAAGATGCACTGAGCAGTAGAACGGGATAAAAATTTGGCCTTTTAAAGCTAAACAAGAAACAGTTTGATCTTAGCTTGTAATGAAGAAAAGAGGAAAGCAATATAAGAGAAGCAGGGCAGGTGTTCAGGCTGGCTATGAAGGGAGATTACAATGATCAAGCATAAACTTTGTTTACCTGGGGTGAGTTTGCCAGTGAAAAAGTTTGCTGATGACGCACAAATGACAAGTTCCATGTCAAGAGGGATTTGACTGTTTTCAGTGAAACAGGATAATAAACAGCATTTTTTCCTTGATTTTTGGAGTGTAAAACTTGACCCTGAGCCAACTCTGGTCAATGACAAGGCTCTTCAATCCCACAGATTCTAGGAGAGTGGGAAATGGGAATAAAAATGTCCTGATTTGGTCTGTACAAAGGCTCCTCTACAGTGATGCCACTGGATGGAGAAAATGAGGAGTTACTCTCTTGGCTACATTTCTGAAATATCACAGAACATAGAGGCATAGAATGATCTGGGGTTGGAAATTTAAGGATCATGTCACTACATACCTTTTTTTTTTTTTTTTGGTCTCACTGTGAAGCTGCTCTGATGGGCTCTGTACAGTACAATTGCATTCAAATGATGATTTTTTTTTTTTTTTTAAATCCTAAACTCTGAAAACAAATAAGCAAACAAAGTCCCCTTCCATGAAATCCTGATTGAATCACTTCATTTTTTTTCCCTCTTCTTGGGGAAGGTGGGATTTATTTCACCAGTGAGTGTATAAATATTGACTTATTGACTTGATTTTTTTTTTTTTTTT
>VXBQ01008274.1:1980442-2122558 GCA_013400175.1 Phainopepla nitens
ATTATTTTTTAAGAAGCAGCAATTGCCGTGAGCTGCTGGGACAAATGAATGCCCAGGGCCATGGGGTTGCACGGAGATGCTACTGAGCCTCTCGCCTCGCTGCAGAGTAAGTGCCCAGGCAGAGGCGCTGCCAGGGGGAGGGAGCAGGGCAGGGGCACCCAGGGGTGCAGGAGGAGGGCCCGGCCCGGAGCCCTGCGCTGCCCTCACCTGCCTGAGGGAATGCCGTGGAGCTGCGGGGATTGCTGTGGGCAGGAGGGACCTGGGGCTCCACGGTTGGCTGGGTGGGACTTCGGATGAGGAGGGGAAGCGGGGATGAAGGTTTCATCCGCGCGTGGAAGTTCCCTCTCCTGGCAGAGCTGGCTAAGCGGACTTGGGATCCAACTTGTTCTGATGGACCTTGCACAGGGAAACTCATTTCCCCGCTGCTGCCCTCCGGGATGCAGATTCCATCCCTCGGTGCTGGGAGGAGAGGGGCTCTGGAGATGCCCTGGGGAAGCAGAGCAGCAAGGAGGGGGACAGGGGCGTGGGGGACTTTTCTCCTGCAAGCCTGAGTCCCACCCACAGGCTCCCAGGAGTCTGCACCAAGCGCTGATCCCACGGGAAAAGCCACGGCAGGTACTTTATAAGGTGGGTCGGGGCCAGTTTGGGGCTCCTGGCCCTGGACAGGTGAGTGCAAGGAGCTGCAATTTCCATCAGCGGCCTCCCCAAAGAACGGCCTGTGTTTCCCTCCCTGGAGCCTGGACAGGGTCTTCAATTCTTTCCCTGCAGTTCTGGCCAAAAAAAGCTGTTGGTTTTTTTATTATTATTTTTTCCAAATTATTTATTTATTTTGTATTATTTCTCGCAAATGCTTCGCTGTTACAGAGGAGGGCAGCAGAGAGAGGCAGTAAGGACATCCTTAAATAATTTTCATTTCTCGAAATCTGCCTTTTCCTCTTCTCTCTACGTCCAGAGGAGAGATCCTTGGGGGTGGGAGGCACATCTGCATTGCAAATAAAAATAATAATTACAACCACCAACCAACAAAAAAAAAAGTAACAGCTAAGAAAAAACACTTGAAATCACGGACTTTGGGAATCAGAGATCACAGAAATTGCACTATTTATAAGGAGAGGAAAAAAAAAGGCAAGAAATCCAGCGACCATGGGCCAGCCTGGCTTCCTAGAGTGTACTTTGTGTTCTCTCTCCTTTTTCCAAGGTAATTGCAGTCTGCCGAGAGGGAGTTAAATGGGATTAAAAGATCTGTGTAAGCAAAAGGACCCAGAAGAGAAGGAGGAAGGAGTGAGCCGTTCGGGCCAGGGGTGTCTGTGACACAGCTGAACCCCTTAGCGAGGCAGAGAGCCGAGCTCCTGGGAAGGATGTACCCACAAACCGGCTTATCCCCCGATTTCTGATGGATTGCCGCAAAAATTGCCCGAAAGAGACAATGCACTAAACGTGATGGAGCCGGAATCAGAGCCGGTCTCCAGACTCAGAGCTACAGCGGCAGGCAGGGGGTGAGTACAAACTCCGCTACTCCCGGCGCTGGGGAAGGGAATCCCGGGCGGGCTGGGGGTGCCGGGGAGCCGCGGGATCCCGGGATTTGGGAACGGGGTGGGGGAAGACATTCCTCTGCCAGGGGATGATGTGAAAACTCCTGGTCTGGAGAGGAGAATGGGCTGGGAGCAGGGAGGCCACGCTGCGGAGCGGGAGAGGGGGAAATGGGGCTGCGGTGTGCTGGGGATCGGCTCCAGCAGGAGCCCCCCGATTCCCACCCACCGGGAGAGGGGCTCCCAGCCCCGGCAGCTGCTCCGGGAGGTGGGCGCCGGTGCAGCCCCCAGGCTGATTGCAGGAATGGGCGATCCGCTGCCCCTGCACCCCTCACCCTGCCCGGGGTCCCAGCCCCTCCCGGGAGCAGGGGGCTGCTGCTGCTGCTCCCGCTGTCCCTCGGGTCTCGGGTACCTGGGTCTGCCTCCGGGACGTGGGAGAGCCCGGAGGGCTGAGGCGCGGCGGAGGTGCGCGGTGGCAGCTCTTCATGTGCTCGGCACACACAAAACGCTGCTCCCGCTCCATCCGTGTGTGTATGAAAAGATCCCGGCACACACCCTGCCCGTCCCCCTCCTCCCACAGCTGGGACCAAATTTTACTATTTTCATTGTTAAATGCGTCGTTGGTGGTGGATTTGTTGTTGTTGTTGTTATTTTCCTGGGAACCCGCAAGGGGTTAATCCCGCTGGCTGCGTTGTCGGATGTACTGATGATTTACCGACACTCCCTTGGAAAGGCTGGGATTCTTCTGCCTGGCAGTTTGAAAAAGTTGTGTACAGGATCCCTTTGCTCGGCTGGGCTGCGAGATGGGGGGAAAGAAAGGGATCGGGGCGAGGGGATTTGGGGGCAGCCCCCCTCCACCCCCGCGGTTATCTTGTTGCCGCCCCGTTCCTAGAGCCGGAGGTGGATGAATGTGCAGTTCCCTTTGGAGGCTCAGTCTGTGTGTGGAGTTACAAGGAGAGCCCAGAGCCCTTCCCAGGGGCTGCAGCTGCTCTCCTTGACAAGTTTTCTGCGTGTTTATTACACTCACAAGGACTGAATCTCAGTGCTCTAGGGTTCTTGTGGTGTGGGGTTTTTGTTTGGGGGGTGTTTTGCGTCGATGTGGCTGTGGAGTGTGTGGAGACGCTGGTAACTGCAGCGACTCCCAGTTACACCTTTTTAGTGCTGGGCATGGTCTGGGAGAAGCGCCTGGGATCGTGCAAGGGCGGCTGGCGTCAGAGAGGGGACCAGACAGATAAAGGTTCCTTTGAAAGAGCCCGAGCAGCGTGTCCCAGCCAGGGGACGGGCTCCGGGGCTGAGACACTTGGCACGGGGCACAGCCACTGACAGAGCACCAGCTGCTCCGCCTGGCCGGGGGCTGGCCGTCAGCACGCTACACACGAGGACAGGGAGATCCTGCTCCGCTCCCAGGTCCTGCTTGAGGACAAATCGGACCCGTGTGAGCCCAGGTTTGGGAAGGAGGGACCCAGGAGCGGGCAGCGCGGCTCCCGGCCTGCCGAGATCTGTGCCTGGTTCTATGTCAGGGTGTCCCAGGCTACCACAGCCTGGCTGCGGGCTTTGAGCCTTGCAGTGCCGTGGGAAGTCTGGCTTTGCTCTGTCCTGGTGCCTCGGAACGAGCGCCTTTTGTTCCGGGGTCTCCCCCGGCCTGTCCCCCTCCCATGTGCTGCTCCAGTCCCTCCTCAGCAGAGGTCGCTTGCTGCCCTTCGCATCATCTCCCGGAGGGATTTTTGGAGCTGGGTTTCGATGTGCCGGGCAGGGCGCCGCGCATCCCGCCCGCCCCACGGCTCCATGGTCCCGCTGAGGCCGCTGCCCTTGGAGAGGGTGCAGGGAGCCCGGGGCTGGCTTGGCCCGGCGCTCACCGGGCCACTCCTGGGGCGGGAGCTGTGCTGAAAGAATGGGATGGGAATGATCTGGTGCATTCCTGTGTGGCACTGGGGTCCCTCGTGTACCAGCACTCCTGCAGCTTCTCCTGGAGCAGGGCTGGTGTTTGGGGAGCTGGTGGATGTACAGAGATCTGGGTGAGACTGGGAGGGCTAGCTCCCCAGGGAGGGAGCAGCAGTCACAGACTATCCTTGAAGACTTGAGCTGCCAAAGGTTGTAAAACCAGAAGAACACAAAGCTTTACAGACTCTTCAAGCTTAATGTGTCCCTCTTGGTCGTTTCTGCTGATGCATTTTTGGTGGGCACAGCCCACCCCCAAAACACAGGGGAGGGTTTGCATTCCACTGCACGTGGAGCACACGTCCAGACTGCTGTTCCACTGTGATTGTGCTGCTTTGGCCCATTCCATCCCCGCGTTGGCCATGGAGGAGCCTCGGTGCCCCTGGAGACCTCTGATGGGTGACAGACTGCTGTCACAACCCCGGGGTGTTGGCACTGTGCTGCTCTGGGGCTGCCTGGCCCATCTGTGTGGTGGATGAGAAAGCTGCACCCTGGTGCTACAGCATCCACCCGGCACCATCGAGGTGGGTCAGCCCCTGGGAAGGCCTAAAAGGGCTGGAGGGAGGCATGGATCCTTTTTAAGAGGAAAAGAGGATTGCTTGCAAGCTGGGCAGGTGGTTTGGGGACAGATCATGGACAAATTCAGCAATAGGGTGGCAAATGATGTGTGTGCTGGGTGCTTGGGGGTAGAGAGGAGGCCACCCATTGACAATAATCAATGACCCTACAAAAGGAGATGAAAAGCTTCACAGTCAACAAAAGAGACACCTGGAGATGTGTCCCATGAGGGATAGACACCTGGACCACCCTCTCCTGCTATTTCCACGTCTCTCTGAGCTTGTGCTTTATTAAAACAAAACTCCAGCTTCATCTCCTTTCTGCAACTGGTTGAGGGGTTAAAATCTGCCCTGTTTAATATCTCTGTTCATGGAGATTCTGTTACTGACTGAAGGTTGCCCAGGTTTGTGGTGAGATGGTTGTTGGAAATCTCAGGGACAAACACAGAGTTTGTGGGGTTTTTTCCACCTTCCCTTTCTTTGCCAATTTGTTGGGGGCATAAGTAGAAATGATGGACGCTTTTACTGAAGTGAAAATGGAAACAATGGGGAATTCTATATGGCTCTGCCAAAGCCCATTCACAAAATGAAGGAATGCAAAGGCGTTTGTTGGAAGGACAAAAAAGGAGTTAGATGACAGATCACGCTTAGCACTTCTGTTTGTCTAGGGCTCCAGTTACTGGAGAACACAAAGGCCAGGGCCAGCGCTGAGTGTTGTCACTTCACACAAAGTCAATATCCCACACAGACTGGGTTGGGGAGTGAAGGGAGGCCGAGTAATGGGTTCCCAGGAAAGATCCCCTGCTGTGGAGAGCTGCTGGGAGCTGCCTGGGGCCGTGTTTGGGTCTTATCAGTCTGGCATCTCTCTGGTGAGGAGGCAGGGTGGCACCAGGAGGAGCTCAGCTCTGGGACAGCTCTGCCAGTGAATGCACAGGCTCAAGTTCCAGTCAGGAGGACAAGGACCAGTGGTTTGGGACCCTTCAGCCCACTGTCTGCAGATGCCAACCAAAACCCCTGAGAGAACAAGGCCTGTCTGCAGGAGGTCACCCTGGCTATGCTGGTGCTCCCTCCCCACCTTCTGTGCACTGCGGGTCAGGGTGGCCCTCCTGGAGAAGTCCTAAGAGGAGCTGTAGGTGCCAGATGAGTAAATATCAGCCCTTTATGGATCCAACTATCCTGCTATGGGCAGGGACACCTTCCAGTAGAGCAGGTTGGTCTAAGCCCTATCCAACCTGGCCTTGAACACTTTAGGAAAAGATTTCATTTTTCCTTACTTAATATGGACATTTTCTAGATCACTGTGTTTTCTTAGTATGTTTAAATGACCTTAAGAATGGATTTCTATGGGCCATATCTGTTTGCCTGCTCAATACTTTTCCTTAAAAACGTAGTTGCTGAATGGGGATTAAAACCTAATAGTATTTCAGCTGTTTCAGAAACTTTGCCCTCATCACGCTGGGGTTTGCAGCAGTGCCTGTGTACAAAATCTTTGCCTGGAGGTGTAAGTCAATACCTCTTTTATACTGCATGAGAGGTCCAGCAAAGGACTGAGCAGGGTCAATATGGGGACATCTGCATAGCTCTGTGTTTCCATTGCTCTTGCCAGAAATTGAGGGGGAGTGGAGAAATACCATCATTTCCAGAAGCCCCAGAAGCTCCACAGAGGAGGTTACTGGTACAAAATAAGATTTCTACCCCAAAAAGCTGAGATGGAATCGATGCACAGTACAGTTTAAAGACTCAGTTTATAGGTTGTGATTTGCTTCCTGTTGTCTGTCAAAACTGCTTGGGTGTCCTGTAGAATATCACCTCCAGTGTTGTGCAAAGGATCTTAAGCCACACGTGCATTTTCCCCTTTTTAAGACACACTGTTTGATCTACAGCTAGAAATGCAATTTGCTTCTCTTGAAAAGCAATTTTCAGTCTCCAGCTGGCTTTGTGGTCTTTTGAACAGGAAGAAAATACACCTGAATGGAGAAAAGTGGTGGGGAATTGTTTTTCCACCTTGCAGTAATGTTTGCAATTTCAAAGCCATTTCCTCACTGTAAATGGGGGGAGAAAACAAAATAAAAAATTAAATGCTGTCATGGGCCCTTGAAATATTTCCTTCAGCTTCAACCCGTTACCTAAACAAACAAGATGTCCAGATCATTTGGACTTCTTATTTTAAGGCAGGGCAAACCTTTTAAGTAAAAAAAGCTGAAATTGTTCCAAACCAATTCCAGAAGTAGTGGGCAATTAGCTGATCACAATTATTTGACAGGTTGCCTCAGCTTTGTCAGATTGGCACTTCCTTGAGGATAATTTGTGACCAAGTTTACCCTGAAGGCTGTTGTGTCCCTGTTGTCCTTAATTCAGTGCAGGGCTTAATTCCAGCACTTGTCTAGTTAGAAGGGAATAAGGATGTTTGTGCTTCTGTCCCTCTCAGTTGTCCTTTTCCTTGTACTTCTGGTACTGGTCAGATCCCGTGGACTGATCCACAGGAGTTTGCCAAAAGTAGGGAAGTAAAATTAAGCTGTAGTCAGTAGCTTCAGTTTGCTATAAAGGGAGTTTGTGTCTGCATTGGAAAACTTTTAAGGCTCATGTGAGCTTACATCATGTGTGCTGTGGGGCACCTCTACACCCAGGGACTGAAGCAGTGGTTTAGGTTGGAAGGAACCATAAAAGTTCATCTCATTCCACCCCCTGCCACGGGCAGGGACACCTTCCACTATCCAAGGCTGCTCCAGCCTGGCCTTGGACACTTCCAGGGATGGTGCAGCCACAGCTTCTCTGGGAAACCTGTGCCTCAACAGCCTCAAAGGGAACAATTTCTTCCTAATATTGATTCTAAATCTGCCCACCTTTAGTTTAAAGCCTTCCTCTTTGTCCTGTCCCTCCATGCCCCTGTCCAAAGTCACTCTCCATCTCTCTTGGAGCCCCTTTAGGCACTGGAAGGTGCTCAAGTTCTATCTTGAGCATTCTCTTCTCCAGGCGAACAACCCTGGAATCCTCACTGTGATATTCACAGACCCTGCAAATAAAAGAAATAAATGCCTTTAGTGGTACCTCTTGGTAGAGTCTTAGTGGAATCACTGCTCATGGGAAGAAGCTGAGATAAAGGCAAGGTGGGTTTGATAGCTCTATATAAGGAGAAAAATCTTTTTTACTCTTGCTACTCTAGCTGCTTACGCAGCTCTGTCACTGCCGAGCTCTAACGGAAAAAGAGCCTGCATTAAAAATCCTGGGATAATTAACAGCCCCATCACTCACACAGCTGCCATTTGGAAGCTGCTTTTGCTTTTTCCATTAAGTTGGTAAATTTTGCCAAAGTGTTTTTCTTCAGTGTTTTGGCACCCAGCCCCGCTGTCAGCTCTTACGGTGTTGGCCATGCGAGGGGTCCAGGAGCAGGGCTGGGGCCAGCTGGATCCCACACTGTGCATTCGTCTCCTTTATAGCCCAAGAGTGTCACTGGAATGAAATTATGTGCTGGATTTTCCCCCAAGACTTGTTCTCCTCATTGTGTCAATCAACAGGGAGCTGGGTTTGTGAAGGTACCCCTCAAAAAAAAACCCCAAGAAGTAGACTTCAGTGTATTGTGAGCAGCAGTGGTTGTACAAATCTGATCCTCACCAGATCCCAAGTTCTTCACTCCTGGGACTGCTGCTGGTGATGAGCCCTTCCCTGTCCTCCTGTGCTCTCATCAGGCAGTCAAGCCCATCTGATGATTCCCAGTCAGGTCTTTGCTCCATGCACACATGGAATTGTGTCCATATCTTAAACTCTGTTGGAGATGAGCACAGAAATTCAGGTAGTCTTGTGAAGTGGATTTTAGCCTCTCTCATGCCACAAAAAATATTGCTAGTGGTGGCAATGAAGAATCATCCTATTCTGCTTCCCTTCCTCCTCTTCTTGAAGGTATTGGGACAGCTCTCCTTGGATTTGGCAGCGTCTTCAGCCCAACAGTTGTGTCCCAAGGGATGAAGCTGTCAGAAAAGAACCAAGGCTCCCCAGCTGGAGATCTCTGGAGTGTGGTGAGGGTTTCCTGGTTAGGACACGGCTGTTTGTAGGACATGGCAAAAGAACACCAGGATTGGGCTACTCCTGGCTATTCTTTCATAAACTAAAGCAGTCCCACAGCTCCTGAAATGTCAGGGTGACGGAACCAGCAAAGAAGGACATGGATTGCTTCAGCTCATGTGTTTCCCAGTTGATGTGGGACCGCTCCAGTATTTTATCTCTTCAAGCCTTAAAATATTAGTTAGTGGCTGGATTCCTGGATGGATTTTTACATTCAGGGCCAGGTTTCCCCACTGATGTAAATCACTGTGGCTTTGGTTTAGCTGTGGGAAAGGGTCTCCTGCGCAGGGTGAGGATTGGCCCAGGGTAATATGTTGTCTCAGAGGATGCTTTCTTGGGCTAAAGCTGAGGCTTGATGGCAGGAGAAGAGCAGTTTGATACATGACTCATGTGCCAGATGTGGAGAGAGGAGCAAGCTGCACTTTGGCAGGGCATTGCAGGGCTCACACTGGCTGGGCTGAAGTGACAAACAACCTGTGCATGTCCCACACTGCTGTCTCTTGGCTGAGAGCTTTCTGTAGTTTACATTTCTGTCTGTTCTTCCAGCAGCCTTTGCTGATGAAGCTGTTAAATATCCTCTCTAGAAGATGAGGGAATTCAATCTCCAAACTTTCCACTGACAGCTTTTAGTGAGACTAACCAAGGAGTTTCCCATGTTCTTTAGTTGGCTACAAATCAAGGAAACTGATGGGGGAAGAGGGGTGGTTTAGCTACCTGTCTGGTAAAAGGTTTTTTTCTCAAGCTGCTGTTTTCAATGGCACTTTGAAGGCTTAAAGCTGAGTTAACAAAGAGGTTTGTCAAATTCCCTCCCAGGCACGAAAGGGTCTCTGAGAGCACAGGGTTGGAAGTCTGTGGATCTCCCACTTTCTAAACTTTCCTGCCATACCAGGCTTGTGAGAAGATTCTCAGTGGCTCAGCACAGGGTGCTGAGTGGTTAGAAGCTGTCCCCATCTTTGCATGGGTGTAAAATGAGAAACAGATCCATGTAGGATTTTACATTCTTAAGATATTGTTAAGCACACAGTGAAGCATTAGGAGTCAGGATTTGTTTGCTGAGGTGACAGGGCACTGAGTGTCAGCTCATTTCCCACCCATGTCCCCAAGCCCTGCACATGTGCTCCTGGCAGGGCTTTGGCCTCCCAGCTTTGAAGGATTCCTCCATTCTCTTGCATTTCTGGTGGTCTGTCCCAGGTGGGGTGAGTGCCAAAGAGTGGCAGTAGCAAAGGCACTGATGACCCAGCAGTGCTGTACCTGCCTCTCAAAAAACACTGGGCTGGCCCTAGTTCAGGGCTCCTAATACCATTGGGAAATCTTTCTACTAAGTTCAGCGGGCTTTAGATGACTTTGAAGCAGAAAAATAAAGTCTCAGCCTGAATCTACTTCCGGACTCATACTGACACTGTCACTGCCTTTGCTAGACTTGGGACCAAGGAGAAGACCTCTAACAATGGAATTGGTTTTGTTACTGCTGTTGTAGAAATGCATTATTTTTTTTTTCTTCTCTTCCCATTTCAGGGGATTCTGCTTTCTCTGGACTATATTGTGTTTTACCTGGTTCCTGGGATTCACACAGGGAAATTCTGAAGGTAATTTTTTTTTCTCTCCTCTTTTAGCAAAAGTAAAAGCCAAATGCTTTGGTACCAGTGTAGGATTATAACTTAGCAATCAATGTCTGAGCCCAGTGCACAGTTAGATGCATTTATTGCTGATAGTTGCAGTTCAGATGATATAAATGGTGCAGTTAACAGCTGGCAAAAAAAGGTTTTGTACAGGTGATTACATGTCCCACAGGGTTGTCAGAGTCTGTCTGTCTGGTGGAACTGGTGGGAGTGAAGCACTTTATGTCTAAAATGTTACTGGCATCTACCTGCACTTGCCAGGACTTAACTGCTTTTAGAAACTGCCCCTTGAGACTGGGGCTTTATGGAATTAAATGTCTCTGGCAGACAGATTTTTTTCTTGACTTTGGTGCACCTGAGACATGCCCCTGGCAGCACAGGGGATGTCACACATACAGAAATAATGTGAGTTCTAAAGGTAAAAGCAAATTTAAGGGAGGAAAATCCCATGAGGCTGGTTGATAATAGAATGGCTATACCTGGCTCAAGCCTTGTGCTGTAAGAGAATATTCTGTAGAGAAGTGATGCCTTCAGCCTGTCCTTACACCCCTTCTCCAGGCATCACCTCCCTGCTGCTGCCAGGGACAGGACTAGGCTGAGGTACAGTAATCAATGACCCTAATAAAGGAGATGAAAAGCTTCAAAGTTAACAAAAACACACAAAAAAATTTCATCTTTAACAGCTGATAATGGGTGCTGAGCATCTCTGCAATATCTGTTTGTAAAGGAGCCTCCTCCTCTTAAAACAACACCTTTCCCACATGGATGCTTTACATGGGTATTTGCTGGAAGTGAACAGCTTCCCCTGCTGTCAGCGGACAACACTAAGCGGACTAGCAGGCTCCAGGGCTCTCCTCTCAGTCTCTAAAACATGAAGGAAAAATAGAAATTTGGTCAACACTCAGCTGTCAGCCAGCCCATGGACCACTTTTTAGGGAAAAGGGGGGAGAAATAGATCCCTGCCATCAGCAATTTTGAAAAATGTAATATTTTCCAAATTCTGCCTCCATGCAAAGGAGGTGAACATCTGGCTGAATTACTTAGTCAAGCACTGTTCAGAGCAAGTTTTATGTCAGCTCGTAAAGAGGCAGAACAAATACTGTGTCTTGGCGTCTTGCTTTCCAAGTAGACTATAATATGCTGTTTAGATTCACCTCTATCCATCATTTTACTCCTATGGTAATTATGGGATGAGGCCCGGTCTTTTGTTACCATCAGTCTAAAGCAAACTCTTTAGTTTCACTCTCATTGTGTTTACCTTGCTGTAGTTGATAACTCCCCTCTGAAATAAAAGAACTGTTAAAAACTTGCCTGGTTTCCACACAATGAGAGTGAGCATTTCCTTCTGGGTACCAGAAAATAAAACCTTCCAAGGAAGTAAAGGCTGTAAGAAAACCTTGGTGACTTGAGGCTGTGTTATCACCCAGGATTTTTAAACATGAAATTCAGAAGCAGTAAGAACTTATTTATAGGTCGATGTGAGGATGAAATTAAGCCAATGCTGTGGGCTTTTGAAAACACTGTGGCTGTTACTCTAAGGATTAGGAGTCTTCCTGTATGATGGAAAATCAGGGAACACAGAGGATGATCTTTCCATAAGTGTTACAAATCCAAAAGATTGTGAGGTGAGTTCATTTGCTGTGCGCTGACTAAGGGTCTGGGCAGTAACTTTTGGAACTGCTGTGCTTATTCAACCCAGTTTTAGCTGTGGGCATCACATCTTGGCTGTTGGAATCTGGAAAGCTGCAAGTTATTTCTCTCCTGCCTTTTGGCTTCTTTTTCTCATACAGCTTTTTGTGTGGGGAAAGGAGGAGGGAAAGAAAGGCATGGGAAGGAGAACAATAAAATATTTTTCCCCTTTTTCAGAGATGATCATGTGGTTGTTCAGGGATCTCTGTGTATCTCACTTCATGCACTGAGTCTTCTATAAGAGTTTTCCCCAGTTGCTCAAATGTTGCTACAGGAAGGTTGTTAGCTTTGAGGCACCTGGGATCAGGCAGCTCTAAGTGAATGTTCTTTTTAAATAATGTGTTTTGATGGAAAAATCCACAGAGGAAAAAGTTTGAAGGGGAAAAAATCCTCTGCTAAACTTGGAGCTGCTTCAGGAAGTCAGAATTACCTTGCATTTTACATTAGTTGATGACATCCTGTATCCCAGGAGATGTGCCCCAACAGCCCAGGACAGTTGGATGGGATGGAGAGGAGATGGGCTGGGTGCACAGGAGCCCTGAGCTCTGTGCCTGGACCTAGTGCTGGAAAGTCCACATACGTGTCCTGCTTGAGGACTCTTTAATCGGATTTTGCGTAGGCATCCAGAGTTTGGCTCCACCTCGGCGGGTGTTGAGGGAGAGGAGTGTTTGGGTTGTGCTTTTTTTCCTTAAGCACTCCTGGATGCTGTTGCTTAGGAGGCACTTGGATTGGGATTGCAAACAGCAGCAGCATCCTCTGAGCAGGGAAACATCCTGAGGTCTTTGCAGAGCAGCTACCAAATAAATAACTCCTAGAGTGTGGAGCATCTCTAGCAGAGACAACTCCTGTCTGCTTCTGAGGGAGAGCCTAAAAATACACATAGAAATTGGAAGCTGGAGACTAGCTGCTTGCTTAAGTGGTAAATTTATTTCCTTAGGGATAAATCCTGATGCCTTTGAAGTCTGTGGCAAGGGTCCCACTTCACTTCTCTAAAGCCAGGCTTTGGCCTTTGCTGTTTCATGGGCTCTGGAGATTATCCAGAATGAAGACACTGCCATGATTTCTCTGTTCAGTGCAGAGAGAGGAAGGCTATGCTGAGACACAGACCTGTTGGACAATAAGGAATAAAAACAGTGGGGGACCAAGGATTTCAGAGTGTGGGAGAAATACTGTCATTAACACTTGAACATGCAGTGCAGTAAATTACCCCTCTGCACAGAGTGGGAACGTTTCCATCCTTTTCTACATCTGACACACCTTTTCCAGGGTAGTGTCTGCTAGAAAATGAGCTGCTTTACAAAAGGGAGGTGGGAATAAAGCTAAACTCTGGTAAATACTGATTGACTCGTTCTTGCATACAAAAATGGCCAAGGTTTTTGCCAAAGTCAAGGAACAGAGCTTTTCTCACCATTCTCCTCCCTTCCTGGCCAGCAGCATTACAGGTCTCACACTGCTTGAGTCTACAACCCTTCTGGACAAAACCAAGAGGCTCTTTAAGTGGCAGTTCTCCAAATATTGTGTTCTGTGTGCAGAATATTTAATAGTTAAGGGTGAAAGCAGCTGAATACAAAGGCCATTTTAGAACAGGGGCTAGTTTGGGTTTTTTCCTCTGGAGGACTCTTGATTTACTTTTAGTCTAGGAAAGTTGCAATCCCATGGTGTTAGCCACGATTGGCACCACCACCTTTCTGAGTGTTAAATTCTTGCCTTGCAGCATTGGCATTTGGGTTGTACAACCCTGACTGGCTTCTCCAAAGAGCACTGAAATGGGAGAGTTGGCTGCTCCAGGAGTGATGGGGATTGTGTTTGGGCAGAAAGAGGGGAGGAAGTGCAGTTATCCCAGCTCACTGTCAACAGTGCTAGTGTCACAGGAATCATGACCACCTTCACAGGGTCATTTGGGTCGGAAAACCCTTACAATCATCAAATCCAACTGTTCCCCCAGGACTGCCAAGCCCACCACTAAACCATTAGATGTCCCCAAGTGCCACATCTAATGTCTTTTAAACTCTTCCACAAATGGTGACTCCACCACTTCAGTGGGCAGCTTGTTCCAATACTTTACAAACCTTTTGGTGAAGAAGTCTTTCCTACTCTTCATCCTAACACCTCCTTTCCCCCATCCCCAGCACAACTTGAGGGCTTTTCCTCTCATCCTATTGCTTGTTACTTGGGAGTAGAACCTGACTCCCACCTGACTTCAACCTCCTGCTAGGGAGTTGTAGAGAGTGAGAAGTTCTCCCCTGAGCCTCCTTTTGCTCCAGGCTGAACTCCTTTAGCTGCTCACATAGGACCTTTTTCAGGTTTGGGCACATTTACCTTTGCAGTTTTGTTCACGTAGACCTCGGCATCTTCTCCAACTGTAATTCAGTAATTCAACTGAGGCTGCTGCCAGCTGGCCCCAGTTTGTGTTGCTGTTGCCTGCTAATCTGAGCTGTGAGTGACTCCTGATAGACCTCAGGGGCAGAAAGCAGGGGATTCTGCTTGTCTGTCCATTGCAAATTCCTCCTGGAGTTGGGGGAGAAAGGTTCTCTGGGCATCAATCCCTCTTCTTCTGTCCTGAGCAAGACACCTGGTTCTAGGTGACATTATACTGGAGGCAGATCTTACCTCCACTGCTCAGTGGCAGCCATAACCAATTTCTGAGCTCTTCACAAACCAAGTCTGGTTCCAACCTATTAAAATAATTTAATGCTGTAAGATGATCTGCTGGGAAAAAAAGTACTGCTGTTGAGAACCTTGAGCAGTTCAATGAAATCTAGGTGCAATTTTTTCATGCTGGGAGGCACCTGTGCTTCCCTAAACTCTCCAAAGATCAAAAGCTGCTGCTTACTAGCTTGGAGAGAGACACAAGGCTTTTTCCTCCCTTTGGAAGTTTTGTTACTTTCCCTCTGGGGATATAAACTTTTGCAATCCCAGCTCAATCTGTTGTTCGAATTCCTTTCCAGCTATGTGGTCAGTACTCAGAATTAAATCCCAGGAAGTGGACTAGTGGTGCTCAGTGGGAAATTTCCTTGTAGTGAGGTCAGCTCCCTCCAGAACATCTGAGCTGGTCCCTGGTGGGACAGGAGAACTCACCAGATGCTCCATGGAGCTGACACATTTTGGCAATTGCTGGTAATTACATTGAGCATGCACTTGGTCCTCACACAATGTGAGAAGAGCTGTGAGTTCCCCATGCTGGTTATGGGAATATAAACGTGAGAGGGTTGGGATTAGATGTGTGAGTTGGGATTTCCTGTATTCTGTTGCCTTTGTGCATGGATTGGTTTGACCTCCCTCCATGACTTGGGTCGCCCAGCACCTCACATAATCTTTGTGCTTCCCTTTCAGATGTGGATGTTCTTCAAAGGCTGGGCCTGTCAGGGAAAAGGCCATCAAGTGGATGGTCCTCCTCACGTCCAGTTCCTCAAGGAGTCATTCCTTTCAAATCAGGGGTCATCTTCACTCAGCGAGCCCGTGTCGAAGCACCGCTCAGCACCCTCCTCCCTGCAGGCTCCACCTCTGACCTGCTCCTGGTGCTGAGCCTCTGCTCCCACCGCATCAACAACGCTTTTCTCTTTGCTGTCAGGAGCAAAAAAAACAAACTGCAGCTGGGAGTCCAGTTTGTGCCTGGGAAGATCATCGTGTACGTGGGCCACAAGCGCTCTGTATATTTTGATTACAATGTCCACGATGGCCAGTGGCACAACATGGCCATCAACATTCGTGGCCAGACAGTCACTTTATTTACTTCTTGTGGGAAGCGCAGAGTACATGCGGATTTGCATTTTAAAAAGGACGAGGCGTTGGATCCACACGGATCTTTCCTCTTTGGGAAGATAAGCCAGCACTCCGTGCAGTTTGAAGGAGCCATCTGCCAGTTTGATATTTATCCTTCCGCCAAGGCAGCTCATCATTACTGTAAATACCTGAAAAAGCAGTGCAGGCAAGCAGATACCTACCGGCCAAACTTGCCCCCACTCATCCCCCTCCTGCCCAGGGATCCCAGTGCCTCCCCCAGTACCCCACAGCGTACAGAGCCCTCACTGCAGGGTCTGAAAAACCTGACCACTGCTGCCCCAAGCTTGGAGTTTGGCAGGGTCACAGCACCCCTCAGGACAAGGGGTTCGGGTACAACAACTCCCACATTGCCATCAACCCCTCCATCACGGCCGAGACTGACTACCAAAGCCACCAAGGTCACAGTGGTCCCAGCTGTTCCATCAAGTACCAAATCACAGGTACCCACCCCGTCCCCTCGGAGCACCCTCAGGGTGTCTCAGCCCACTCCCAGCACGCGCAGGGAGAAAACTCCCCTTCCCACTGCCAAAAGGGCCCCACCAACGAGCCAGAGCCCAGTCACAGCCAGCAGGAAGGAGTCCAAGCAAGAGACCAAAAAGAAGATCAGCCAAAAACCAAGCGTTGAGCCCCCTGAAGTGCCCAGTACTGTGAGGCCAGTGAGGAGGGTGACTGATAACACAACGAGCAATGTCCACCTTGTTACCCTGAAGCCAACCCCGCAGAACCCAAGCCGTGGGCCCATTCCAAAGAAGCACGTGCTGTCCCCCACCAGGAGAGTGGATCCCAGTGTCATCCCTCTGGTGTACACCAAGCCACCCCTGGGGTCTGCCCAGCCTGGCTCCAGAGCCAGGGCTCAGCCCTTCAACCTCACAACCCCGGCTGCCACAGATGGCTATCAAATCTTTGACCCCTTGGGACCCACTCCATTTCCATTTGTACTGGGATATCCAGGAGTGAAAGGAGAGAGAGGACCTCAGGTATGTTCAGGCTCTTCATGGGGGCTATTCCCAGTCACAGCTTGGCTCCAGGGCTGGCAGACCACAACCTCCAAGGGTTTCTGTGAAGCTTATCCAAGTGTGGCAGCCAAGCACCGCTGCATTCCTGGTCCTCACAATTTTAGCATAAATTTCAGTTTGAACCTGGGTGTTCAGTGATGGTGGATGCCATGAAACATTTGTGGTTCAAGTTGCTGCTTAATGTTAGATTTTAAAAAAGAAAGGGGAAAGAAAAAAAATAAGAGAAATCCCACTTTCATTCCTTTAAATTGCTGGCTAAAATTTTAATGGCCAGGTTGGGGCTATCTTCCACACCCTTGGTTTATCTCTGGTCATCTTCCATAGAAAACCTAGGTACCTTAAAAATATGCCTCAAGTTAACTATTTCTTGTCACTAATTATTAATTTGTTTTGTGTCTGATATTCACAAATATAGAACAGTGCCCTGTTCCAGCAAACGCAAGTGCAGAGATGGCTTCAGGATTTATTTTTTTTTAAAAAGTCTCAACTGTTTTTATGGTATAAGTTTTGCTTGGATGTTTTGTTCTGTTTTTTATTTCTCATAGCCTACACTTAAAACATGCAAAAAGTTTCCTTTATAAATTTAACTACTGCATTCCACATAAAAAATAACCCCTTTCAGGTTGTATATATTGGCTGTTGTAAAAGCATACACACATTTTGTAATGCTAAAAGCACTCAGGCCCCACTAATTATCTGCTGACTGTTCTTTTTTATTTTTTCAAATTTGAGAGTGCAAACATGATCTTTAAACTGGCCAACTTTTAGGGGGATTTGGCGTTCCAACCCAAACTGTCAATAGGAGAGAGGGGTTGTACACGTAAAATAAGTTTCTCCCAGACAGAGCCTTTGGTTGCCAAGATCCAGCCTAGAGGGAATTTTTACAGCTGACTTCTTAAAATAGTGAAAGAAGAGTTTACAATGGAAATATTGAGGCTGGCCTAAGGAATGACCAACACTTTTCTCTGCAGAGCTGCTCCTTGGGGCAAGTAACACCTGAAGTGGAATGGTTGGGTCTCCCCAAGTCCTCAGTGGGAGCTCAGCAGTTTGTGTTTGCTCCTGTCCCATCTCAAAGCTGGGTGGTGAATTCTCTCCCTGTTCTGTGGGTATGGAGTCATCCAGGGCAGTGTTTTCCTCCTACGTTCCTGCCCCTAGGAGAGGTGATGCCTGGGCAGGGGTTGAGTGTGGGCTACAGGCACCCATCCCTGATGGAGTCTTGGTGCTTGGAAAAGTTTTGCTAAATCCCTGAGTATACTGAACAAGCTCCAGCAATTTGATCTTTGGGCAGGCTTCTGTGTTTTGTGGAGAGTCATTTCAGGCGTATTTCCAAGAGTTGGAATTCAGCAGTTGTGCATTTCCCTTAAAACATCACTTAGCTTTAAGGGGTGAGTCTTGGTGCCTGCTCCAAGCCCACCAAAATCCTGACCTCTGCCACCTTCTTGCTTTTCAAGTGTCATGAGGGTGACCAGGCTCTAAGCCCCTGCAATGTAAAGAGCTTATTATTGAACTGGAGTGGAAAATCTCTCTCAGGCTTGTGAATCATTGCAAAGAAATGGATTCAGGCTGTGGAGGGCTGAGGGAAGAGATGGCAGGGTTTTTCCATCCTGTCTGAGAACAACTGGAGTCCTGAACTGAGGGAAAGGAGAACTTTCTGAGGCTCTGTCTGGCCTTATTCTCTTTGACTGCTGGAAACAAAATCAGGGCTTGGGGAGGGAAAGGTTATGGCTTGGCTGGAGCTGGCTGCCACACAGAGCTCAACAGCTCCTGTGACTCACTCCGAGATCTCTGTACCACGCTTCCTCGGATGTCTCTGACGTGGGACGGGAAGGATCGGAATGGGGATGACATGTTGGGAAATTAATGCAGCACGTCCATGGCCAGACGAGCATGTTTCAGGACGAGTGCTGATAAATGGTCTGTGCTTGAGTAATTACCTGGCGCCTTCGTCGGGCAGGCGTTTCTGATGAGCTCAGTGATATCCCAGCCCGGCGCTCGGCCTGGCCAGGGCAGCTTGTGGGCTGGGAATGTCAGCTGCTGTCTGGCACACCGAGGGAAGGATAAGGTGATTAATTAGTTTCCCCAGTTGCTGCCTGATACAAGGTCTCTTCAAGAAGATTGTCACCCTGGTGACAGCGAGGTGTGTGGGGAGGGAACTGCATTCTGCCTGTTCAGCAAGGATTTGGGTCACCTTGGCTGTGATTTCTGGGCAGACTGGCAGACACAGAACCCTTCCACCTAGAGAGAAAGATGAACTGTTGTTCATCCTGATCATCCCAATGGCAGCCATGGTGTGAGGCAGTGATGACTCAGGCTCTGTGCTGTCTGCAGTTGAGGCTTTGTGAATTCTACTAAAATAACCAATGGAATAATCTTAGGAAAGCCCCATCCAACAACAGAGGAAGAGTTTGATGGTTAGAGGTGTGTGAGCAAAGGACTGAAAGGATTTATTTAGGAATAAAATTGAGCACCCTCCATGTGTTAATCTGTCCTGAAGGGCCACCTGAATGTCGTGCAAAAGGAAACAAAGACGCTGCATCCCACATGCGACTCATGGCAGAGCATTAATTCTTCACGAGTGTTGGGTTTGCTGAGTAGCTAGAGGAGGGAGGGCAATGTGTTCTTAAAAAAGAAAAACTGCTTGGGAACCATTAATAACCACAAGCATTTGGGATCTCAGCTCTATGGTTTTTTTTGGAGGGGAGAAATAACAAAAGGAACACCCAGATATCATGCGAAGTCAGTAACGCGGCACTGACTCAGCAGCTGGCACAAGTCCCACTGAATCGTCCTCACTGCCCAAAGCAGCTCAGCCAGCCTTGCTCCAGAGCTCCAGACCCTGCAGCATCACCACAGCACATGGCTGGAAGTAGTCTAAAACCCCCCTCAAAAGAAAAATGCATACTGAAAAACAGTATCTGTTGTGAGCAAGTCAAACCCTTAAGCTGAGGCTGTGATGTGATGGGTATTTGAACCTCCAATGGCTGGGGTGTCATTTGCTTGCCTTGACCAGCAGCAGGGAGATTTTGGGGGGCTACTCTAGCCTCTCCCCTGCCCACCAGCACCACCTGCCAGGTAAAGCTGTGCTAAACCCCTTGCCCTGGTGTGGCAGGGGTCTAGCACAGCATACCCTAGGTCACAGCTTTCTCCTCCCCTATAAAGCTGCAATTCTGTCCCTTCCATCCCTGTATAATGCTTTTTGGTCCCTACAGCCAAGCCTCTTGACAAGTCTAAGGGTTATTTTTAGAGCAAGAAAACCACCCCTTATGCTGAATGTGCAGGCTGGGATCACTGAGAGGCTGTGGAAGTGCTGAGTAACATGAGAGGAACAGGGATTGTGTTTCAAGGACACCCCCAACACCCAGTCAGAGGACAGGGGGGCTCCCAGCCCTCAGTTCCATCCTCATCCCAGGGCCAGGAGCCCCAGGTCAGAGGCAGGGATGGTGCTGGCAGGCAGCTCCCTCTCCCTCCCTCTCTGCCTGTCTCCCTCTCTGCAAGGCACATGTGTTTCCAAGCGTGTCCCCAGTCTAGACTGCTCCAGCTGCCATCCTCGGCACGAGCAGTTTGTCTTGGAGCATAGCTCCTTCCCTAAAGAAGCAATCCCAGCCAATTCAATCAGTGGGCAGGGAAGAGAGGTGGCTGGAAACACCGATAAAATATATGAAGTGCTTATTTCCAGTCCTCCTTGCACCAGAAAAGGCTATTTGAGCTGCCAGTCCATGATAAATTAAGGAACACACAACGTGTTTGAATATCTCTTAATGAATGAGTCATATTAATAATGAAAAAACCCAGAGACTTCATGCTTTGTATAATGCATGGGGAAAGTTGTACTCTTGCTCACATAATTGGATCAAATATTTTTTGGTGATTTAACCAGTATATCCCTGAAGAGAAATCTCGCAGGCAAATGACCAAGCATCAGAGAGGTCTATTTGGGTAAAATAAAGCTAATTTGAAGAGAGATAGTTGATAGTGTGTTTGAGATAAATGTGCTGCAAAGGCTCTAGGATTGTACAAATATATACAAATATTTTTATAAATTTTTAAAAATAGAAAGTGATGAGTAGAGTAGGTGATCCCCCTATTGCTTCCCAGCCTTTCAGGCTGCCTTCCAAGGGCTGGGATTGCTCCAGTGTCCGAAGTACCCCCTGCAGAGCCTGTTCCTGAAATGTCTCTGTAGAAAAGTGGCTTTCATCAAGCTGGAACACTCATATTTTGTTGTGTATTGTGCTGCTGCCCTGTGAGGAAGCCGGCTGTGGACAAGGACCTTTGTGTGATAGGTGTTGCACAGACCCAGAACATCTGTGCCCAGTGCGGAAACCGTGTTACAAGGCTGGCCCTGCACCAACAGCTCAGCTCTTGCCAGAATTATGAGGGCTTTTTGTTTTCAGACTGGTTGAAACCCAGACATGTCCAAATTTTAATACGATAAGCCTGCCTTGGAGAAGAAAGCAACCAAAGTGTTGGGGTTTTTTTCCTCCCTAAAATTTTAGCTTTGTTTTAGGCAGTTTTTGAAGCCATGCAGTGCCTGGCAATGACAAGGAGGTGAGGAGAGCTTGGCAGGCTGTTGAAGATGAGGGTTTTTTTCTCCTCCTCTTCTATTCTCCTAAGCAGGGAATTTTGAATTCCAGTCCTGTCCCTGTAGCTGTTCAGTCCTTCCTTGTTGGTGCTTCCCAGACATACAAGGCTAAAGGGTAGATTTGTGGCAGTGGCCATTTTTTCTGTAGGAATATTTCTTTTCTTCTTGGAAGAAAATAGTTCAGGTCCTTTATCTGCAGGTAGAATGTCACTGCTCAGAACATGGTGCCAATGTGGGGAGAAGCTTTTGATGTGTTTTCTGAACTCCTTTTTAAGTTGACTTTTACTACAGGCATTAGCACCTGAGAAAGAAGAATGTTCTCTCTTCTCTCCTCAGTCCTAGCAGTATTTTGCACTTCTGAAACAGACTTTTCTGGGACACAGGAGGACTATGCCACTAGTGACTGGGCAGAAATATGTTGGGAAGACCCCTAAGTAAATATGTCTTTCTGTCAGTGTGCACTAGAATACAAGCTTAATGGTTTCCTGGGAAATCTCAGCTCTTTGCTGCCAGGCTGAGTAGTCACCCCTGGGGAAATGATTACAAGAATCCTTTGCTATCTGACCAAGTCAAATCAAGAGTCATTTCCCAATTTCCAGCAGCAGTTCCTGTACTCAATGTGTTTTAATTCAAGCCTTCCAGAGCAGGTTTGACCTTGCTGAGTTTGGAGCTCAGAAGGCACCTTACTCCCTGCAGCACTGCTGTGGGCAGAGGAAGCAGAGCGAGGGGGGTCACAGTGTGGGAGAGGCAGAGGAATAAATTAGCAGTGAGAGGAAATGGCAAGATTTCCCTTATCCTCAGGGTTTGATGTGTTTTCCTTTCAGACAAGTTCGTTTAATTTTCCATTTGCAATTTGTAGCTCAAGAGCTAAGATTTTTAAAAAAGTCCATTTTGCACCAGAAAGTTTCCCAGCAGCAGCTTAGAATAAATCCCATAATCATTTGGTGGGATTGGTCATCGTTGCTAATGCTACCGTGGGAAACTGAGAAGGGTTAAACTTTATTGTGGCTGCCATGAGCTGCTTCAGGAACTGTTCAGGCTGGTTAACAGCTCAGCTGTTTGGCTTGAGAAGAGAGAGAGTGTCTGCTGCTGCTGAGTTTCTCCTTGATCTCAGATCTTGCTTTGTGTGATAACAGGGTGGGTGTTCTCTGCCATCAGTTGCAGAAGGAGCAGGCGAGGAGCCAGAGAGACAGGAGCTGCAGTGCCAGGAGCAGTAGCTCACCACAGGAGGCCTCGGCTTTGCCGCTCCCTGCGAGGGCAGGGCAGGGCAGAGCACTGATATCCTCACCCCGCTGCCAGCAGCAGGAAATCTTCCTGCCCCTTGAGCACTCCCCTCTGCTCCTGATGAAATTTGTGCTCTGAAGGGACAGTGGAGAGGTCCCCACAGGCTCTGTGTGATCTGAGTTGGGGGTGAGGGTGGAGGTGTCTCTGGTGAGGGCAGGGGCTGTGTGGGCATCACCCCCAAGCAGGCTCTGGGCACCTCGCTGACAGACATCTGCTCTCCCTGTGGAGCCCTGCCCCTGAAGCGGGCTGCATCCATCATTTGTGAGTGGCTGGGCCCTGATCCAGGCCCATTCTGCTCTGGCTGCCTCTCCAGATGCACGTTTTCCTCGAGTGTAGTTCAGCCTTGCTCTCCCCAGGCAAAGCCAGCTGTGGGATGTGGGGCTCTTGTCTGAGAATATGGGCTGGGTGATAGAGGCAGAGGGGAAATGAGCCACTGGGAAGGCACAGTCCAGTCCCATCCAACCCAGCTACCAAGGAACTGAGAAATGTGACAAGTACCAAGTGGCCTCACAGTGTGTCACTCCTCACCACTACCTGTGCCCATCCTCTGCCCCAGTCCTCTTCCACCTTCAGATTTCAAAGTGGTCACATTCTTATCTTCTGCAGTTACTGTAGTGGCTGGCACCTTTTTGCCAGTCATCCCACGGTCATCTTAGCCCTCTAACTCAAGAAAGGAAAAAATAAGTCTGAAGGGATAACAAGGCAAAGCACGGTGGCAAGGAGTCCTGAACTGTGTACTGCTCTGTGCTTTTCCAGCTAGAAGGCTTTCTCTCAACTCTGTATTCCCACTCCAGCACTGATATTAACTCTCACCTTGTTTCTGTGTTAGCTTCAGTCTGTTCTGAGCAGCCCACATTTTTGGAGAAGGTTTTTGCTCAAGTGGCCAAGTACAATTGCAGCTGCTGTTAGCAGGAAGGTGGAAAAGGTCACCTCAATTCTAGCACACGGGGAACGCCGTGCTCAGACAGTTACATTTCCTTTTATTTCTTCTAAGGGTGTAACTGGGGATGGATTTTGATGGAGGAGAGATTAAGGACTTGGATTAATCTCTGATAAACTCTATTAAAACTATTGCTGCCTCAGTTGCACTGGATTCATGGTTTGATAGTTATCATCCCAACTAAAAGGCCAGGGGGATATTTTTAATAAAAGCTGAGATTCTGGAGCACAATTATACATGAGGCTTAAAAAACCCCTACAATTACGTGTCTATTTGCACAGCTGTATAATTGCATTATGCACGGGGCCCTGAGCTGGCACAATGGCAGGTTAAAACACTGGGATATTGCTAAAATGAGGGTCAGCTGTATCAATGAGGGTTGTTAATACAAAGACCAGTAATACTGTGTTAGCCAGCAATAAGCAGCTGGCAGAGGGGTCAGATGAAGTGTCCCATGCTGTGGAGACTGAGCATCTCCAGGGCAGGCAGGGCTGGGCAGCAGCACTGGGTCATATGGTGACAGAAGTCCATCCCTGTGTGTCACAGTGAGGGACATGAGCTGTTCTGTGCTGTGTAGGCTCCTTTAAAACAAGCCTTTTCCTGTTATCTTCACTACAGGGATAAAAAGTTACAATTTATTTGTTGTGCTGATAAATTTTAATAGCACAGAGGACACTGGGCTTTGCTTATGCCTCCCTTGATCTTTTTTTTTTACCTACTGTGCCAAGTTTGGCTTCAAAAATAGATCACTTTTATACAGCTTAATGTGCTGTTCAGGTGTGGGAGTGTTGGTAATATCAGGAGAGTATTTATCCATCGATTATCTGTATGATTTGGGCAAATTTTGTCTTGCCAAAATCTTTTCCTGGGCATAAGATTTGGAGTAGGGATCTCCTGGGCTGAATTTTTTTCTTATTGTGATGCCTGGAAAGGCTGACCTGGAAACAGAGACTAGGAAGAATCAAAAGGTATTTATTGAAAGGATCCAGCTTGGGCAGTGCAGGAATCCCGGGAAGCCAGGGTCAAATCCATAAATGGTCACAAAATGGACAAATAGTCACGAGGCCTCACACTTTTATAGGTTTTGGTCCATCAGGAGATTGAAGTTAATTGTCCAATTACAGCTTCAGGTTATGAAGCTCAATCCTCCTTGTTCCCTCTCTTCCTTCACTGTTTACTCTCTTGGGCCTAAAATTTGTGCTTGGTGCCAAGCTGGAAAGGAATTGTTTTGTCTCCCTACTCTGTGAAGAGAGCTTCCCAACCCTTAATATGAAGCCCAGAACCACACACTGAAACAGCACAGAATCTGAAAAGTCGAAAAGCTAAAATTTAAGTCTTCAATTGAATGATGCCCTTGATGACTCCTGGGAGCTGCACTAGGGACCATGAGCTGTTTTGCTCCTGCTTACGGGCAGCTCTGAGCAGCAGGGCCAGCCTGGCGGTGGCTTGGCACAGGGAGGAGATCCCACAGGGATGACCCCGTGGGAAGGGAGCCATGGGGCTCATCCTGCACCTGCTCCATGCCCTGCACCTTCATCCCTGTGCAATGTTGTTCCTGGGACCTGCTGTCCCACCCACCATGCAGTCAGAGAGCTCAGGCTGCCTTCCAAACACCCTTCAGTCAGCTCTGGATGTGGCTCCCCACTGAATGCAGTGCAAACTTTTCTTTTGTAGCAAGCTACCAGAATATAATTCCTCTGGGAGACGCTTTAATTAACAGTTATTCTTGTCAGGCGTGTTTGGCTTGGGGAAAAGAAGTTTTGAGGAGTTACTAGGAGTTGCAGATGGCTCTCCAGAAATCTGAATTCTCCAGCCTGTTGAAAAAAAAAAAAAAAGAAGAACAAATAGATGAACAAATCCATGAGTTCAAACCTCATTGGTTAAGTATTTTCTCCTAACCTGTTTCAGATCAATGCACAGCTGGGCTCCTGATATCTCCACTTTGTTCCTACCCTCTTCCAAGAGCCCCCACTCCTGTGACGTGTATGACTTGACCTTTCCTTTGCTGCAGAACTGTATTTAAGAATTTCCAACATTGACACCAATTTTATTACATTTCATAACCTGCTGCTCTAAAATATGAAGTGCTGGGGTTACGCATAATCATAGATGATGTTGTAACTCATGTAGGAGCCTACAATACCAAGAGCTGCACGTGTCCAGCTGATAGAGAGTAGAACACACAGCGTGCTTCCCTTGCCAAGGTGCTAGCACAGAGCAGGAGAATCTGAATCTGGGAGACAGTTGTGTTACACAACTGTGTGTTAGCACAGGTCCAGGAGAGGGGAAGACACAGCTGTGATCCTGGGAATGCAGGCTGCAGCNATGGTAAAAAAAAAAAAAAAGAAGAACAAATAGATGAACAAATCCATGAGTTCAAACCTCATTGGTTAAGTATTTTCTCCTAACCTGTTTCAGATCAATGCACAGCTGGGCTCCTGATATCTCCACTTTGTTCCTACCCTCTTCCAAGAGCCCCCACTCCTGTGACGTGTATGACTTGACCTTTCCTTTGCTGCAGAACTGTATTTAAGAATTTCCAACATTGACACCAATTTTATTACATTTCATAACCTGCTGCTCTAAAATATGAAGTGCTGGGGTTACGCATAATCATAGATGATGTTGTAACTCATGTAGGAGCCTACAATACCAAGAGCTGCACGTGTCCAGCTGATAGAGATTAGAACACACAGCATGCTTCCCTTGCCAAGGTGCTAGCACAGAGCAGGAGAATCTGAATCTGGGAGACAGTTGTGTTACACAACTGTGTGTTAGCACAGGTCCAGGAGAGGGGAAGACACAGCTGTGATCCTGGGAATGCAGGCTGCAGCAGAAAGATGGGGATGCTCTGTCTCTGCTCTGTGGAAATATGTGCTCCTGCAGATGTTTTTGTGCATGGCTTTTTATCCCTTTATAGTAATAGCATAAGTTGAAGGGAAATTTTGGCTGTGGTGCTGTAGTTCTTCTCCCCAGATCTTCTCCAAATGGTTATTATGGGTCTCTGTGAAGCACTCTGAGGAACACTATCCTGTTATAGAACCATCACTAATACCTATTTTTGTTTTTCTAGGGCCCACCAGGTCTGCCGGGCTTACCAGGACCCCCTGGCAAGAGAGGCTCTCGAGTAAGTGCTGTAAAAACTTCCATCCATTTGCATTTGTATCTGCCTATCCTGTTGTTCCAAGGGCTGTTGTAGTTCCTGTGGCTGAGTAATGATTTCTTCAGGCCCCCCTCTCTGTTGAGATCTGGTCTCCTTCTCTCTCATTCCCTGCTGAAGGTTTTCAGGAGGCCACACTGGTGATTTGCAGCCTCCCTGAGCTAAGGTTTGGCATTGGAAAGGCTGGGGATGGATGTTTCCAAATGGCTGTCAGGAGAATGAGATCTGTCTGTCTCATTTTGTTTCCAGTATCTGTTCCTTCTTGCAAACCCACCACTGAATATCAGCTTTGGCTACTTTTTGTACTCCCCTTCACTCTGCCCAGCTTCACAAATTGTTCAGTTCAAGGTCCTTCATTGGTGGGACCATGGTCCAGGACCAAGGACTCAACATACACAGAGATGAGGTTTTTTTGTTCCCCAGACTGAGACCTGCTCTCCGACTCCTTTTCAAGCTCTAAAGCAGAATGCCTTATCTCTTCGGGAATTTGCAGTGGCTCTTGCAGAATTTCTTCCTCCCCAAATGAAATTCTGGTGCAGATCTTTGAACCCTGAGCGCTGTGCTGAGGAAACATCTGGAGCTGAGTGCTGCAGCTAGCTGTGAGAAAAGCCTTCTGCGCTGGCCTCGCTCTCCCAGGGCTGGGCAGCGTGCCTGACCTGGATACGGTGGAGTGCTGGCACTGTTCTCCTGGCAGCACGGTGCTGTTTTCCTGGGAGCACTGGGCTGTCCCACAGGGAACAGCCATGGAGCCCCTTTCCTCAGCCCTGCACTGCTGAGGGCTGGGAATCCAAAGGTGCGAGTGTCTGAGGCTGGGAGGAGGGAATATTTGGATCCGTGATCCAGGCAGCATCCTGGCCTGGCAGCAGAGGGAGATTTCCTCACACATACTTGGCTAAAACTCAACCCCCGTGTAATGTCTTTAAAGAACAAGCAAGAGGCTGAGAGCTGGGAGGCTCGGCATTCCCCCAGGACACTTGTTACACTCCTGTGAGAACTCGCAGTAACCAGCAAAAATAAACTCATCTCCTTTCTCCAGCAGTAAAATGCAGGTCTGCAGGACCCCTGGAGCCTGGGCCTGTGTGAACAGCCCTGAAAGCTGATTTGGGCTGTAAGTGAGCGGGGTTAGGCAGCACCAGGCTCGTGTTTATGGATGGGACAGTCTGTTCCACATTAGAGAAGTTTTTTAGTGGAGCATCAGCCCTGCTATCTTCTGTCACAAGTGCCCAAGCAGCTCCCACATCAGTGGATTGCCCAGAGTTTGCATTTCTTGGCATCCCCATTAAAGCTGGGAGTTGGTTCGGTTCCTACCCCAGCTCATTGTTTATGAGGGGTGTTTGGTGTTACTTCTGGCAATCCTGTGGTTTGCAAACTAAACTCCAGGTCTGGAGTCCCTAGCTGCATTCCCTGCCTGCTGGATGAGTGACCAAATTTCAGCTCTATGTCCCATTTCCACATGAGCTTCTTCTGAAGGAAATAGCATCATGGAAGCTGTGTCATAATTGTCTGTTATTCCCCAGCTGTGGCAGGCTCCATCCTATATTTAAGATGATCCTCTGAAAGACAATAAGCAACAGAGAGTTTCTGAGCTCAGTCCCTGCCAGAGGTGCTGAGAATTGATCCAGGAAAGAGTTCCCAGTTAGGAAGTGCTCAGCACAGCTGAGCCTGGCTTGGCTCAGACCTCTACAGAGAGGCTGTGCTAATTTTGGGAGGGGGCAGAAGGGTCATTTTGTGAATGTCTGGCCTGGAGCACTGGAGACAGGACTGCTCTGTGCCTGAATTGTTTTGACTTTGGGATGTGTTTCTCCTGGTAATTTTTTCTTGTGTCTCTTTGGGATTTAGAGATTTCATTGGAAAGTGGAGCTGCCAGGAACTAAGACAGGCCTAGGGGAATTCTTGCATCTTTTACTTTTGTTGTGCTTGAAAAACTTAAAAATAAATGTACAACATTGCAGGGGTCATGTTCTACCTCTCCCAACCTGATCCTCCAAAAAAAAGCAGCTGCAGAGTTCTTGCACCAGCCCATGGATAAACCATGAGGTGTCACATCAGCCCAGAGGAGAAGTGAACATTGCAGGCAACTTTGCAGTGCTGGGTGCAGAAGAAAGGAAGGATCTTTTTGTCACCAGTGTAATTTATGGCCTCATGCATGAGATTAATTGCCCTTGTTGTAACTTGCATAGTTTCTATGTTATTAATGCTTATACAGTTGCCTGGCACATTTGAAAATCCAGTAGCAGCATTTGACTTGTGACTTTCTGTAGCTGTGAAGTTGCCTCATGCTGATGTGTAGTGCAGAATTTCTGCCCCATATTGTCTCCTCCCTTTGTTCCCCCCATATTGGTAAAAGGAAATATCTGATTAGCCTTTGCCTTGAGAGTGAGACTGTGGTGGGTGAGAGTCTGTAAGAAAATCTGGCTGCTCCCATGGATCTGTCTCCTGGTTTTCAGCAGATGAGTATCACCAGACCTGCCTGTGCAGTCTGAGGGTGGCTCTTCCACGTAGGCAATGCCACCTGCTTTGCAAAAGCACATCCCAGACTCTGTAATAGCATGGAAGAGGTTCTGATTGGGACATACTTCAGCATTCAAGAGCAATCCAAGGCAGGGTAGCAGAGTGGATAGTGTAGTAGCCTTATTGAAAATTACAATTTCTCCATTTTTAAAACCCAATCCCCATTTCAGGAGCATGGGATTAACTGTACACCCTATAACTCCAGCAGCAGGGCCCACTGAGACAGACTCAGGCTATTCCTGTGCTCTGCACTCTGCAGCTATGAAAGCAAATTTTCATTTTCATGACAAGTGAAAACTCAGTGTTTCTTCTTCTCATTTTTTCCTGAGAGACTCCAAGAGAAATGAGTTTTAAATTGCAATAGGAATGGTTAATAACACTATCTCAGGAGCTCTCCAGCCTGTAGAGATATTGCTGTACTGCCATGTGTGCTCTCCAGAAAGGGTTCTTCTGTCTATAGCCAGCTAGGATAGTTTTCAGCTTTCATGTCTGCATTAAAGAATTAGAGACATGAGGAGAGGTCTGTCCACATTGTTCGTGGATAAATGTGCTGTGTGCCTGATCAAGTGTCTGTGTGAGATCCAAGGGAATGGCAGTGTTAGCAATGAAGGATTTCCCCAGCTTTATGTGATGTGAAATGCCAGGCAGGTCATGGGACAGCTTTTCCATGGTGATAAGGGTGAGTGGTGGCACTGGGTGACACCCCCAGTTCTGTGCAAGCCATGTGTGTTGAGCTTTTATTTCTGACCTTTGCATTTCTTCAAACATCAGGGTCTCCCAGGGAGGCTTGGTTTTGCTCTCAGGGATGTGCCAACAAGCTCCACAAGGAGCTGTCAGCAAAGGGCTCCCACTGGAGCAGTAATTCCTTCACCACTGTAGCTTGTTCCTGCCTCACTCCAGGCTCTGTGAGATTCACCCAGTGCTGTCTGCATGAGGGGCTTTGGACAGCACATCTGCATCCACCACAAGTGGTGAATCATCCCACTGGTGTAGTCTGACCAGCAAAGTGCCCATGGTTTGAGCAGGTCTGCAGAAAAGTGCTGTGAGGAGTCACACTTGGTCTGAAACTCTGCCTTCCAGGGGAGGCTGTGGAAATCCCAGTTACCTGGTTTGCCTCTACATGAAGGAAACAGCAAGTCTTAGGTACATGGCAGACAGGAGTCCAGATCATGGGATGGTTTGGGTTGAAAAGGACATTAAAGATCTTCTTGTTCCAACCTGACACCATGGGCAGGGAACCTTCCACTGGACCAGGTTGCTCCAAGCCCTGTCCATCCTGGCCTTGGCTGTTTGCTCAGCCTCCAGGACAGCAAAAAAAGAGCAACAATCGAATTTCCCAAAACACTTAAATAATTCAGGAAGCCAGGTTCCACTGGAAGTCACTCCTCCAACAGATGAGCAGATGCAGGTACAAGAAGTGTTTCATCCCTGTCCACACAACAGGTCAGAGGCAGAATCAGCAATGAAGAGTGCTGTAATTGCTCTTGGTTTATTTAAACTCTGAAACACCATGGGAGAAGCCCAAATGCAGGGGTGAAGGGAGTGCATATGCACCCCCTGATGCTTCAGGATGCACTTGCCATCCTCCTGTGAACCACAGCAGCTTGAAAGACTGGGAGGTCTCAGTGTAACATGTCCCTGTTACATTTGGCTCCTGGTTGGAAAAAATCTCCATCAAAATGCAGGGCTTTCTTCCTGAAACAGGCAGCTCAGTCAGCTGTGGAGATTCCCCAGTATCCTCATTCCATTAGGAGGATTTTCCAATTTCTGAAAAGTGTTTGAAGAAACAGTTTGCTTGGCTTCACTTCAAATATTTAGCTCTTTTTCAGCAAGCCAGAGGTCACAGTGGGATCTGTAGGTCAGAAGTAGAAAAAGTTGCTTTACACAGTGAAAACCCCAAGACAGAATGAGTTTCAAATGAGCAGTCTGAGATTCAAATGAGATTCCTCTGACTGGAGCTGTCTAGCATTTAGCAGGAGTTGGGAGGATTTTTTTTCCCCTTCCTTGTCAATGCTGGAGGGTTGGGGGGAGCTATGCACAGTTACACTTTTGTTAATTTTTGTGGGCTGTGAAGCACTAGGCATAAAAGCCCTTCTGTGAGCAGGGTCCCATCTCCAGGCAGCCTCAAGCTGAAGTGGGTGGCTCAGTGTCCTTCCCAAGCAGCAATGTTCACTCAGAAGACATTCCAGGGAGATGGGACCCCCCTCCTCACTTGGAGAACACATTCAGGGATTGTTCCGGTCTCCGTGCCACAGAGTGGCCTCGGGCTGCTGCTGTCCCATGGTAAAATTTTCCATGGTGTTTCTGGTACAAGGCTTGGAAGCTTTCAGATGGGAATCTGCCTGCTGCTAGGTTGGATGGTTTCAGCAGATACAGGAGGCCAAAGTGGGTGGGGAAATGAGCACCCCAGCAAATAGTGACACATGCAGTGGGATTTTTTCATTTGGTGGTCTCAGCATTGTCCTACCCTCTGTGTAGATAAGAGGAGCAAAACGAATGTATTGATGATAAATATATTTAGGTGAATCCAAATTTCTAGGTGGGAGTGGTAAATTGAATTAATCCAATATAGCAATTAAGTGTTGCTGACAGCTCCTGAGGCAGCTGCTATCCTGTGCCTTTTGTTACTCAGCCCATCTCACTGTACCACACAGCTTCTTCCTCCTCTGCCAAGAATGTGGGTGGAATCTCAGATTCAGGACTCACCATGTTGGAACACATCAAGATCAATTATTTTTTAAAATTTTTAGGACTGCTGGCAGACTACACCCTTTTCTCTCCACAGTTGCCAGGGCAGTTTCAGATGTCTAACACAAGCCCCAGAAGTGGTCACAGCAATTTCCTTCATGCCAGACTGGACTTCCCACTATCATTTCATCACCAGGATGTGGCCCCTTCCACTAGGATAAGACCAGTCTTTGGGGACAGGATGAGTCTCTGACCTTCCTTTGCCTGGATTACACTGGATACACTCTGTCAGACTCGCTGAACTCGGTGATGAGGGCTCTGTTTTATCTCAAGAGTCTCTGTTTTCATAATCACACTTTTAATCACTAGAAACTGTGACTGGATTCTTCCTCCCTTCTCCCCTCCTTCTGGTCAAGGCTTTTTAGGATTTTGTCGCTGTGCTTTGGTTTACTCTGGAAGAATCTGCACCAGATTTTGTTGGGGGTGTGATTAGTCTCTTATCCAGGAGCTCTGGATTGGCAGCTGAGCTTCCCACGTTGCAGTTTCCTCCTGGAAACCATCACTTTCATCTGGGAGTCACAGCACACCGAGCTGCTCCCTCCAGCCTGACACTGTTGTAAGCCTGCCCCGGGCTATGGTGGAGCACAAGCTTCGAATGACTGCACTGGTGTGGGCTTTGGGCCAAGCTGCCTCACTCCAAAGCTGAATTACAGCTGAATTCCCTCCTCAAATCCAGCAGCAGGCTGGATTTATGAGCACTGTTCAGAGCTACCTCAATTATTGCTTGTGTGTAAAAGCTTTTTAGGAACTCATGTTTTAGAGAGACTTTGGTAGCCTGATTTCTGTCACTTATTATTCATTTTCCTGTATATTTGGGACTTGAAAGTCTTGGGCTGAAGCATTTTTGCCATCACAGACTTGCTGAATTACCTTAAGCAGCACATTCACTCTCTGCTTCAGTGTTCCACCCAATAAGGTTGGGCAGGTGATTCCACAAATTGCTGGGAAGAAGAATTTATTTAAGACTCCTCAGTATCCAGTATCTGGCTACAACAGCTGTATGGGTTTTCAAGTGAGAAGTTGATACTCAAGCACCTTAATTTTAATTCAAGCTCTTTCAGTTTCACTGGAAATTCACAGACAGGCTAAACAGGAGAATTTTGGGTGAAAATTTGGAAGGAAATTAAGAATGGGGCAATAAATGTATTTGGGTTCAGGCTGAAAATTTGGAAGGAATTTAGGAATGGGATGTTAATTTGGGTAAATACTGCCATTTGAAAAGTTCAATCTCAATCTTTTAATTAAACAACATCTTGCAGCAGAGCAGCATGTTGTGAAATAGCACTGAGCATTCAGCAACTGTCTGTACCACAAGATGCAATTAAAAAAGGCATTATTTTCTATTAAAATGTGTAAAAATTAAACTGAATTGAGATCAGTACACTGGTGTTCTCTTGGAAGACAGCAAGGGCACTGAACTTGGCTGGCAGTGGCATGTTTAACTGCAGTGATTTTCCTTGGAAATCAAATCCTGAAGATTTGGGCCCCAAAATGCTCTTTGGAAATCCTACAGCTCCCTGAGAAAGTGCCTGAGGGGTTTTTTATCCCCTTGCCTGTACTCCCCTCACTTGAGGGTACATAAAGACCTCCTTGTGGTAGTGTAGAGCTCTCACACGTTCCTGGCAGAATTCTTGGAGTTGAATTTTCAGGTTGTTTCATCTCCCAGGAACGTGTTCAAGTGGACTTAGAATTGTTATTACTTCTGCCTGAAAGGTTAGCAGATCTTCTGTGCTGTGTATAATCCAGGCATAAACTATTCTTAGCTGCTTATTCTAGATAACTCCTTAAATAGTCTTCGGAAAATATGCAGGGTGCTTTTAAAATGTGATGTAAAAGGAGATAGTGGTCTATGTGATTTGAGGTGGATATTCTAACAGTGTCCCTGGCTTGTGAGAACTAAGGAAAAATACAGATTTAACTATGTGAAATATGGATTTAAAGGGTTTACATGGACTTATTGCTACTCCCACTGTATTGCTGTCTGATTATCCATTTTATTTCCAACCTCTAAAGGCAAAAATCTGGTTGGCTTGTAGGGAAAATGAGTTCACCCCAAAGAGGTGAACAATTTTCCTTTAGCAATTACTTCTGTTCAATTCTGAGCCATAAAGAAGTTGTTAACACCCCCGCACACTTCCGCTCCCCTCGGTCTGCTCCCATCCCCTTCTGCTGGGGCTCCTCCCAGAGCTTGGACTCCCCTGACCTGTGGAATGTTTGGTTTACCCAAATTATCTCAGTGTCATGACATGTCCTGTGGTGACAGACACACATCCCCTTCATTGAGGACGCTGGGAACCCACAGCTGAGTTTCCCTCCGTGGGTGCCAGGGAGGGTCCCAGTGCCCCCATCCCCCTGCCAGGGCACAGCCCAGCCAGGGGCTTTAGGCTGCTCCAGGATTTATGCAGATTCCCACCATCTCCTTTTGACTGTGTTTTGTGTTTGTTGTGTGTTTTAGGGTCCCCCAGGCCCCCATGGAAACCCTGGCTCACCTGGCCCCCCAGGACTCAAAGTAAGTATGAACTTGTGCGAGGAGGTTTCACCTTCCCGTCCCTCAGGACATCCTGGGGGAAGGACAGCTTCCTTTTATCCTGCTCTGGACAAAAGGACAGTAGCTGAAGCCATTTCTACTGCTCTCCTACTCTCAAGGGGCTCTCCAGCAGCAGCTGAGCCCTTTTCCTGTGCCCAGAGAGACCCTGCTCTGTGCCTCCATCCTTGCTTCTCCTCAATTTCAAAGACTGCCAAATTAGGATCCTGCTTAAGCTATGCCTGTGCCAGGGCACAAACTGCTGTGTCAGACAAGGGCAGTGGAAACCTCCCACTCCAGAGCTCCACCAGCTCTGAATTTCTTTGCTTTCTCATTTCTCTCCTCTGGATTTTGCAGCCTGTTCCTCTGCCTTTGAGTCTGGACAGTGGCAGGAGCGACTGGCAGCACCCAGTGTCTTCCTCTGCTTTCCTCCTCTTGAAACTCCTTCTTCTGTCTTTCCCTCTCCAGAGTTTCTGGGAGCTCTGAACTCCATCAGTCCTCCCAAACTGATCTCATGGCCTCCTCCTAGATGCCCTCACCTCTCCCAGGAGGGCTCACAGACCTCCTGCCGTGCCAGGGGCCTGTGTTTTGTCCTTTTCTCCTGCACACACGTTCCCTCCGGGTGGCAGCTGGAGCACAGCGAGCTGGAGTCACCCCCTGCAGCTGGACCCTCTCCCTTTGCCTGGGATTGAGCACAGATGTGGCTCTGGAGGGGTCCTAACCCCGTGTGCAGCAAAACCCTTCCAAAAGGTGTTTTAATTCCCAGCTCATTCCACATATAAGGCTTTGTGTTACCTAAAGACTGAAGTTCCTGGAAAACTGCTTTGGATTGCTTTGGTATGATTGTTTACAAAGGAATAGGTTTATATTTTGTAACATCTGTGTTGGACTAAAGAACGATGGAGTTTGGAGAGGCAATACTTAACAGAGATTTTCAGTACCAGGGACGCTGTAGGATGTCTCAGCCAAACAGAGAAAGGTGTGAGCAATAGTTCTGTCTTTTCATGATCTCATCAGTAGGCAGAGATGTTATGAACACTATTGATGCTCTGGGAAAAAGATTCTGGAAACTTGGCGTGCTGCCTCTACGTGATTAAAAATTAGGCACTGGAGACATGCTGGTGAACAGCAGCTGGTTTAAATTCCACATACGGCCTGAAAAGTGAGCCTGTAAAAGTTCTACATCTTAGTTTTCTGCATTTATTCTCCATCAATGACTTCCAGATCGCACTTGTTGAGTTTTATAAGTCAAATCAAACTTCTTTTATCTAACTTCCAGCCCTGCAAATCCAGCCTGGTCCAAGCTGTGGAGTCAAACTATGTTTCTATGCTACAGGGTTTTTTTTTTAAACACTTTTAGCCTAATGACTTGTCAGGAATCATAATTTGGCTGCAAAGCTATATTCAGTTGGTCACCTAATAGAAATTAAATCTTACTGTAAGCATTTTTCCTCCATCTCAATGCACAGTCTGGCAGCAAGAAGTCTCAGTGGATGGAGAGCTGTAAGTCTGCAGCAGAGATCTGGTGTCATCAGGCTCTGTGATATATTTTATTTTTGTCCAGCCACCATCTGCAGGATTGGTCTGTTCATGGTGCTTTGTCAGAAGAAGTGTTAGGTTTGCAATAGGATGTGAGAGCTGGAGCTCAGCCCAGGCCACGGCAAAGGTTCACCTCCAGCAGGGAGAGCCTGGTGAGCCATGGTTACATCATCTCTGCCTCAGAAATGCTCTTTGGAAGGTGTGGATCAGATGCCAGAGTTTTTTCTCCCCTCCTCCCCTTCAATTTTCTGGTGTTACAGCAGTCCCAGAAAGTGGACTTTGCCCCAAGAAGTGGTTTTCACCCCTTTATGTTTTAACTGCCTGTAAGCCTGCACCTGGGACCTGATGCCTTCATCATAAGATCATCAAAGAATGGTTTGGGGTGGAAGCTGAAAGCTCATCTCATTCCAGCCCCCTGCCATGAGATATCCTCCACTAGCCCAGGTCACCCAGAGCTCCATCCAACCTGGCCTTGGACAGATGCATATCTCCTTCAGAGATGGGAATCTTCTTACCAGACCCAGCACATGGCAGAAATTATGGATTGTGAAAGCTCAGCCTGGACAACAGGGCAAAGCAGCTCCAAGTGCAACTTCTCTTGCTGAGAGCCATCAAGTGGCTGCTGGACTTGGTCTGGCTTAGATAGCAGTTAATCTCACAGAACAAACAAGCAATCTAAGAAAGGAAATTGAAGTTTCCCAGATAGATACAGCTTGGAAACCATGACTAACACCGAGTCATTGTCACTTAAGAAGGGACCCAGGAGCATCATTTTTATCAGCTGAATGACCAGAGCCCTTGTAAGGTCGTGCAAGGGCTGTGGTGTGGCACTGCAGGCTCTGGGTGTTTTTCTGTGTCTCCTGCCTGGCTGTAGTTGCTTTAGTTGTGTTTCTGCTTTTCACAGTCAACCCTGTGCAGAGCCCACTTTATTCTCACCACTGGAGGTGAGCACTTGTAATTCCTTGGACTCAGGAAGCTGATCTTTTGCACGGAGCTGTTTGTAGCTGTTGAGCCAAAATCCTGCTGATCTGCTTGGGCATGGTTCCACTGACTCCAGTGCCATTACACCTGCTTGTGCCACCTGGGAATTGAGCCTGTGGTGCTTAGCTCAGCAATTGATGATGTGAAACTGCTTAAAGGGGGATTCTTGCCACTTTGAGCATTCTGCTTCTTGTCCCTGGCACTGTAAAATTGCTGTTGCATCTGGTTGGCAGAGAGGGATTGTTGCAGATAACCTCTGCAATAGCTGCAGCCACAGGCTGGGCTGAGGTCATGGCTGGGTCTGTCACCTGAAAGCTGCTGGGCACAGGAGGGGTGTTTGCTAATGACCAGATGTGGCTCTCAGGATGCCCTAAAAGTGTTTGGGATTGATGGTCAGACAAGGTGTGTTTTCAAAAGCCACTGCAAGAGTTGGGTCTGCATCTCTCACCTGGAGGCTTTTGGCATCAGATATTGGATGATTTGCTGCTCTGGATAAATCTCTTCTTAAAGTGCTTGAAAAATATTGAATTTTCAGTTTAGTGGATGCTTTTTCTTTCTAGGGTAGCTCATTTGTTTGGCTCACTGATGTTTTACATAGTTTTAGTGGGCTTGCAAAACTGAGATGTTTAAATTGCACAGCTCTAGACTTCTCCCAGGTCGGAAAAAAAAACCCAGAAGTGAATAATTTCTTCCTTTACAAGAGGAAGTGTTCTCAGTAAATTAGGATGGGATAGAGAGAAGCTTGTGGGAAAGGTGCTGTGGCTTGGTGATGGACAAGACTTAGGTTAATTCCCCTGTTGCCATTGCTATGTAAGAAGACTCAGGCAATTAATCCACAATTTCAGCCCTCACATCCAGCTGGTCCCATTGCTGGTTGATCTTTGGGATATGTGATCCTGCTCGTGGCTGAGTTCCCCACCTGTGTGAGGGTCTCAGCAGTGCTGCAGACAGAACCCACGCGAAGCAGAAACTTGGCTGATGCCATCTGGAGCTGCCCAGGGGAAAACACAAGTTCTTTTCCATGTCTCAAAGTCATTGCATGGAGCACATGGGAAGATATAGGGAAAGTGGTGGGTGTCTACCTGCTGCAGTCAATTAATTTTGCAGCGTAGAAATGAACACCCAGCAATGCCAAGGGCTGCTCTAATCTGTTCCCAGCAGTGGCAGCACCCACTGACTGCTCTGAAGCTCAGGGAGTGGGAGAATTGCCCTGATAACAGCTGCATGCAAAGCAAGATTATCTGCATGACTTCATTTACTGTTTGGAAAGCCGGCAGCCTTCATTCAGAATTTGTGCAGATACATCTGCCTTGAATCAGCAGTGCTCCCTACAGTCCAGAGCCAAGCAGTCTCACTCCTGAGTCTGGCAGCTCGAGGTGGATGCTGGAGGAGGAGGAGGAGAATGGGGGAGTTTACACTGTGAAAGGTGGGAAGTACACATGGAATGTACTCACAGTGAGGCTATGTGGAAAAGCAGCTCAGCTGGCTGTGGCCAGAGTTCTGTGCTGCTCATGAGAAATGCCAGTTAATAACCAGTATTGCTCCTTTCTCAATCTCCCCTTCCCTCCAAGCTCTTCACTTGACAGCCATTAGTTAACCCTCCCAGCTGTCCTGTGCTGATGTGGCACACACAGCCTGTGGCTTGCTTGTGATTCATGGGGTGTTAAACAGTGACTGATCCTGGGATACCCCCCTTGGCTATGCAAGAAGAGATGTTATGTGTGCTGAGCTTTACTTCTCCCTTGCCCAAACAACCTGGCACACTTCAATCTCTTCTAGATTTTCCTACTTGCATCTCTCTCCCTGTTAGGTGCTCACATTACCTTACCTTTCCTCAAATTCCTTTTTTGAGAATTTGAAGTGGGATTTCCAAAGGAATCCACTGGAATTAGGTAATCAAATGCTGCTGAGATTCCAGCCTGATTTTGTCAGAAGATCACAGCCTCAGACAGTAATTTCCCTCATCACAGTTGATAAGGAGGAAAATAAGGAATACTGCCACTTAAGGTCAAGTGTGCTGCTTTCTGCCAGCCTGGGAGCCTCACAATTGCTCTGCCTGTTGGGGGTGTCTAATTAGTACAAATTTCTCTGCAGCCTCATCTGTTCCTCACAGTTAAAAAAGCAACAGCATCTAGTGAGTTGTCAAGAAGGATGGTTCAGCCCCAGCAATAGGCTTGGTAATTATTTTTGTGATGCTAGTTGTAGACAAGGAAGGAATTGCAGCTGTCTGGTCTAATAAGTATCAAAAGTCCTGACATTGCTTTCTTCCAGATATCCTTTCTTTAGCCAATTTAATACTGTCAACTACTATTTAAAACTCAACTCTTTAGCAGCAGCAATCACTCACCAAATCCACCCCGAGCAAAACAGCTATTCCATGCCACTTTAATACATTTGTGATGCCAGGGAGGACTGGGATAAAACAAAATGTTCTTCTGATTTGGAGGCTTGGTGGAAGCAGAAGCATATCTTTGGCCTGGGCCCTTGCATTATGTCACTAATATAAGTTTTTCATTTCAGGGTCAGAAAGGTGATCCTGGGCTGTCGCCTGGAAAAGCTCGCAATGGGCAGAAGGTGAGATGTCACCCCGAGGCCTGCTGGGCTTTTGGAACTGTGCACACACACAGGGAGTCTGTACTGCAGCCACAAGCATCCCAGCTGCTCCAGTAGAGTTAGGACTGGGAAATAAGGCTTAGATCTTGGATTCAGGACTGAAGAGAGGTAGCTCTCAGTGACCATAGTTCACTGAGGTGCCACCTGCCACAGTGCTGTTGTCTGAGTGTTTATCCAATTTATCCACAGTCTGCAGCCCAACTGAAGTCCCTGCTACCACAGGCACGTGGCTACCTCAGCCAAGTGTTTCAAGTAGCACACCTGAGGCACAGCCATGCTCTGGGCATGCAGCTGCCGCAGAAGGCAATCCCAGTGTAAGGAATAAAAACCTTGGAGGCCAAGGGAAGGATGTTCTTGCCAAGGAGCTGAGGAACTGGGGTTTGCCTCATGCTGCAGCCCCATCAGGGTAGAGGTTTCTTGGTGGAGGCTTCTAAGGCATGGACCTCTCTGAGGGGTTTCCACCAAGGGCTGCTGAAACCAACACAAAGCATCCAGCTGGAAGGAAAGCTGCTTTCTGGGTTTAGCAGTTTTTGAGGATCAGAGTTCTACTAATTCTTTTCAATAAGTTACAACTCTCATTTTTGCTGTTTCACAGCTGAGTGATTTTTACTGAGGCAACAAGCCCCCACAGAATTCTAGAAATGAACAGTAGGGCAGCCAGGGCTCCACATCCTCTACCTAAATTAGCTCTTCCAGTGATGCCTGCACAATCCTTGGTAACTCGTGTCCAGGGCAGAAGCCTGGTTCCATTCCTCTCACCACAAGTCTTGCTATAAATGCACAGTTCATAGAAAGCACCAGCCATGAGGAGCTTGGGCCCTTCATTTGACACCAGGTGCCTCCATAAAGCACAGTGAGGCCACACAGCTGCAAGATGGAAGGCGATGCTAGAAAACATTCAGGAGGCTAAGTCTGAAATTATGCTTTTAACTTAACACCAAGAGATGTCTTTTGAAATTTCTGGTACACTATACTAGAGTGGCATCATGTGGAAATCATCCACCTGCAGGATCTGCAACTTTTTTCTTAAAGACAATGCTTGGTGTAAAAAAGGGAGAGATCCAGATCACCTTTAGCTTGTGTTAAAAAGGCTTTATTCCTGATAGGAGCATTAGGAATAAGGAGTTTCCAGCAGGAGTTTGGAGTGATGCCTAATTTTCAAGCTAGATACTGGAAATTTGCTGAGTTTCAGTAAGAAGGCACTCCAGGGTTTTTTGATCCTGATCAGAGGAGGCCAAGTGGGCTCACACAGCCTGGTTGGGTGCTGGAGAGGTCTCACAGCAACGCACTCATCCGTTCTGTGATGGTTTGGGTTTGCCAGCTGGGATGTGATGCAATCCCTTTTCAGAAGTACAGGCCACTGAACAAACCCTCCCACGAGCAGCCTGCAAAGGTTCAATCCGTGTCAGACGGGCAGGTTAAACAATTACAGCACCAGCACCATCCGAACGGGAGCCATGGGCTGAGCCAGCGCAGTAGCAGAGTGTGAGAGCAAATCACAGGACTTGGCAGGAGGTACCTGTTGTTCTTATTGCATTTAAAATCTAAAATTTCCTTGCCTTGGCGATTTCAATGCCTATTGAGAGGCGAATGAAGCATGTGACTGAATGAGATCATTGAGGGGAAAAAAAGCGCATTCATTCTGCTTGCGAAAAGCTGGACTCCAGCAGCAGCTGCCATTAATTAACTGGGGTTATTATTTATATGAGCCAGTTAATAGAGATGTTGTTTAAATCTACTCTTCTTATCCAGTCAGGTTTTGAAGAGTTGTGATTAGAACCAGAAATATCAATAGCTGGGGGCTGGTGTGAGCAAAATAATTGCAGTAACTGCAGTAGGCACAGGGAAAATGTTGCTGAAAACTAATTGAACTTGCTTGCTTCCTACAGGGAGACGTGGGCTTACCTGGTTTAACTGGGTTCCCTGGACCACCTGGTAGAAAGGTAAGAGTGTTTCTTTCTAGTGAATTATATCAGTAATTTTATTTTAAAATTTTCTTCTCTAACTCTGCCTGAAAGACTTAATTAAAAGTCCCAGTATCCACCCAAAGAGCTTTATGCCTGCTTAGCAGGTGTATAACCTAGGGAGATAGGCTGAAGCAACTGCCTAAAGACTATGTGAGAGTATGAAATGAAATTCTGGATATAGAATTCTCTTCCTTCTTTGCATTCCCCATCCCTCTGCACCCTGACACTGAGTGTTCCTCAGCAAGCTCAGTTTAGGCCTGGTGCAGACAGTGCATTGACTAAATGGATCTCCAACCAACAGCAATGCTCAGAGGATGGATTCAGACCAGTACTAGCATTCCAAGGAAACCACGACTGTCTGTCGTGGTAAAGCACATTTTAAAAATGTATCTGTTTGCCTTCCCTTTTTATTGTGCTTGGAGACTGTCAGCACTGGTCAAGTTTTACTTTATTTGCTTCCATATTGATGCTTCAACATCATTAACATCAGAAGCAACACATTTATGCCTAGAAAAGGGTATGTAAGGATAGAAGAGCACAAGATCCATCCCTGTTTTCCTGAGGCAGCAGGGTGTGTGTGTCTCCATCCATGCATTCAAGCCTGCACAGCAATACCTCAGCCATCCATACCTGGAGCTCAGATCTTTCATATATCAAGGACATTTCAGCTGAGTTTCCAGTTCCAGGCTGTGTGGGTAGGTTGGTTTCTTTTTTTGGAAGCAGGACCTGTTGCAGGGAGCTGTTTGAGTGGGGCTCGGTGGCCATGACTGCCCCTCCCAGCAAGCCAATATTGCCACAGCTAAATGGAACAGTTAAAATTAGCATCTTGTTTCAATCACTTCATCAGTCAAAGGGCCATTGACCATACACTGTTCCTCAGGTCAATTAGCTGCACACAAACACCTCCTCCAGTATGTTTTAAGACTCCAAGGAGAAAAAGAAGGTGTGGAGGAGGCTGAAATGAACCCTCCCTCTCCAGATTATTTGTTGTATGCTTTATACCAGAACCAAATTGCCAAGAGAAGGGGCTGAGTTTATTTTTCTACTCCAAGGCTGGTCATGCTTGGGGTGCTGTGTGGAGTAGGAGCAATTGAGTGATTAATTACAGATCTTTTGCTGTCACAAACAAGTTCTAACTAATAGGGTGCAAAGAATACCATTTTCCTGGTATAGCAGCTCATAAAACAAAACCTTGTGGTTACGATCAGCAAAATGCAATGTCAGGAGTGCAAGCACTCATAGTGGAAAAAGCAGAGAGGGAACAGGAGATTGAACAAACATTCCCAAGTCCAGCACATGGCCTTCACATCTGATCTTAACTCCCACAGGACAGGGTAAAGGCAGGGGTATGCTTCTGTTTCTTCAAGTAATGAGCAAGTTGGATGTTGAAATTTTTCCTTTGGTGCAGCTTAAAAACACCTCCCAGTAGCACTAGTCTGGCAGTGGGTTTGGTGCAACCTGGCTTTTATTAGCATCTTGCATTAAGAAAAAATTTACAGCTGTTGGAGAAATGTGTGGAAAAAAATCTTTTTTTTTTTTTTAATCTGGGTTCCCTGCTGGCGTTCTCCCAGTGAAAATAACACTGGTGCTTGGCTGAAGGTGGGCAAGATATCTTGGCTACCAGAAAACAGCAACACCTTGGAAATGGACATCCCTCCTCTCACTCCATGGACATGCTGCAAAAAGGCTCTCATAATTTTGATCAGAGAACATCATGTAGAAATCTACAAATGGGGAAAATATTTCACCAGCAGAAACAAAATGCTTTTCCCACTAAATAAAACCCCTGTCTCAGCAGCGTGAGCTGGAGCCACAACCAGCAGCATGTGGTTTTGGATAGTGTGGCTCACTCCTCAGTGCCTGCCTTGGGAATGCTGACAGACTTGGATTGGACAGGCTGATCTCAGAGCTCCCCTGAAGCTGTTTTAGCTCCACACATCTATGAGTACCTGAAACTGCCTTAGAAGGAGCAGGTGTATTTCTCATCCTCTCCACATGGAGCAAATGGTGCTTTTGCAGAGCAGGAAGGGTGGCAGGACCTGGATGTTCCCTCTGCCTGCCCCTCTGGTACCTGTGAGGTATCTGTGGGCTTTGGCTTTGGTTTGGGGCTGCAGACCACAGCTGCCTTGGAGAAAGATCTCAGCAGAGCAGCATCATTGCTCCAGAGGAGAAAACAGCAGCAGTGAGAGAGGCAAAGCTTCATTAGAGTCACAGAGCTGAGAAGTGGTCAGTGCTTCAAAACATCCTGTATTCAGGTCTCATTCCCTGGCCCCTTTATTCTTCACATTTCCTTCCAAGGTGCAGGATGATCCCTTTAGCTAGGAGAGAGTGGATTATAAATATCATCACGGATGAGTAAATCCTTCACTGGAGTGCAATTTCCTTTCTAAATCACAGCTTTCTGTGTGGAGTGCCCTGTAATCATCAGGAAATGTTCAGATAAAAGAGCAAATGCAGTTGTTTTCATACCCTCTGCCCTGTCATTTTAGTGCTATTTGAAGAGGATTTTAGCAGGTAAATACTTTCACACTGCATCCAGCTTTAGCATACACAAGCTTTTCTGGTTTTCCCTCTTTGTAGTTCACCTGAGGCAGAAATAACTGGAGTATATTGTGAAGAAATACATGTTTGAAACTCTCCAGAGCCCAGAATATGTAGTGAGGAGGATATTTAATATAATGTAACAGTAGTAGCAGAGTGTCTACATATTTAACCGAAGTGCCATTCACTTACCACTACAGAATTGGTGCAGAATTTAGTTTCAGATGCTTTGAGCATCTCAAGGGACCATCATGCAACCAGCTACTTTGGGTGGACTTTGCAGGCTCCAAACATCCATCCTGCAGAAACCCAGCTGGAGCAGAGTGGTTCAGAGCAGCCAAAGCAGGCACATATTTCTTATCAGAGGAAAAATAAGATATTTCTAAGCTTGGTGCTCCAGTTGTCAAGAGACAAGATAGCTCCTGCTCCAGGCTGGAAGAAGTGGGCAGAGATCCCAGGAGAAAACCCTATGGAAATCTAAGTTCCACGGAATTACTGGGGATGCTGAACCCAGGGATGTTTCTGTTGGCAGCTCTCACCTTCAGGCCAGACACCCAACCAGGGTGGAGCATCCTCCCTCTTTTCTGCTGAGCCTTTGTCAAGGACCCAGGGAGAGGATGAGCAGCAGAGGATTTCATGGGGCAGATTCCTGGAGAGGGGCAGGGAATCCTGTGTGCTGGTCCTACTCCAAGAGCTGCTGAGGCACTTCCAATGAGGAGTCTGACTGAAATGCTCTCACAGCATTTGGAGAAAGGACCCTCGAGGTGGTTCAAACAAGGGTCTTTCAGGTCAGCCTTGTCAGAAGGTGCAGTTCTGTCCAGAGCCATGGTGTATCAGCAAAGCCAAGCAGGAGAGAAGTGGTGAGAAGGGAATCAACATCGCTGCAGGCCAGACTGTCTGAAATAACAAGGCAGGAGGAAGGCAGAGGGGAGCAGGTAGTGGCCAGGATGGCTGAGAGTAATGCACATCCTGCCAGCAAAGGCTCAGGCTGCAGGTCTGGAGTAGCCCGTGGGAAGAATAAAAAAGCTGTTAAACTGAGGTGTGGACCTGGGAGCAGAAACAATCCCGGGTTTGTGTGGTGAGTGGAGCCAAAGGCCAAGTGCTCGGTCACCCCTGTGGCTGGTGATGGCTTCCAGAGCAGGGACACTCCCTGTGGGGTCACAGACAGATGAGGTGTGCTGGAGCCCTGGCCAGGACAGGGTGAGGAGCAGGGACTGAGGTACAAGTAGTTGTAACCCACCCTTGAAAACAATTTGTTATTTTTCTAATATTTGTGCAAGGATTGTTCCATGTTTATTTTTTTTCTCTCCCATTTGTTTCAAGTTAAATTTTCTGCTCCTTTTCCTTTTTTTTTTTTTTATCTTGCTGCTAGTCCAGCTAAACAGTCATCTCTGTAACTGTTTAATCTCCTGATCTGCTTCTCTTGATGGAAGTTTGTTTTAAAGAGCTGAAGCAAGATAAAAAAGAAGAGGAAAAAATCTGAAGTGTCCATCACATATAGAATTCGCTCTGTTTGAAGGGAGCTCTGGGTAAATCTAGGAGAAAGCAAACTCCCCTAAAAGACACACAGTGCTCAGTGTGCAGCCAAACAGGCTGCCCTTGTCCTGCTTCACTGTCTGCTTCCCAAAAAAAATGAAATACTGACAAATTGAAGCAGGATTATGAAAGACCTGTGAGAATGATTTGAAGCCTGAAACACTTGCCAGTAAGCAAGGTGGATTAAGAAATTCATTCTAATTAATTCAGCAGAGAGAGCAGGTTGACAGGCAGCTTGCTCACCATTTTAGTAGCTTCATAATGAAGGACTCTGGATCTTGTAATAATTAGATTAGAGAAGTTGGAAGCTGGACAAGTTCAAGGTAGAAAAATTGAAGTTTCCTGTGACAGTAAATGGTTGTTTGACAGTAAATGGTTGTTTCGGTGTTTTCTGTGGCATTTCAAACTCTAAAGCAAAAGTAAGAGCTCTGAAACACAAGTGGCTCGTGTTGCTGTAGTCCCCAGTGTGCCCAAAGCCAACATTTCATTCTGTGGGCCTGTGGTTTCCTGAGGATTAAGGGCAGCCTAGCTCCAGGTGTAGATTACAAATAGATCTGAGCATGGAGATCACTCTAAATGTGTTCATGAGACAATTCCTGCTGGAGTATGTACAACCCCAGACCACAGCAGGGCACACCAGCAGGTTTGGGTGGCACAAGCACAAAGCAGCTTGATAAAAGCTTTCATGATTGTGTAATGCTGTCTAAAATCCTGCTTCTCCTCAGAACTTTAGTCCCACCTGCAAAGAGAAATAGAAACCAAACCCAGATTATTTTACTATATTTTTGTTTCTTAGTATTCATCTCTTCCATCCTATTTTGACAGGGATATAAAGGCTACCCTGGACCACCAGGTCACCCTGGAGACCAGGTGAGTTTTCCCACTTCCCAGCAGGGGAGCTGTAGGGAGGGATGGGTTTGCTGGCTGTGATGCTGGTTTGGTTCTGGTGCAGCCTGCTCAGCGTGGACAGGCAGCTCCTTGCAGGGCAGCTGGGCACACACACAGACCCAGCATCAATACCGTGGTGGGAGGAGACTGCCTTGGAGTTTCTACATTTAATTTCTAATTCTTACTGTTTGGCCAAGCTAAGTTTACTCAGGGGAAAGAAACCAGCTCACCATCCTCCCCCTTTATTTGTCTTTTTACATTAATTTCACCTGGACTTTACTAACCACACTGTGTTGAGTATATGTGATTCTCTTCCCAAAGCCCATTCCCCCCCTCTTTTCTCTCCCCCCTCTCTATTTGGTTAATTTTAGTGTTTAAAAAGAAAAAAAAAAAAAAAAAAAAAAAAAAGGCAATGAATAGCAGGCCCTGTTAGCAATGATGTTAAAGGATATTATACATGAATTCATTTAGTTTTGAAGAATTTTGGCAGTACTTTCCCACCAGCAAAATGGTTCCATATGCCAGATATAGATGCAGCCTTACACCTTCTCTTAGTGTCCTTGTTGCAGATTTTCTGCTGCTTTCCCCCAAATGGAGGGAGAAGGAGAATCAGCAGCACTTGCTCAGTGTGTAGATCCTGTTGACTTGGCTTCTGTGTGTTTCCCCCCCTCGTTAATGAACTTCATTACCTACCCTTAATATTGTTTTTCTCTGGATAAATGTGCATCAAGTTAATCCATTCCACAATGATTCAGCTAAAGACATTTCCCAAGTGGGACATTCACCTGATTTTTTGTGCCTTTTCTTTTTTTCTCTCCCAAGGGCGAACGAGGACCAGCTGGAAGTCCAGGTGCCAAAGGTTATCCTGGCAGGCAGGTGCAGTAAATCTCATCGTGCTGTGCACAGAGTAGGGATTTGGGTGTGCAGGTAGCTAAAGACATGCCCCTCTAAGGGCAGTGCAGTCCTCTAGAAAATGTTGGTATATTTGATCTCTGACTATTTTCCTTCTTTCCTTCTCAAGATGTTATACCAATAACACAGTCTTTCAACTCTAAAATGTTGTTAGAAAGTATTTTGTGCCTATGATAGATAAAATCTGAATTTCTGCAGCAAATTATGACAGATTTTTGTTCAGCATAACAAATGGGAAAAAACAGAACAGCAGAGCAGAGAAAGACACATGCAAGCTGCTAACCCTTCTTTTCTAGGTGTATTTTGCATCCAATGTTGGTCAAGTTGGAAACCTGGGATGGAAAAAGGTGTATTTATTATTGGAGGAGGAAATTTAGATGAACTCTCACTAATAAAAGGCACATAGGCATAAACCTATGTACACACAGAGTGCAATGCATGAACTGTAAATATATGTATATATAAATCATATTTGCAGCTGCTAAAATGATGAGGAAAGACAATCAAGTCATTGTTCTCATGCTGAAGAAAGTTACACAAAGACAACTTTAGGAATGGAGGAGTGTGCACTGGGTAATGGATCAAGGTTGGACACTTTGTTGTCCTACTGAAGTGAGATGCTGAGTAGTGTAAAGCAAAGGGAAGAATTTATAAGACCCTAAAAAACGGAATCTCTTGGAGGACAGAAGATCCAGACCTATAGCATTTTGTGGTGAAGTGAGTTTGTTGAAGTTTTCTAAAATGGACACAATTAATGTTGGATTCTGGCACGTTTGTCTGTAAGCCAAGAGACCAGGCAGAAGTCAAAGATCCCAAATGCTCTATCCTGAGTCTTTCAGACTTATCATGAGTTTGAATGTGAATTTTTTTCTGCAGATGTGTAGGTTATTGGATTAAATGTGAACTAGACCTGAAGAACAAGTCTGCATCTCTCTGCCTCAGAGTGTCAATAATGCATGACCCATTTTAAATTGAAAATTAAACTGGTACCTTGCTTAGCACACTGGAGAGTGCAGATGGCAGAACTGGATGGGAGCTTTATGCACCTGACTAAATGCTCCTTTCATACTCTGAAAGGCTCTTAGAGCTGAGCATGCCAAAGAGTCTCCTAGGTGTGAATGTGTGTTGGATGACTAATAAGAAGAGGTCTGAGAGATTTTGGACATACAAGGTTAATGAATGCTGTTCAGCAATTCAGCCCATCAGATAAGCAGGATGAAATCTGTGCCTTGACATTCAAAGAACAAACCTACCTTCTTAAAAACATGGTTTAGGTCAAGAAAGTGACTTTTTTATTTTTTTAAGGCAGCTTTTTTCAGCCTATCTGAATGCTATGTGTATCCTGCATCAGAGCTGTTTACTTTACTGAGATTTTACTACTTGTTACTCCTGTCAGCTGTGCTGGCTCTGCAGCGATTGGAGAGAGTGCTTGGCTGGGATTTGGTTTGTGCATCACAGGCAGGATTGTAACTTCACCCTGATGCCTGAAATCTTTGGCAATGATGCAGGAGCCAGGAAAGAGCACAACCTGACTTTCACATCCCAGGCTGAGCCTGCAGTGCTGCCAGCTCAAGAAAATATGCACTTAGCCTTTTTTTTTTCCCCCCCCCGAAAATCCCATGAAAATTTGGAACTAGGAAAAAAATTTATCTAGAAACTTGCTAGAAGGCAATAAACATGAACATTTATTTTGCATTTTTACACTTTTCTTCTTTGCAGTATTTTGAGTGAGCAGCTTTAGGCATAGAATTATAACAGGGAATGAATTTTCAATTATTTCCACAGCTGATGCTGCAGAGGGTTAGAGATATCACAGTAACACATTGCTAAGTGACTTCCTAGGCTGTAGAAATTTCTCATTGCATCAGTGTTCCCTAAGCAGGTATTGGAATACATTTGCTATGCATGTGTTTGCTAAGGCAGGAAGATGAACGGAGAGCTGTTGGGCACAGAGCATCACTGTGCCTCGCATCCCAAGTGTAACACAACCTCTGGGCACCCCACTGCATCAGCCCCTGTGGTCTTTATCTTCAGAAATCTGTACTTCAGCCCCAGGGAAGGCTCACTGTGTGCAGCAGTCTCAGGTTCTGCCGAATCCCTGCTCCCCGACAATGGCAGATCTGTTATTTGTATTATTTTGTCTTTTTTTTTTTTTTTTTGCTCCTTTGTTGATCCTCCTTGGACGCTTAAAGCAAAACCTTAAAGCAGAACCATGCAGCACTTAAAGCTTTAAGAGCTTTAAGAAGCACTTAAAGCAGAACCATGCAGGGATGGTGCTTGGGGGGTTGGCACTGCTTGTTATTTTAAGTTAAAGCTTGTCCACATTTGTCTTTGTTTCTTCTCTTCTGTTCTGTTCTAGGGTTTACCTGGCCCCATAGGGGAATCTGGCCCAAAAGGCACTCGGGTAAGCAACCTTTAATTTGCCTTTTCTCTGCTTTGTTTTTATCAAAGGCTTCTCAAGAACCTTTAGGCTTGATTTTGCAATTCTGGTCGCTTTAATTTGTTTAGTTTAGGGGATTTGAACTGTGCACCACTTGTTTATTGAAGCACTGTAAAGTTTTTTAAATTAAACATGCAATGTACCGTGATCAAAGTTCCCCAATTGTGCTGATGATAAAGTCAGCCCCTTCAGAGCTCACATTGCAGGAGAGGAAAGAATGGCTTACAAATTCCTATCAAAGCCTGCAAGCCCCATGTCCCAAAGGTCTCTTTAGTTTCAATCAGTGTGGTTCAGCAGTCTTTGACCATGCTGAATATGGGCTCATTTGGGTACAGGCCTGGTTTGGGAGTGATTTATATCATTATGCACAACAGCAAGCCAGCATCTTGAAGCCATGTGCAAATAAAAACAATATCTCCGTCCTGTCTGGTTTTGCTCACCAAAAATAATTGCTGGGGTTTCATTCTCAGTGCAAAAGATTCTTTTTTTATTACTACTTAAGGCTCTTGTTAATCACATTTTGTTCTTTTCCTGCAATTATAAATTCACAATGCGATTCTAAGCCAATAAATCCCCATTTCTCTAACATGTGATACTTTCTCTATATGCAGTAAATTCTAGCAGCTGGCTTTCATCACTAGGAAAACTGCAAGGAATAAACAAATGCTGACCCTGTAGCTAGTAGTATTCCTGAGCTGGGAAGGGAGAGGGCACGTTCAGTTCCTGCAGGAGAGAGGAAAATCTGAGAGCACAGCTTGCTCACCCCACTTCTGCAAGGGCTCGAGTTTTCCCTGGGGCATCTCTCTCACTGCACTAACCAGGACCTTGTGTAATTATTGAGTGGTAGATGTGCAGAATGTGAGGTTTGGAAGCTAATCTCCATTTTGCACCCCTGAGTGATGAGGACTGAAATATTTATAAATACCCAAGGAAGCCCCTTCTCAGTTCAACCACAGTCAATCAGAATTGGGTGCTAAGGTGATATGTGCATTTTGTGGTTTAAGGGAGCCAGTTCTGGACTCTTCTTCATCCTCCACCTCTACTTTTTCCTTCTCCAGGAAAAGTTCGGAGTTGTGTGATTTCTTTTAGGATTTAGGAGGCAAAGGCAGACAGGATCATTTTAATGTAGCATTATTTCCCACCTAGGTATTGTCCCTAAGGAAAAACAACCCTCAGGGTACAATGGACTGGTGAAGTTTGGTGGGGTTGGCAGATAGAGATTTAGCAATAATGGAGAAAGAAAGATGAGAGAAAAGCAGTGTTAGCACTTGGCTCCTGTAACAGTGAGGTGCCACGGAGGGGGCTCCCTGCTGAAATTCACTTCCTCTGGATTTGGCATGTTTGGCACCAGTGGGGCCTTTGCAGAGGCCCAGCACACAAGGTAACTTTGTCCAGGCTGCTGAGCAAAGGGATTAAACACAAGGCTGCCATTGTGGCAAGGGAAGGGAAACACTGTTTTATGCAGCATGTCTTGTCTCAGCAGGACCTCAAGGCCATAGAGAAACATGGAAACACAGTTTCTGATGAGCATGGAAGCAGCAGGGTTTATGTGAAGTGTGTTGGTACAAAGGTGATTTCCCTATAATGGAAATCTGTGTGGATGTGCAAGTTGAGCCTCACATCAATCCCCCAGGCCTGGAATGTCAGGTTCAGCCTCTCCCAGCCCATGCAGGGCCTTCAGTGCTTGGGGTGATGAAGGTTTGCACAAGGTCCTGGTGGTGCAGGGACAGGCTTGGGGCAGAGCCAGGGCTGACTGCGGGGCGGTGGCAGCCCTGGTGCCAGGAAAAGGGGGGGTTTGCCTCAGAAGAGGCTGCACTGTGTGACCACCAGGTGACAGAAGACAAACCGAAAGGGACAGCAACAGGACAGTTGGAAATAAGTGTCAAAAGCAAAGAAAGAGAAGAAAGGAGGTGTAGGTCTGTGATTACTTTTGCTATCACTTTTGCTAACCTCGAACCAAGCTCCGTTTCCCTCAGGTACGCTTGGAGCCAGCCCAGGTAAGGTTTCTTCTGGCTGTCCTCTTCCTGCCTGGAGGCCTCCTGATCCCTGGTGTGAGGGTATGTGCCCTTGGACTACATCGTGGAAGCCAGCACCATGCAGTCCATGGGCATATACACTTGCCTCAAGGTTTATTTCATCACGGCTGCCACTGATCAACGCTGGAGGTTACTCTGCTCTTCAGGAAACACAGACTGACTGGATGTTAATGGAGAAATTTATTTGATTGCTTGTTTCCTCTTTTCTTTAGGGGTATATTGGTCTCCCAGGATTATTTGGGCTACCGGGGGCTGATGGAGAACGAGTGAGTATTTTGTGAAGAAAACCTTAGTGTGTGGGTTGAATGCAGTTCCTCAGAGCCTGATGTAATCTTCTCAACTATCCCTTCCTTAGTCTCTTCCTACCCTTGAATGAAGACCTGTGTCCCTGTATAATGCTGATGTTCAGCTGAGGAGAACCCAAGCAAGGCCCTCAGACCTTGCTGTTGACTACAGAGGAGTTTTTCTATATTCTTCACTTAGAAACCTGCCTTCCCTCTCCCCCTTGCCAGTTCATCTTAGTGGGGTGGGGCAGAGTGAGGAGGATGTACATGGAGATTCCCCGCTCCCACAGGAATCCCCTCCCAGCCACGCTGCCTCAGCATTTTGTGTGTTTGAGTGGAGATGTTTGGAAACAGCCTGGCCCCTGGAAGGGACAGTGCTGGGCTTTCTGTAAATGGCTTCATTTCCAGTTTCATTAAATTGGGCACTCAAGCATAGGGCTCTGAGTGGATGGCTGTGGCTGTGTCCTCCCTTCCTCCCATCCTTTCCATGGTGCCTTCCCCCAGCCTGAGTTTTCAGAGCTTTACAGGTCATCCCTTGTTTTTCCACTCTCCATCTCCACATCCTCCCACCTGCCCGGTCTCTTTCTATCCAAGGACCCCCTTCTCCCCGCTACGAGAGCTCCTAAAAAGGTTTCTAGGAGATGAACACTGTTTGTTTCCAGCCTTTCCTCCCTCAAATGCAAGCTCCAGAAACCAGAGAGGCCCCGGGCCCATGTGGGAGTGTGCCTGCCTGGGAGGGGCCTGCCCTGCACTCTGGTGTCGCTGATTTAATGCTTGTATAACTAAATAAGAAACATAAACACAAGTTGTGCAGCGAGTGCCTCGGCGGTGGCCTTCACTCGGTTCCAGCCCAGTAGCTTAATGACTGCTCCTGCTAAGCACAGCCCCAGCCTGGGGATGCTGCCTGCGCGTGTCCTCGGGAGGCCGTAGTTAATGGGTGAAGGTTAATTGTCTTCTGCTCTCACAGCCCACTGCAAGTAGCTGACATTTTGATTCCCAAACAATGCCACAGTCATTAGCCTGTTTTGCATTCTCCTTTCTCTTCTCATTTTGCTTTGTATTGTTGGTTGGCTGTTTGATTTCTCAACCAGAACTTTTTTTTTTTTTTTTTTTCCTCTCTCTGTGTTTTTTCCTTGCAGGGGATCCCTGGAGTTCCTGGGAAGAGGGGCAAGATGGGTAGGCCGGTAAAGTTTTTCCTCGTCTATTATGCAGACCTTGTTGAATGAAACTGGAAACAAGATATTTGGCTTTTGGCTGGGTCCCTTCATGTCTTCAAACAAACCTTTCTATGTCTGTCTTCTCAAGCAGGAAGAAAACCAAAGCTAGAGATATTGCTCACTTCCTTTCTTCCATGCTCTGCTCAATTCACAGGCACATGCTCTTTTCCCATGCTCCCTTGGATCTTGCCCTTCTCAGATTTTCTTCTACAACATCTTCTACTCCTGCCCTGCCTCTGGCCAATCGCTTCCCTAGATGCACTTTTTAATTCCCGACCATGATTGGAGTGTAGCAGGTGTCTGTGCTGGCTCTGCTCCATCTCCTGCTTTGTGCTCCCACCAGTTCCATCACATTATCCTCTTCCTGCTCTGACACTCTCCAACCCTTGTCCCATCCTGGTTTGTGTAATGCAAATGTGGTTTTTGTATAGGAACCTTTTTGTCCTTGGTGGTAGAACAGATCAGGAAAGATGTGTTTGAGGAGACCAGGTAAATGTGAGAGGAAGGAGGAACAGGTGTTTGCAAGTAGGGCTGAAGACAACTGTGAGAGCTCTGTAGATGACCAAGGGGGCCGTGCTGACTGTAGCAAAAAGCAAGAGCTAGTGGGAAAAGTACTGAAATGAGCAGAGGAAAGAGGGAAAGGACAGAAAGGAAAGACTTTACCCCATGAACCTTCTTCCAAGCAGTTCTGTATGCCTCCTTTAGGAAGTTGGATAAAGCTTTTTGCTCCAGGAATCAGCAGAGAGCTCAGGCATGTCAGAGCTCTGTTGTGTCTCATTGCTTTTGCACCTTGTCCTTCATGTTGGCCTGAGTTTCCTCTGACCTCTGGACATCATTGTACTCACAGGCTTCTTGCAAAATGTCCACTCACCCACACAGGGAAAAATCCAATGCTTTCCCCAAGCCCCTCAGGCCTGGAGCACGTCCTTCCCAGGAGTCCCACGCCCACCTGCTGATGTTCTCACTGCAAAAGCTGTGCAAACACCTCAGGAGTGCCGTGTCCATCCTGCCTGTCCTTTGCCTCACATGGGGAGTAGTCCAGCAGATTTTTTGGAGGGGCATTGGAAATCTACACCAGATCTTTTGCAAGCTGCTGTTTGCACCAGAAACCCCTGTGATGAATAAGTGCAGAGCCCGTGGTGTAACCATGACTCACTGGCCGGGGCAAAACAAACACAGCAACAGTCGTTAGGTGCAGGGGCTCTGCTCTCTGCTCTCTCTGCACAGAGCACGCTGCAGGCTCAAAGCCTTCCAGCTGTTGGTTGGCCAGGATTTGTAATCTTCCAGGCAAGGGCTTCGGTCTGGCGGTCACTGCTACGAGCAAGGGGCTCCCCTGAGATCAGCGGGGAATCTCTCATCCGTGGAGGCATTTAGGCTGGGATCTAGGGAAGGGATTAAATGGCTACACATGAGCACCTTTGTTCTGCTTGGCTCCTTCAGGGAGTTTTGGCTCCATCCCTGTTTTATAATATCAGGTTTAATAGGAAATCTTGAATGGAACGATGCCGACGATTTGAACTTCCGAGCGTGAACAGAAAGATTAAGTGACATCCACAGTTATTCAGGAAGTCTCTGGGAGAAATGGAAAGCAGGAACCAACTGACCTGATTCTCTTCCCAACACTTATCTCCTGGCCAGTGCTGCCTCCCAGCTGCTTTGGGGCTTACGTGAGCCTTCTGGGATTTCTCTGGTCTCTCCCATCCCTGCACCCTTAGACTTGCTGGTGTGGCTGCTGTTCCTCTGCTATCTCCATGTTGTCATTGCAGGGGGCAGCTCTTAGAAGCCCTTATTAGCTGCCTTCAGAGCTGGTGAATGCTCTGGAGAGGAGGAGGGGAGTTGGTATCACACACATTTCTGTACCTGGCTTTGTTTGGGATGAGAGCTGGCAGTGGATCAGTGCTCAGCCGAGGAGGAGCAGGGGCTGGGGGAGCTTGCATGTGACACCGTGGGCCTCCGAGAATGATGTAAGAGGGAATGATTAAAATAGAGGAACTGGACATGAGTCAGATCTTGAAATCCTTCCAGGGAAGTTAAGTTTTGCAGAGCTGTGCGGGACATGGTGAGTCTGTCGTGGAAACAGCTGACTCCACCTCCTGCTCAGCTCTGCCTGCCCGACATCAGCGGTGCAGGAGGCCAGTGCATCCCAACATATGGGCCCTGGAGAAGGACAGGGCTGGGGGTGGTCTATAGAAGGGTTATGATTTGAGTCCAGGGCACGAAGGAGGCTGAAATAACAGGAGTCTGTACATCTCTGGATCTAGCTGTTTTAGAGGTGGGCTGGGGGCTGGAGCCAGTGCAGCTGCTTGCTCAAACCTTCAGTCTTGCCAGTGCAGTGGCTGAAAAAAAAGTCTTTTTATGGTGTTTTTTGTGCATTTTTATGGTTTACAGTTGAGCAGCTGGGGAAAAAAAATTATATAAACAAGACCCCATCAGGAGTGCTGGGGGAAGGAGTGAGAGAAACTGTTGATAGCATGTCCTGCCATGCAGAGGCAATGTGTCAGTCCAGGTTCATCTCTGGGAAGGAGTTGTGCTGCCACTGTAGGAAATGACTCATAGGAGTAGGAGATAGAACTAGCTCAAGGAACACCAAGCTGTTCTTGTGCTGTGGGAGATGGGTAGCCACAATCAGAACTGTCTGCACTGTAGATTGTAGTAAACTTCAAATGGAGTGGAATATTGTCAGAAGTTCTTAAGCTCTGCTAGAGGAAAAGACTTAAATGCAAAACTTCAGGAAATACATCCAAAGAGCTTTGAGCTCTTTTTTGGTTCATCTTTGGTTTTGATGTGTGCTTATATCTCTCTTTTTCACATAGAAATCAGTACTGCACCCAGCTGTGCTGTTTTATATCTATGATTTTTTCGCTTACAATCTGTTTTGTTAGTAGTATTCTTTTGAAAGAGATGGAAAAGAAGGAGGAGAAATTTAATTCAAAGACATACTTAGTAATTTTGAGGTTCATCTGAGGTCTATTCACAAGTCAGTTAAACTCAGCTGAGGTTTCCTCACATTTTGCTAAGAACCTGGTGGTGCTGCTAGTGCTGTGCTCAGAGCCTCAGTGTGTCAGGTACCATGCAAACACCTTGTGAAAGAAAAGCCCTGGGCCCAAAGGATGCACAAAATAGCACAGGATCAGACCATCCCCAGGGCTGGGAGGATTTGGTAATAGCAGCACAGGCAAGCCATTAACACCATAAGCAGATATTTCTGCTTCCTTGCCCATGTCTGTGCTCATCATTCTGGTTTCTCTCCATGACACGCAGTGTCACACAAGCTCTGTGCAAACCAGGGATCACACACTGTCTTTGGAGAGCTCTCCTCTGAGCTCAGCAGCTGAAGCTTAGCGTGGAAATGCCAAGGATGACAGCTGATGTGTCGAGGAAGAGGTGCCATAAAATGGCACGTGGATTTGAAGTAGTAGGGATCAGTCAGTGAGTCCAGCAGGGTCACCCTGTGTCACCCACAGCCTGAGAGCCAGCAGTGACCTGGCAGCCACTGGAAGCAGCCTCAGTGTTTGCTGGGAGCACCAGTGCAGTGCCAGGCCACTGGAGCTGGGGTCCACTTCCCAGGAGCAGATCACAGGCAGGATCCCCTCTCCAGCTCTCAGCTTGTGACACAGAGGCACCTTTTCACCAGGCTGGTTTTCATGTGTACTCTCTTCTTTGAGGTGACTTATCATGCATTAACTCCTGCCTCCAGTGAACACATTGCAATCTATTGCTCTTTTCTTCATCTGATAAGCTGTGAGAAGGTCATGTGATACCCCTGCCCTCCCCACCAACAGGCTCTTGCCTCATATGAAAAGGCATCAGTTGCCCCATGGGAGACTCTGGATAACCAAAAGAAGGGCTGCCTCTGGATCAGGAAGGTTTCATTTTATAGCATCCCCCAGCTTTTTGATGGAGGGCTGAGATAGATCCATCCTAAATGTCAGAGCTTTGCCAAGGTACACAGGTTCAGCTGCTGTCTGTGCAAAAACAGTGGGGAGGCAGGCTCTGCCATGTGTCTGGAGAGGCTGGCATAACCACACATCACTGACAAAATAAATGTGGCTTCTCTCTGTAGGGACTGAGGTGATAAACATCTCCTCTCTTGCTCCAGTCTTTTCTCTGCTTTGGATGCAGCTGAGACCCTTCCTTGCATTTGGAGCAAGCCAAGAGTCTCCTGCACCACATGAGCTGAGATTTGGGAAACTGGTGACAGCATTTCATAGTACTCTCAGATGTGGCCAGCTAAAGCCAGTGGAGAAATGTGTGGGCTGAAGGCCAGTGTGTACAGGTAAATCCACAAGTTGAGCTGCAGGAAGGAGCACAAATGATCTGTAGGAGTTGATGGACAGGACTTGGGTAGCGCTGTCTTGTGCCAGTACCCCAGCATAGCACCAAAATGTTTGGTGCCTTTTTTCCAGGAACCGATTGATTTAAAAACATAATATGCTTTTAATCATTCTGTTTGCATGAAAAGTCCAGTGGAGGTCCTGAAAACTAGCCATGAGCAAAGCTTCTCTTTTAATGAGAGTTTTAGCCCACGGATCAGATGTTTCCTGTTAGCCATTTCAGTAAATTCTTTGCTATTTTTTTGCTTTGTTAACCTGAATTTTTAAAATAGATGTGGTTTGAGCAATCAGTGACTTTTTTTAATGCTGAGGTTGGACACTGAAGCCGGGCAGCTGGTCTGGTCTCTCCACCCCTCTTGGCCTGGTTCACCACTCTGAAATGCAGGCATGAGCCCAGAGCAAATGTCACCATCTCTTTTTGGCCTGAGCTGTGTTACACACGTCTGGAGTTTCCCAAATCTCTGTGGTGAGGTGTTTGCATGGTTCCTTCTCACATGTTCCTATATCCATAATTACACCATACAAATAACCTGGTGAGGTGGACAATATCAGTATGTATTTCGGTTTTTTTAAGAATGGGCAAAACACAGGGAAAACACAGGGAAAAGGGTTTGAAAGGTGCCAAGAAATATAACTTCCACTAAAAGAAAAGAAACTATCTCAAAGATATTTTTTTCCAAGAATGCTCCTAAGTGACTTGTCCATCGTCATTCAGGAATCTCATGAGGAACTAAACCAAGGTCTTCCAGGCATCATTTAATCCTTCAGGGAAAAGCTTTGATTTATAAATCAAAGCTCAAAAATTATTCTCATTAGAAATTATAAGGAAAAATAATGCAATTGACACCTATGAGTCTGAAAGCATTTTGACCCCTAAAGCTGCTTGACCTTCTTGAACAGGAGGCTGCTTGGTTTGGAGATGTTGGCCACAGATAAGGAGGAGCAGTGGCAGGCTCAGTGCTCTCTGGCATTAGGCCAGCATGTCTGCAATGGTAACTCAGAGCTCTGCAGATCAGGAAAAGATCCTCTACCAGTGGAAAAGGAATGGAGCAGGGCTGTGGAGGAGCTGGCATTTCACTTGAGTGATGTTTGGCTGGAACCGCTTCAGGAAATTTTTTTTGTGTTGCTCCTGATGTACTCCCACAGCTGGAGGGATAGTTATGTTTAAAAATGCCTGAGATCTTTGTCCCAAGAGGTGACACGGAGCTGTGAATCTCCTGGGGGAGAGAGCAAAGCATCCTTTCAGGTGGCAGAGGAGCAGAGCTGCAGCAGGACCTCCACTCCATACCCAGCTGGGCATCTCCCTCCTTGCAGGGATGAAAACTGCCTAGACCCAGGGGAAGGCAGAGATCCCTGTGTAGCTGTTCAGTTGAGCTGGTGGGAGGCACAGCAGGAGCCCAGGGTCTGCCAGGCTCTCTTTGGGGCTGAGCCACCCCCTGCCCACCTGTGGAGGGGCTCAGTCTGCTCTCCACACCAGGAATTCTCTCAGAGATGTGAGCTGCCAACATAAGCTACACTTGTTTGTTTTATTCTCCTTCTTTTTTTCCAGCAAAGGCTTTCTCTCACCCTCAGCTCTGCTTCTCCACCCCCTTTTTTTTTTTCCTTTTTCCTTACTTAAATTGTTTGACTTGCAAGTTCCATCCCTGGGGAGGCTCCTGGGCAGTGATTCACCTGGCTGGAGCCAACTGGCAAATAGAGTCTTTTGCAGACAAGACAGGAGGGCTGGTTGGTTTGAGCAGCTTCACCTTCAGCCAACAGGAAAATAAAATCCTATTTTTGGAGAACGATTCTGTTGGCATGAAGACCTGCCAGGATTCTTCAGAGCAGCAGCTGCCAGACTGCCTCCCTTACTCCTTCAGGGAAAGTGCTTTAAACTGAATCAGATGTTGTATACACACAACACACACCCCCACACGTGAACACCTGAAAGGACTTTGGGGGTGCAAAGGACACTGTGTGTGTCACCAGTCCCTGCTTCCTGGGGGACAGCTGCTTCCAGGGACAAGGGACAAGGAGCAATGGTGTCTGCTCCGAGCAGGAGCAGCACTTTGGCTGACAGCAGCCAGCAGAAAGGGCAGGCTGCTCTGTTTGCTTTAAGCAGAGGAAGAAAGGAAGGGGAGGTGGAGGGGGATGTAATCCCCTGGTGCAGGAGGAGCTGGTTCCAGTGTCTGTCTAGGTCTGGTTGTTCTCGGCAGGAGTCTCCTGCTCTTTGAAAGGATGCCCTTTGCAGGGAGAGGGGATGAAAAGGAATTAAAGCACTATTGGAACATCTCAAAGATAGAGACTCTGTTCCTGCTTCAGTTCCAGACTTCTCAGTGTAACCTGGGATAAATCAGTTTGTATCTCCCTGTGTCTCAGTTCACTGAGTGCAGTGAGGACCAGTTGTGCAAACCCCTGTGAAGCTCTGCTTGGGTTGGGGACAGGGGAGCACAGGAGCACCTGGACCTTGTTAGTGCAAACCATCTGCCTGTGTGCTCCCTCTCCAGCTCCTCCAGCTTCATCTTGCTTCTTTCATTGAACTTCTCCTTCAGACAATGTGAAATCCATTCAGCTGGACATTTTCCCCCACCTCCTCTCTGAATTTCCCAGCTGTGAGACAGAGCCAAAAGTTTTGTCATACCTGACTGGAGCGCTGCCGAGGAGCACCCCGCCGGCTCTTGGCCAGCACAACTTGTTAGTCGAGCATTTTCTTCCTAGTTCTGCTGCCATTTGCCATTCCCTGTCCTGGTCCTTCTCTGTACATCCCATCCCTCCCACAGAGCAGGCAGGATGCATGGCTCTGTATTTTTCTCTAGGATGTTTTCCTTTGCTGTCCCAATTCTTAAGTATAATTTCCAGGGACTAGTTTTCCTGAAAAAAAACACCCTGAAAAATTATGGGTTTTCTGTACCAAAACCCCTTCTGCACTCACAGGAGACTCTGAATCTGCTGGATTTTTTAATCACTTTCAAAAGTCTTCTGTAATGGGCTGCCAGTTGTGACCTGCCTGTCTGCCAGCACCATAAAATGAGCTTCCTGCGCCGTGTGTTCTCCCTCAGTCTGGGCTCCTCAGGCTGTTGGAGCAGTGCATGGGAGAGCAGAGGTGTCACTGCTTAGGGGAATGAAACCAGTGGGATAACAAAGTCTGCTTGTAACTTCTGGGCTGCTTGTTTTAGCTGAATAGTGCTAGTTCTGTTCCTGGGGAACATCTCTCTCCTTTAGGCTCAGGCAGGAGAGGCACCAAAAAATAGCTTTTACAGACGTGTGAGATCCAATAAATTAGGACACTGTGGTCACTGGAACTGTTATTGTGGTTTAAACTGCTACTGCTTACCCCATGGAAACAAAGTGCTTTCTTTTTCATTAGGGGCTTAAAAGATTGATTGTTTCCTGCTGTGCAAGAGCTGTGCTGGGATAGCTTTCACAACCTGGTTTGGGTCTTTGCAGACTGCATGGATGCTGAAATATCCTTCTCCATGCCACAGCCACCAGCCTTAGGCTCATTTAATGTGCAAAACCTGTGCTTGTGTGCTAAACTCGACTTCTGGGCTAGGATGCCTGGGGTTAGCTGAATTGGAGCTGCTCTTTCCATTTGTCTCCTCCTCTGGGTTTGTTTTACATTGGGCTAGAAAGTACCAGGGACCACCCAGCACCCTGGCAATGTGTGAGCTGGTCCTGGAGATTGCTTGTGCCAGCAGTGCAGATTGTGTTTTAAGGACAAAAAAGGTGTTGGCAAGGATGGGGCTTTGGTGCTGAGTGTTGTCCTGGGCCTGTTCTGCTTTTCTTCTCAGCTTCCTCCCACTTTGACCCTTTTCCATCCCATCCTGAGGACTGGCAGAACCCTGACCTCTGTGGGCAGTCACAGCATGCTGTGAACAGGTTTTATTCTGAATCTCTTGGTCAAGTGACCAAGTGACCTCAGGTGCTCGGTTCCACCTTCCAAACACCAAAATAATCTGGTTTTCTAGGTATTTGGAGATCTAGTGCTGGAAAACCTGTGTAAAAGTTAGACTTCTATTAACTCTACCACCAAGTGCCTCAAATTTCCTGTCTTTAAGCAACAAGGTTAATGCTGGAAACTGAGGCATTAAAAAAGAGTGAAACACATGTGTGAAACATATGCATTTAAATAGTTCCTTATCTGAGTTCTTTTATTCTGGCGCAGGAGCACATTGTTTATGTCACATTGCAAAGTTGTAAACCAAATTCAGACTATGGTGTTTTAGTCTGGAGCTAGTGTTCCCCTAGCTGATGTTATGCTGCTGTAGCAATATTGTTTTCATTGTACCACTCAAAGTAGTAAAATCTCCTCATGTTGGCAAGAGCTCAGCTCCATAGAGACACCTCAGCAGCCACAGGGCCAGATTGTTGCTCAGTGGCATCCATGGGTCACTCCATGCCCAGCTCTGCTCTCTGAGGAAGGAAGGATGCAGCTGGGGGAAAGCTGAAGGCTGTGACTGAAATCTGCAGCAGCGTAAGTACAGTATCAGCCTATGCACACTCATATTTTCCTTGGCAAGGCACATGACTGTAAACACCAAAATATTCTGGCAGTCTTTTTTTTTTTTTCGTCTTGCTGGAGCAATGAGTTTTCCCTGCACATCTCTCTTCTGATCTGATTGATTCAGCATGTAGAAGAGTTATTTTTCCCCTTTTTTTTCCATTAAAAAAAATTGTAGCCCCCCTGCCTTCTTGTTATATTTGACATCTTTGTCTCTAGATGGCAGAAGGCTGTTTGCAGTGGTTGCTTACCACAGCTTCTTGGCATGTGCACAGGCCTCAGGGATGTAGTGCCTAGCTGGAGAAAGGCAGAAAACTTTCCTATTCACAGTGATTCCCACAAAATAGAAGTGTTGAATCCAAGCAAGCAATAGCTCATGTCAGTTCAGTCCTTCTGCTGTAGGGAATTGGTACAGAAGAGCTGAAATGCTGGCTCTGAGGTCAGTGGCAGAATTTTTTGTTGATTTAAACAGGTCTCCTATCTCTCACCTTAGATTTTACCAAGTAACTTTCTACCTTTTCTGCTCACCAGGAGTTGTAAACCCTCAAAGGTCAAGGGAGGTCTTGGATGACAGTTTCCCAGTGTAGTTTTCCCATTCTGTCTGCTGAATGATCATTTCAGTTTTCATTTTTGCTGATGAGTTTCCAGATAAGCGTTGTCATCATTGGCTGTTGCATTTCACTTCCCTCAGATTTGCTTTTCCCAGATAACCACTTTATAGTGTGCTGGGAAGCAGGCAGAAGACAGCATCCTTTTCTTGTCTGCTTCATCCCTGTCTCTTATTATGTCTCTTAATACCCTGCTTTCAGGTATTCCAGAACATGACCATGTTGTCCTTGTATTTCTGGTGAGCCAGAGAAGGGGATAAAACACTTTTACTTTGACTCCCAGTTCAAGTTCTTCCTGTGGGAGAGCATGGCAGCAGAGGGAAGAAAAAGCTGCTTTGGGATTGGTTGTAGCAGGGAATTGAGGGGGCTTAGAGGAGCACAGGATCTATCCAAGAGAGAGAGAGAACGTGTCACACCACCATGTTCTGGCTCTGGCTCAGTACCTCCACTCCCTTCTCTATAATTGTCTGAAGTCTTCCAGACTTGTATCGGATATAATGAGATGAAGTCGTCTTTTGTGGTGACTTTTTCATGTAGTAAACATGGCCTTTCACAGCTCTGGGGTGTGGACTGTAATGAGTTTGGAAGCATTTGCTCCTCTGGCAGGCTGAAAGGGAGTGAATTCACCAGGCATCTCCGATCAGCTCCATTAAGCATCTGCATGGGCTCCAGCAGCCTTTGTGCTGTCCAGCTATCCTGAGGGGAGGGGGTGCTGTTCAAATGATCCTGTTGCTAGATAGCACTAAATAATTCAGATTGACAATCCATTTTTTAATGTAGTCACTGCAGTGAGGTTTATGAATCAGGGGTTTTGGCCTTGGTGAGCTGTGCTGGTGTGGCAGGAGTGGTTTGGATGAGGACAGGTAGGTTGGTTGTCCCACATGTCCCTGTGTTCTGCTGCTTTCCAAAGTGCTGCACGGGGTGCGAGGGGAGTGGTTTGTAACTGTCTCCACCAGGGAGCCTCAATAACTAACACTCATGCTTGCCTCCTCTTCTCAGGGTTTTCCTGGTAATTTTGGAGAACGAGGACCTCCAGGCATCGATGGGAACCCTGTAAGTTCATAACATTTTACTTTCTTTTTTTTTTTTTTTGCTGTAGACAGCACACTATACTGCATTGTAGTAGTTAGAGCTGAGTGGAGCTTTTAAGTATGGTGGCAGCTGCTGGCTGGTTTTGGACCACCTGAAAAGCAAATGTACATCCCTGCCCTGCTGAAAATTCCTGTGTTTGGTTCCTGTAGCTGACGGGTCATTTGCCATCAGTTTTCTGTCTCCATCTCTTGCCTTCCTTGCACCTCAGTCTTGGCAGATGCTTTCTTACCCAGAAGGTGTGACTGGGAGAAAATCAAGAGAAAAAGGGCAAGGATGCTGGCAGAGTAGGCAATGTTGGACCATGTGCATAGCACAGGGCACAGATTCCCTGCTGCAGTGTCTGGGAGCACTGAGGGACAGACTCCACAGCCCAAGCTGCTGCCTGCCCCATCCCTCAGCCAGCCCTGGGACTGCATGGGGAGTAAGTCTGGTCTCCTGAGCTCTTGGCCTCCCTTCGGTCTTCATCTGACCCCTGCTGGGTTCCTAGGGGTGGGATGTGTCTCCTGGGAATTGGGTCAGGATGGTCACAGAGGTCACTTAGGCAGCTGGGTGCTGATAAGGTTTAATTTGCTCTGCTCTTGTAGCACTAAACTGTGGGGATGTGCTCTGTTTGCCACTGCTCACAGAATATATCCTCGTGGTTTGCAACAGTTCTCAGATGTATTAATTATCCAAAATTATTTTCTGAATTACTTTGTTGGTTCTCCCTGAATTAGCATGTGAGCAGCACTGATTCATCTTTGAAATTCCTGCTGCCTTGGTTATTCACACATAATCACCGTGCTTCTCTGGGGTTTGACGGGATGATTTGTGTGAAGTAACCCACTCCACATGTGCCTGCAAGTTCCCATTCGTCATATATGCAACATAAAAGTTATTTTCACAAACGACTCCAATCACCAAGCCAAGCTCAGCTACAACTGCAGCCTTTGTAGGAATTCAGCACAAGAATCATAAATGCAGTGGACTGAAAGAATGATGTTCCCAGGGGATACTTCTGCAGGACTTTTCCCATCCTTCAGTCAACTTAAGCCATGGGTCAGAGTAGAATCAATAGTCCCAAAGTAGAAAACTTTCTGATTGTACTGCTATTTCCAGCCAGCCCACCAGGAAGAGCAAGAATCCTGGAGGACAGGAAGACTTTTTTTTTCCCCCAAATAACTTACTTTGTTTTCTTTTGAATATGTGAGTTGTCTAAGCCCCATTCAGAAGATGGTCTCAATGCTAGTCAGCTGAATGGCAGTTCCCAGAGCCTGGGAGAGCAGCAAATGTCCCTTTAATTCACCCAGAAGGATTGCTCCTCTTTCATCTTATCAACGGCTCTTAAATATTAATGTGCCTTGGCGATCGCAGAATGAAAACAGACTGTTTGGGCTGACTTAAAGGGAGGTTCACGGGGTCACAAGTGGAGTCACAGACGCAGAAAAATGCCAGAAAGTCTGTTTGTGGAGCACACAAATATGCTAGGTTTGGTAGGTGGGGTGTGCAGCTGAGCTGTCGGAGGCGGGCGGGCGGCCGCAGGCCCAGCTGCCACAGGCCCGGCTGCCACATCCTCTGTTTGATCCCTGGTCGTGAGGAGAGGGCTGGACCCGACAGCCTCTGATCTCCTTTCCATCCCCTCTGGACACTGCACAGGCTCTTCCAGCCCCAGGGCTTCTTCCCTCCTACCAGCTCGCTGAGGACTGTCAGCCCTCGCATTCCAGATCCCCGTGTTCCCCGGAGTGCTTCAGCCACTCCAATTAGGCTCTTAATCACAGGAATTAGACGTGGGAAAGGGCTGGTAGTTCATCTCCTCCTCTCTTGTCCCAGTGCCCAGTTCATGCACTGGAAAAAAGAGAATAGAGCCTGATTTCCCTCACAGGTCAGGGACTGATAGCCAGGAAAGGCCAGTTGTAAATCCTCCACTTCCTAGACCAGGGAATGGCTCAAATTAACAACTAGTCCTATCCACATCTCTCAGGGGAGTCCACCCCCCTCTTCCAAGAGGAAATCCTCTTCCGTTAGCTGTGAGGTCATGCATTTCCACATACAGCCGTTCTCTTGAGGAATATCAATATGACACAAGTCAGAAATCTGGGAAGTGCCTCTTGAAACTGATGGGACCAAGAGCTGACCATCAGCCCGGCCACCCTGGGAGCCTGCAGAGCTTCCTGGGAAACCCAGGCCACCATCCAGCTCCTGTGCTCAGCATTCCTGGGATACTCCCTCTTCTTCCTGAGCCAGTAATGCCAGGCCTTGGCTTAAAGCTTGAAACCGACCTTATAACAGTAGCTCTGAGGACATAGAAATCCCACCCATGAGGAACAATTGCTGCACAGATGTCCCAAGTATGCAGGAAAGGAACTGGCCATTAAAAAAAAAAAGCAATTTTAGGCTGGTTGAGATTATGAAACGCTTTTTTGTGTGTGTGCTTGCCCAATAGTCCTTTACTCCACTTCCCATAAAATAAACACACGTAACCCTTTACCCAAGGAGCCCTGAGCACATTCAGTCACGTTGCGTCCCCTTCTCTTTCCTTCTCCCACTAGGCAAATCTTTCCATAAAAGGGGAGCTATATTGCACTGGAGGGGACTCCACCAGATGTGCACCATAAACTGAGCAGGGCTGTCAAAGAAAGTAGCCAACATGATCCAGAGCAGGGGCAGGACTGTCTGAGTTACCGGGAAGTTCAGCATTTCCAATGCACTTGTTTTGAGAGGCCCCATTGGAGATGGAGGTGTGTAAGGGCAGGTCCTTGCCCTGACAGGCAGCTCACTGTTAGCGTGGCCAGGGAGGCCACCGAGGGGGACACGGGACGGGCTGAGCATCCCATGGGTGCTGAACTGCTCAGGGACTTGGGTGGGTGAGCTGTGGGGGTCTGGCAGAGCTTCTCTGATGTGCTTCACTTGAAGATGCCATCAGGCAGTGCTTCTGCATGTCTTCAGAAAGCTCACACAGAGAAAGTTTGTGGTGAAGCTGAGAAGCCAAACCAGCTCCACAGGCCCCATCAGCAGTCTGACCCTTCGAATGATGAGCTCCAAGGTGCCAAATACACTCCCAGGACCCATTTGCCAGCACCAGAACCTGCCATACCCTCTCCCCAAACTACCCAGTTTCATTTTTATGCAGGTCTTCCTTTTCCTCTGAGTTTTATTATTACTTAACTACTCCTAAAAAGTCACCTTTCCCAATGCTAAGCAGCAGCTTTCCTGTCCTTCCTACTTTAGCCTTGGTCTCCCTGTGTCCCCACCCTACTCTGGTCCCTCTCCATGCCAGTGGCTGGATCTCACCTGAGGCAGGCTCCCACCTCTCCCCTGCACACTGAAATGTTCCTTTCATCCAGCCTGCTCCTGGGAGGGAACTCAGCCCTGGGAATAACTGCCCAACAACAAGCAGCCTGTGTCTTCCTAGGATGTGCTCACAAGTGCACTCCTGAAGACGGAAGTTCTGGATTGCTTTGGTGGGGAAAGTGGCTGGGGTTGAAAGAGGGGATGGAAGGGGGAGGGATGGTCTTTTCCCTTCCCTCAAGCCCTTGAAACACTAAGCTGCCTTTCAGTCTCTGGTGTCTATAAAGTGTCCATAACCGTGTGGGTTTGTCCTTTCTTTTAGGGAGATTTGGGAGCCCCAGGTCCTCCTGGAGTCCTTGGACTCATTGTAAGTACAAAAACAAATGGAGATCTGGCTTGTTGGGCTTTAACCCTTTCAACCTGCCTAACTACACACAGATTTTCTTCTTCCTGTGAGCAGGATGACTGTTAGTATGGAGGAGGTGTGACATCTGGGAGAGAGGGGGTTTCCTGGTGGATTGGGAGGTGGAGGAGGGCAAACCCTTTCCAAGCAAAAGGAAACAGATTAGAAGTCTGTTGTTAGTGTATTTTTCTTCAAGATAACTTGCCCTTTTGATAACATTTGCCAGGGTATTTCTTCAAAGATGCAGCATTCATTCCACACCAGGATCTCTTAAATAGTAAGTCCCTGTAAGCAGTGACCTCAGGTATACACAGTTCTTGTTCACTGAAGAGTCTGAGGGCAGGAACAGTCTGTCCTCTGGGTAGATAAGAATTTTACATGCACTCTCACCACTCCATCACTAATCCAGGTAATTTTGTACTCAGCCAAATTCCACCCTTCATTACACTTTTCCCTCAGCAGGAGATAAATAGCTGTAAGGATGGGTGGCAACTCCTCCTCTGGCAGCTGTGCTGGGGGTTAGTGAATGCCCAGCTGAACATAATATGGTTTATTTTTAGGTCTCAGGGCTTGTTTCAGGTTATTTCCTTCCAGGCACAAAAATTGTTAGGCTCTGTTACTACTACAGCATTCTTTCATAATGATTCCTCCTCAGCTGTGATAATCCATGGAAACTTGACTTGCAAGGCATGGTTAAAAACTTTCCCCTTTTGCCTTTCTATAGCTTAAGTTATAGGAGTGTGTCAGCTTAGATCAAGGCCTCCATTGCACTAGGCATTGCACAAACCCAGAAATCTTGCATTCCTTGAAGGAACAGCAAGGGAATATGGTGGAAGACCCATCTGGGAGATGGGAGATTGGGGCAGAGGTGGATGGAGAGGAAGGTTTTCCATGGAACCAGGAATTAGGTCTGCTTCCTCTCATTAGTGGAGATGAAAGTAGCTACTGTAGCCATAGCAGCAGAAAGGATGTGCTCCTGTCAAAGAGCTGGAAGATGAAGATTGCTATTTAAAACAACTCCATTGAAGGCATTGTCCAGATTGGATTATATTCCTCCTTGCTTTTGGAAAAAAAATCCTTTCCTTGTTGCCATTATCTCACAGATATTGTTTGTTAGGAAGTGTAAGGTCAGAGATGGTAAATGTGGTCATGATCCTTCTAGAGATGATGGAGTCAGCAGCTGGCTTTCCTCCCCTCCACACCGGCCCAGTCAAACTTCAAACTGAGATTCAGGTCAGCCTGAGTCAGATCTTGTGTCCCAGGGTAACACACATCTCCTGAATTCAGGATGCTGAATCATCTCTAGTGGGATAGACCAAGAATGACCTCCTCCATGCTCCTGGGGAGAAGGGAGCACATCCATCCAGCCTTGTCCTCCCTGTGGAGGACAGCTCCAGCTCCTTCCCCAGGGTGTGCACACAGGGCCCACACTGCAGGGCATGGGGAAGGTGCCACATGGCCTCTGTTCAGTCTCTTCCTTGCCACCTGCAGCCACCCTGGGGACCAGCCAGGCTCTGGCTGCCTCATGCACCCCACACAGTTTGGTTCATGGTGTAAGAGAGGCTGAGGAGCAGAATTAGGTGTAACTAAAGCCTCTTGCTCTCCTAATTAACCATGTGGGCAGAGCTCTGAGTAAATGCATTTCTACAAGCAGCCTTTATGCTATGGTATGAAAAGGGCTCTGTTGGGGCGGCTACAGCCCAGCTCTCCCTGCGTGACTGCGGGCCCAGGGCTGTGGCTGGAGAATAGCTCCTTCAGGGAGCCTGCCCTGTTTATTTACACACTGAGGCCAGGCTGGTGCACCCTGTCACTGCCTCTCTTCATGGCAGAGAGCAGCCAGAGCCCATTTCAACACCATCACTGAAGGGTTTCTGTTGTACATCACACATGGGTGCCCACAGCAGCCAGAGCTCTGCTGTCCTCCTGTGCTAGACTAAGTCCCGACACACAATGCCACGCTGACTTCTCACTGCAGCAGGATGAGACACCTCTGTCCCCACCTCCTGTCTCTTTCCTTTGAGTGCTGCCTTTATTTAGGGGCTATCTGCACATTCAAAGAGCCTTCACTCATGCCAGGATACTGCTTCTGTTGATATCAGCAGTGCATTTCTTCAGGGATCCTGAGACTGGATATCAGAGGAATTTCACACCACGTGCAGGGATCTGTTGGGTTTGCCCCTAATGACTCTGGTAATTTTCTTTCTCTCACTAGGGTGACATGGGCCCTGTTGGACCGATCGGCTATCCAGGACCAAAAGGATTAAAGGTGAGGGAATATCCGAGCTCTCTGAGCTCTCATCCCTCCACAGCTGGGCTGAAGGTTATTCTGTTCCTCCTTTGGGCAGTGCTGACTGTCCTGAGAGAAAGCATGGGCAGCAGTGATGTGTGTGCAGGCGCAGGACTGTTGAACACAACATCCCCCTGGCGCTCTGCAGTGGAGAATTCCAGAAGCATTTTCCCCGTGTGCCTGCAGCACATGAAGAATGTGTGACGGAGCACACTTTGGGAGCAGTCTGGCATTTGACCTTGAGACTGTGCCAGGCCAGTGCTGTGGCTCTGAGCCACCAGCCCCATCAGCAAACAGCAGTTTCACAGACCTGAGCAAGTCTCCACCATGGCTCAACCTCACTCTGAACCTTCTTTTCTTTCAGGGGCTGATGGGAAACCCTGGAGAACATGGACTGAAAGGTGATAAGGTGATCTGAATACTCCCTTATTGCACTGTGTTTTAATTTTGCATGTGAAACCCCCTTTCCAGTTTCTCTTTCTTATTCAGCATCATAGGGCTGATTCCACTCTGGCCATCTCTACCCCATCCTCTCACTCTCCCTCCATTTGTGACACTTTAGTTTTGATTTTTCTTTCTTTGACATCTGTCTCATCCCCTTGTCCACAGAGTATAGATGAGTTATGCTCAGATCCTCTTTGGTGCTCCCTTCTCCACTGATGATGACAGTAACCGTACAATTATCTGGTGTTGCACTGATTTTATGTTGTTTATGGGATGGGATGGGGAGGAGATGATCCAACACTGACATTGAATTTGCATTAATGCATTTAGGGGAAAGATGTGGTGTGAAAAAGCAGCCCTGTACCAAATAAACCAGGTGGATCCCCTGGAAAAACTGTTGTGTGTTGGATACCTCTGCTCCTGTTCAAGGAGCTTTACCCCAGTTCAGCTTCCTAGTGAGAGGAAATTGCCATGTCCCAAACTGATATAAATCACTTTAGAAAAAAGCAAAATGGAGAGGGGCCTTGATTGCAGTGATTTAGTGGTGCTGGCACAAAACCATGCAGCTTCAGCTAAATCAGCATGGAGCTGTGTGTGTAAATGTCTCACTGTCACGAGAACCCTCCTCCTACAGATATTCAGCTGTGGGATTTATTTAGTCTGAAAAAGTGGGAGGTGCAGTTATTTATTGCTGCCTCTGATTGCTCAGGAGGGCAGTGGAAAATGACCATTAAGGGTATTCTCCTCCTCCTGTCAGATGTTTTATTCTCTTCTTAGATGTTTGCTTTTAGAGAATGATTTAGCAGCCCAAAACTGCGCAGGGGGGAAGCAGTGTCAAGCCAGTTGATTCAACTCTTCTAATATTATAGCAGCTCTTTGCCAGGGCTCCTGTGTCTGCAATTTCCATTTCTCCCTTGTGCTGTTTTTCCACTTCTGTTGAGAGCAATGACAAGGCAAGAGAAGGGCTTTTTCTTTAGGACAAGCTTAAGCCATTGTAGCTGGTTTCTGGACTAAACCCCAGATCCTGGAATCTACAGACTCCTCCATCCACTCCTTGGGAGAAATGGTTAAATATCTTAAGAAACACCAAGATCTAAATCATTGTTTAGCAAAATTAACCTTCCTGGACAGTTCAGACTCCGTCACTTTATAGAAACTGCTCTGTTTATACGCAGCATTTCCCCAGCCACTGCTGTCACAGTAACCAAATGGTTTGTGGCTCTCTCCTTACAATATTCCCAAGTGTGGAATTACCCATCCTTCCAACAATCCCACGCTCCTGAGGTACAGGAAACCTTTTCCTTTCCCCCCACCTGCCTCCCTCTGCAAGCTCCAGGCTGCAGGTCATCCTGCCTTCCTGGGGATGGGTTGATGAAGATTTAATTGGATGCCTGCAAGCTCCTATTAATCTCATCTGTCTTGGTCACATCCAAATCATGTGGCCTTGTACAGGTTTGTGTTTTTGTAGCTGAGGAAAACTCCCTTCAGTCAGCAGCAGTCAGATGAGTGCTGGTAAAACCTGAGAAGAATGACAGGGTGGCAGGATGGTGTGTGTAGGCAATGGGAATGTCACCAGAGCTGCCACCTCAGTCCACCCAGGAGAATGTCCTCACATCCCACGGCCAGGTGTGAATCAGAATAAGGGACAACATCTCACTCCTCCAGCAAAAATCACATCTTTTTATCTAGAAGCTAGACAGGCAGGTCCAGGTCATCCTTCTGTTTCCACTCCTGTGTTTTCATGGAGGCAAGGAGAGGGGGAAGAGAGGGTTGTATCTGCTCTTACAGGGAGAAGTGGAATTACTGGGTAACTCTGAAATAAAGAGTGGCCTTGAGGAAACCACGTGGGATGATGAGTGCAGGGGAAAGGTGGAGGAAGCAGAGGAAATCCCAGCTACTTGTTCTCACAAAGGAGTTTTATGAATCAGGACATCTGTAACTTGTGGAGGACATGGCTCAGGCAAATACCTCTGGAGTTGTGCAGTGTTAGCTCCCTTTGCATTGCTAAGCAGGAAGTCCTGGGAACAGAGACTTCCAGTTGAGGAAAATTGAGGGGATTTTGCACAACCACCTCCTCTGCATCCCACAGACAGCAAACACATCCCCCAGCTGTGCATTTGTTCCCTTCCCCTGTAGCCCCTCTCTGTTTGTGTTGGGTTACAAAGGGCCTCGGGGTGTCTGAAGCTGCATTTCTTTTTATAGGTGAAACATGAAGCACAGGCAACATCCCGTGGGCAGAGGCTGTTTGTAATTTCAGACCCTACATTCCTTTTCCTGCTCCATGAACCAAATCCTTGCAGGCCCATTTCGTCATCTCAGCCTCGCAGTTGTTAATAACAAACATGCCTGACCTCTTTCCTCTGTAATTTTCCCCTCACATTAAGGACACAAATCCCAAGTTCCAGTTCCAGGGCAGGTAAAAGGTGATGCCCCAGTCTTCAGTTCTGATTTAAGAGATTAACAGCCACAGATGGACTGTTCATGCTGTGACATTTTGCTGTGCTGTCACAATAACATGTGAACACCTGGCATGAAGTCCAGCTCAGGTTAAGAGAAGTGTTTTGTTTCCCCACTTTCCTCTTACCCTCTTAATGCCCATTTCTCAGAGTTGTTTGAAAACTGGTTTCACTGTCATGCCTCACTTTTCCCAAAGGCTGGAAACAAAGGTTTGTTCCTGTGTTTTGCTATGCTCAGGAAACTCTTTTATTATAGTAGTTATTGCTTAGTGTCCAAGTATTTCTTCTGAAACAGTATTTCAGTGGCCACTTGTACTGTCTGGGTAGAAAATTGCTTAATAAAAAATACAATCTTTCTTTTTTGACCTTTAGAATTGATGGTAAAGGCAAACCTTAGAGCCAACCTGTCACTTCCAGAAAAGCTGTTTTCATGCTGCCTTCAACTGGGAGCCAGAATTAAGTAGATTTCAGTGTTTTAAGCCTTGGACTACATAAAATAAGTAGAAAATTGAGAGAAGATGAGAGGAGTCTGTGAAGGAGCTGGGTCACACAGTAGTTTTTTTGCCATTTATCTAATATTTGGGGTTCTTCCGAACTGAAGCTGTGTAGGGAGCTGATTGTTTCCATTTTGCATTGCCAAAAAAAAAAAAAAAGATGGAAAATAGTTTAGATGAAACAAAATGTTGGTTATTTGACTCAAATTAAAATATTTTAGGTTAAAAACCAAATGAGTAAAATCAATTTAACATTTTTAAGAGCAACATTTTAATTTTGCTATGTAAAAGATTTGTTTTGAGGATGGTTCAGTGAAATGTTCCGGGGACATTTGCCAAAACATTTGAGTAAATTTAGCATGAATCCGTGAAATGTTTCCATCATTGAATCTGCATAGTTCTTAATTATTTTTCTTCTGAGAACTTGTCTTTGAAAAATCTTTACCAACTCAAACCTGAACCATCCACAATTTCATTAGTCCCTGCATGTTACTGAAGTAGTTACAATTATTTCAGCTTTCTGATAACAAGTGGGTGGTTTTTCTGGAGTGAAGTGGACTTTTTCTGACATCTTTCTGTGGACTTTGGCTCTGTTGCAGGACTCCATATGTCTTCCATGTGGACTATGTTTAAACATATAGCTCTGGAGTGGCTCATTCCCTTGCTGGGAAGCCAAGTTCATGGGACAGAGTTCCTCCAGCAGTTATTTTTGTTGGGTCTTGTCATTGTACCAAGTTGTTGTAGTCATTCCTCCCTTGACTTCCCAAGTAGAAATTTCCCTTCTCTGCCCCATCATTGACTTATCCTTTGTTTAAGTAAATCACTAAATGAATGAAATTGGAAGGGGCATCAGGAGGTGATTTGGTCCAGATGCAAGGTAGCCCACTGCTCCTTGGAAAACCTTCAGGGATATTTGGCTTCCACCCAGGGAATCAGAATCTGTTATGTTAGTCCAACAAGGGGACAGACAGACAGCTTGGTGAGGAAATATTGTCAATGATGGGCTCCCCCATCCCAGTGAACACCTGCTGACCCCTCCCAGGGAAGCTCAGCTCAGATATTGGCAGTGAGGTGGCACTAAAGCATTACCAGAAGTTGCTCTTGTTCTTTTATGAAAGAGAATTGATGTTTGATGTCAGGACTAGGACATGCTCACAGAAACCCTGAGGATTGTTTTCTTTTCTATAGAGCCTTGTGAGAGAAAAGGTTCATTCACTGAAAACTGAACTCTTCTGTTCAGCTGAATTTAACACTTCTCACCACTGTCATGGTCGCTGTTAGCCAGAGGAATGTGCTCTCGCCTCTTGCAGCTTCCATAGATACACAATGCCTGGGAATTCCTGGTTTTCACTCTCCTGCAGTTTCCTTTCTCACCTTAGAATCAAGCTGGGAAATGCACACTTTGTTCAGGGCTGTTGCTACATTCAACGTAATCTGCAGCTTGCCAGCAGTTCACTTCTGAGTGGAGCTGGTGTTGAGATTTTGCTGCACAAAGCACCTTCTAGGCATCGACCTGGGCACTTTGGCTGTTGCTGTTGCCTATTTTAACTCTCTGATGATGTGTACCCAGGGTGATCAGGGAAGAGCAGGTGTTCCAGGAGATATCGGCTTCCAAGGAGACAAGGTAATTGCTTTTCTTTTCTCCATTGTTCTTTTCCCCTTACATAGCAGTGGCCACCAGTTTTCTCAGCTCATCCACTAGGAGCTGGAATTAGCTGCATTCTGCTCTCAGGTCCCCTGCTTGGATAGTTCCCATTTGGGCTATGCTGTGCCTTTCTAAAATCCATGTCGGAATATGGATTTTATAGTTACTCATAGTAAAAGCAGTTCTACAAGGGGCTTTCTGTAGGGGCTATGTCCTCTAGCAGGGATTGGAAGTGATGGGATTGGTGGGGATGTGAGGGAATGTGTGTGGTCCAGCGGCTGCAGACTCAGGAGATTTTTGTCTGCTCAGTGCAGCAACGTAAACCCTGACCTAGGGAAGCACTTAATGCTCTGCATAACTTCTGATCAAGTGACTTCTCCCCTGTGACTTAATGTGACAAATGTTGCACATAGCCCTATGCTAGAGCCTGTGTGGCTCTGAACCACAGCCAACTGCAGCAGCTTGTGCTCTTTGGGGCTAAATTCAGGACTGTCTCACTGACATGAGTGCAGCTGTCCCAGCTCCATGCAGGGCTGAGTCCACCTTTAGGAGATGCTCCTCATTCTGCAGCAAAGCTGGATCCTGGGGAATTGGAATTTTTTTTTTTTTTGGTGCCTCATTGTGTTCTGAAAAAATGTGTCTCTCTCAGGGCAGCCAGGGTTTGCCTGGGGTGTCTGGGGCACGAGGGAAGGCAGGCCCCCTGGTAAGTAACCAAGCACCCTCTGCTTCCTAATCTCCCTTTCTAAAGGTTCTGTGCCCAGCTGGAAAGACAGCTTGGCAGGGGTGTGCTGCTCTAAACAGGAAACCTCACAGGCAGGAGCCAGCTCACTTTTCCCCATGTTTTTCCAATTTCTGCAGGGAAAAGTCGGTGACAAAGGACCAGTTGGATTTCCAGGACCACCTGGCCCTGAGGTATGTCCCACCACCTCCTTCTCACATCCTTCCAGCCTAGGGCTTCACTTCTCTGCTGGCATATGATGGCACATGAGTGGTGATGAGGTAGGAATGATCAAGATGGGTTCATGACTCATTCTACATCTCATGGTTTCCTGTTTTTTTCCTTCCCCTTTTTTGTCATAGATAAAATGGAGGAATTTTTTCCATTTTTTTCCCCCTCAAAACACCATTTAAAGTAGAAAATCCTCTTACTTCCCTTACTAAAAAAGAGTCACAGTGATACCTTAGATGCAGGATGAGTTCCCTCCCAGCACACCATCATTTTTCTCCTCCCTAAGCGACCAGACAAGGTCTGTAGGATGCTAGAGAGCCACTTCCAACACAACTGATGGTCTGTTTTCCCCTCATGAGCGTTCTGGTATTTCACAGGGTCTGGAAGGGCTCTCAGCTGAGTGCTGCCACTTAGCAATCGTTCCTCCTTGTTGCTATTGGAAATGAGCATGGATTCCTTTGTTTCCTCCTCGATGGGTGGGTGGCTGGGTGGGAAGGAGCCGCTGCCAGGCTGACGGCAGCTAATGAGGGTGTCAGCACCTTTCCTAATTCCTCGCCTGCCTCCCTTTGTCGCCGAGGCTGCAGCTCCTTTCTCGGAGCACAGGGGTTATGCGCTGACTCATAAAGATTAATTAAAACCCAAATCGCTGCTTTTAGCTGCGTGATGACAGGGAGGCCCTCGCTGCAATAAATCTTGTAAGAAGATGGACCTAAAGGGAGTTGCTGGGAAAGGCTGCTCTTCCATCAAACTGGTGGTGCTGCTCCGTTGTGTCCCATTCCCTCCCGAAGCCGTGGTGGCCCCCACACGGACACTGCCAGCATGTAACACGTTTATCCCTTAGCCTGTAACTAAACCTCTCACAGAGGCTGACACTGCCTGCAGAATTCCACCCATGTACCCTGATTCTTCCTTGTTTTCTCCAGGGCTTCCCAGGTGACATTGGCCCACCAGGAGAAAACGGTCCTGAAGGTCTGAAGGTGAGTAGAGCAGAGACTGCAGCTCTGTGTAGGGTTGGAAACAGCCAGGGAAAACAAAGTAGTGGGAAGGGGGGAAGAGAGAAACCCCAGGAGATTCCTAAAGATTGTCCTGGCCAGCATCTCAGCTTGGTCTGTTTGGCTTGAGGTTCCTCCAAGTGCAGCGTTTTCTTTTCTTCAGAGTTTTTTCTGCAACAAAATTGACATTGGATAATGTCCCATGGCTGTGAAAGAAACTTTCTCATTTTAATTGCCCTTCTGAGCTTATGTTTCTATTTTCTGAGTGTCTTTTCCTTTGGCTCTTTTCTCAGGGAAAGCCAGGAGCACGAGGTTTACCTGGGCCAAGAGGACTGCCTGGACAAGAGGTGAGTGTCCTCAGCTCAAAAGATGTTTGATTTAAAGAACAATGTCGAATTTTGTAAATTAATGCGGGGTGAAATGGTGTCCGTGGTTTGAAATGCTCTGGTCCCTCTGAATCTCGAAGCAGATGCTTATACTGAGTGATCAGAGACCTGCAGAAGAGGAGCTTCCTCTAAGCTGTGTGATCTCCAAGTCCTGTGATCTCTGCTTCCAGTCACTGCTGGCATCTCCTGACCCTAAATTCTGCCTTGGCTTTGCTTTTAAAAAGCCTGTTCCCCCACCCCCAGATGGGTGTTAGAGCCCTTTTCCCTGCACATCCCCTTGCACAGACATGCCCTGGCCTGGCTTTTGCTTTCTGCTCTTTTTAAGTGTGCTCCTTTTCAACCATGAGACCTTCAGACTCTGCTCTCTCTGACGGAGAAACATCCTTCTGTAAAAAAAGAAGGAAATGGGAATTGCTGCTCTACAGAAATTCATTTGCCCAGCACCTCAGAGCTCGAAGCTTTCACTCACCACTTCACCTCAGACCCTGAAGCATCGTTTCACTTGCAGTCGTTAAGAAGGGAACAACAGTCATTGATCTAATTGTCCTGGAGCTTCAAACGCATTGTGGGAGCAGCAGAGAATGTCTGGGTTCCCTGTTTATGCTGTTGTAACTCCAGTGACGTTGGTGTAATTTCCTCTCACTCAGGCCAGTGTAAGCTGTTTGTCCAGAGTCACGAGACATTGTGTAAATAATAGTGAGCACATGCATGGGCAGGAGCTCGTTTTAATAGCACTAATAATTCTTAACTTTTTCTGGGAACTCTTCTGCTTGTTCTCTAAATGGGATTAATGCAAATTAGCTCATTTATTTGCAGTGAAATAGGGAAAAAAAAATATTCCAGCCAAAATACAAAGGGAATCGAAGCCCTGCATTCCAAGTTCAGGCAGGCGTGACCAAGCTGCCTTCAATTTACTCTAGTTAGTGAGAGTAAAAGTAAGCCCAAAGACATGGAGATGGAGTTTGCTGCAAGCTGTGCTGAAGGACTTTGAGTGTGCAGCAGAGCACGGCACCGTGCCCTTACCACTGTGGTCACCCAGGGCACTGGGTCAGGGCTCTGAATTACATCCCACTGGAAATGTGGCATGCTGTGGGTGGCTTGTCTGAGCTCTTGGAGCTGGGTTCCTGACCCCCAGTCCCACCCTCAGCCTGTCAGTGCCCCTTCATTACCCGGGTGACCACCGAAACGAGAGCAGCCAGGCTGTGGCTGCCAAGGGCGCTTTTAATTTCGCTCTTGGCAGTTGGTTTTAGACACTTGAGATAATTTTTGTGAAGCTTAATTGAAGGTCTCTTAGAAACTGTAGATCTGATCCTATCACATTAGGAATTGGTGTGGAGCCAAGGGAGAGGACCGAGTCCAATTGCTGTGTGAGATTTTGTGATAGCTCCATTCTGCAGCATGTGTAGTCTCAGCTGAAAGCAAAAGGGAAACGTTCATACAGTTGCCAAATGGTTCTGTGGGAAATTTTGGAACATGCTTTTTTGGGGGGGAAGGGAGAGGAAAGGGGGGAAGAAAGAAAAAGGGAACTCTATAGCATTTGCATACATGTCAAATCAATTGAAGCAGAGTTATGGCAGCATGTCCAGGGTAACCTAGTGGCCAAATCCAGCCCGTCATAGACCAAATGAACTGGTGTTGCCTTGGTCAAATTTTGGATGGCTTTTACTGGCAGGACTTGACTTGAGATCTTTTTTCCTGAGAAACCTCAGAGACTGCTCTAAGATAGAGAAGGGCTCAGCTGTTAAAATGTGACAGCTGAGCATACAGCCTGTGTTTAACTGCTGCTCATACTGCAGGCATTTCATTCTTGCTGCATGGTGAATCCAAATTTTGTCACCACTTTGCCTTTTATTTTAATTTCTTTTCACCCCAGGGAGATGAAGGACCCTTAGGACCACCAGGAGTCCCTGGTCCAGAGGTAGGTTTCAGTCATTTATTCACTCAGTTATTACCAGCTCTGATCACCTTGCAATGGAATTGTAGTTAAATTCTTACAAAGCTTCAGCCCTCCTGGTTTGGGAAATTAATCTGCCCTGCTTTGAATTATTGTCTTGTCCAGGGCTTGATTGATTGCTTGATCCAGGATGGCTGAAAGTCCAGGAAGTGTCTTGCACAGGGTGTTGAGTTTATGACTTGCCTAAAGTCTCAAACCTTGAGTAAAACCCTCTAATGTTTAAACAGTTCATCCTCAAGATAAATGACATTGATTGGAAGCCGTCTGCATAACAAGCCCTTGTGTTTCTTCCTTGATTTATAATATTTTTCAATGAGTAGAGGAAAAAGAAAGAAAAATTACTGGACAGTCAGAGAAAGTCCTTTTGACCTCTGTGATGCATCACAGAAACACAGTTAGAAGAAGCAAAAAGAATATTGTCATATCTGTGAGCTTGCCAGCTCAGGATTTTGTAATGGGTCTGTACATAATTGTCACCTCAGGATACTAAAATATCCCCAAAATTGGTGATAGGTGGATCAGAAAAATGAGTGTTTTATCTTTATCTTTTATTTTACAAGTATGTATGCTGCACCTGTGACCAAAGCAGCTGCAAGCTTTTGATGTTTATGGTTTTTCCATGTATTCCAGGGTCGATCTGGTCGGAAGGGATTTCCTGGAACACCTGGTCCCAATGGCCCAAAGGTAAGAAAAGAGTTTCTTCCTGATCAGGGAAGCAGTGGGTAGAAGGGAGGAAAGGAAGAAGGAAATATTCTCACTTTTACCACTCTCCCAAGTATTTGTTCCAGAGAGAACGAGAGAACAGAGGGTTCCTCTTTTTCTCAGAATTTTGGGGTCTCAGCTTCTTTCTTCAAAAAGAATGATGGTGCATTTTTAAGCCATTATAAACAAATGTGTTCCTATTTTAATATTAACCAACTTCTCCCTCCATCATCATCTCATTTTCCATTGCTTCTCCATGGTTTTGTTCTAAAACAATGCACATCATTCCTATCTTTGCTGCCTAATTATCAGCAGCAGCCCTCCCAGAGCAATGCGCTCCACAAACCCACACTCGAAAGGAAAGAGAAAACCCAACAAAAATAACCTCTTCAAACAGTAAATAGCAAAAATGTGGTCTGGCAGCACATCTGGAGTATCTGCCTACTGAGAAAATACAGCTGCTGTCCTGGAGACACTGCTGGTTACTGGTGAGCCTGCCTCTGGATGGCCCATCCAGGGGCACTCCGACTGCCCCCACGTGCTGCCACAGCTGCCCTCATCCCTGGTGGGTTTGAAACCCTTCTCCTGCTTTCTCCTTCATCATTTTCCCCTCATCATTTTCATGCTCTGAACTCCTTCCTGCACTGGGAATTCTCTCACGTAGGTACTTGCTGTGGTTTTCCTGTGGTTGCTCCATGTGACAGTAACATGTGCCTGTCTGAGGTTTTATAACAACAGAATCAGGGTGCAGCTTTGCCTGGGAATATTTGGGTTGTCTTCTCTTCTTGTGCTTTGTAAAACTTGGGGATAAAGTAGCCAGGACTAGGCTGGGCCTATGCCACAGGGCAATAGGTATCTTATGTTTCAATGTGGTTCTCTGAAGGTTATTTTACTACAGCAGGACCAGCTTTTGGGGCATTTCACTCCAGAACAGCAAATGTTTGCTCCATGTTCGTGTCAGTAGTGTTTCTTACTTTGGATTATCCTCCAAATCACAGTTGTTTCAGTTGTTTATAGGTTTTGTAAGATGTTGTTTCTCAAAGATTTTCCCCGATTCACACTTTGCAGCCCAAATAATGGGCCTACAAAAAGCCACGTTGTGCCCAGGGTCTGGCTGGCAGCACCGAGTAACCCACTTGTCTTTGTCTCCTTGTCCTGCAGGGTGAGCCAGGAAACCGTGGCCGGCCAGGGAAAGTTGGAGAGCAGGTAAATTCCTTCTTTTCCTTGTCTCCTTGATGGTCTCCTCTGTACAACGTGTCCTGAGTGCCCAGAGTGCAGGCAGAGGGCAGTGGCCAGGGACTTCTGGCCACCCCAAAGCTGCCCACTGCCCTGGTGCTCCAGATTCCAGGCTTTGCCAAAGCAGGTTTTAAGATAGGATTCTCTGCTTTGGGATGCTATGTTGCTTTTACTTCCCCTAGATTTTCTGGGGAGTAGAGGAGATAGCAGCTGAAGAAACCAGATCCTGGGGAAGAGAGACACTGAGCTGCATTTCGTTGTAATTCCATAGAGAACATTCTGCTGGCATAACCCAGGACATGCATTATCCCTGGAGGCTTTGGGGGAACCACAGGCATCAAGGAAAAAGTAACAATTGTTCCCACATCTCTGAGATTGAAACCAACAAACTTGTCCACCAACAACTCTGAAAGTGAGCCCACAGAGTCTCCAACATGTTCTGTGTGCTCCTGCATGACCACACTGAACTGGCTGTGGCAGCTGGCCCTGGCACTGCGGGTGTTCTTCTCACCACTGCTGTCCTTCCCAACACTTTCCCTGCTGCATGGTCAGCTTGGTTTGGTTTGGTTTGGTTTGGTTTGGTTTGGTTTGGTTTGCCAGCCTCGCTGGCTCTTCTTTACCCTGTATGCAACAGCCAGGGTCATTTCTTCCAAGGTTTTCTGACCAAGCAAGTCTAAGAAAGTCGAGGTGAATCCTTTTCAGTAGCAGCAGTCTGATACCAGCCTCAGTATGTACCAAAGGTGGTTACTTCCATTTGGAAATTAGAGCCATTTCTGTGTTCTGGTTGTTAATTTGCTCTGTGAAGAGCAACTACTGAAGGAGCAAAGTTGTTCCTCACATCTGAGTTCTGCTTGCAGCTTTATCAGATTCTGCACAATCTCAGGCAACACTTTCCAGTGCCTTGTGCCTCAGTTTCCTCTTCTGTGGAAGGTGTGAGACAGCTCTGAGCAGAGCTTAGCCCAGTGCCTCCTGTTCTAAGTGGCACCTGTGGATACTGTTAAAAATGAATATTTAGAAGTGCTTTGAGATCCTTAACCAGACATTGTCCTTAAAGGGCAAAGCATCATTAGGATTATTATTCTTTAACATCCCTCAGGACTGACCTTGGATGAGAACTGTAGGCACTGTTCATCGAAAAGAAAACACAGCTGGCCTCTGCTGACACTGAAACCAGCACAGTGGTAGGAAAGCTGCCTGTGTTGTTCTTAGTCAATTAGTCTCTGTCTAGAAATATCACCCAGAAAATTTCCATTTCTGAACCAGTCAAGTCATTAGAACAAAAATGTCTCACCAAACTAATGAGAAATAACCTCCTCTCCATCACACCTCCACTGAATGATGCTGGAGTGTTGGGATTTCCTTCCTCCCTCCACTTCAACTTCAGCAGTTGGTTTTGGGGCTGGGTTGGTTTTTTGCAGAGCCCTGAGAGGATGGGCCCGGGCCCTTGGCACTGAAGACACCATCACCTCACCCTGTTTTCTCTTGTGGAGAGCTTGATGTTTTCTATTCCACAGTAAGGGTGATCACACTTCTCACTCCTGCTGCTCTGCTCGACAAATGGGTTCTCTCAGAGTAGAAAATCTCGGCATAACAGCACGAGAAGAGATCAGCCATCCATCTCATTGGAGATTCTTCCCTTTCTTTGGGACATCTGTTTAGGAAAACATGGGAGTTTCTGTAAGGTTTCCGGTGATACTTGAGCTCTCATTGAAAAATGAGGCTTTAAGCCACAGGGCAGTCCCTGATGCATTGTTTTTCCATTGCAAGGACACAGACTCAGGAAGATCATTCATGAGATGCTTGTTGTCTCCATGTGCTGGAAGGATTCCAGCTGCCAGGCGCCCCAGTACCCTGGAAATATGTGGATTAACCCTTCCTTGCCTGTACATGGAGTCAGAAGGATATGAAGGGGAATACAGGGCCCCTGGCCAGGGAAGCCACCAGCCTTCCTGTCCCAGAGCTGGGAATGCACAGCAGGAGAATGTCACCAAAATGTCCATGTTGAAGGTCAGAGAGCCCTGTGGGAGAAGCAACACCCTGCAGCAGACAGGAAGGTGCTGGCATCCCAGGGACCCCCTGCTTGGCACTAGAAAATCCCAGTGAAGAGTTGTGCCAGCTGAAAGAGGCTTCAACTGACTTATGTCCTCAATGGGATGGGGAGGTCCTGTCCTAGCAGGAGCAGCTGTTGAGTCCCTTCCCCTGTACAAGAAGGGACAGCCCTGCTGGCTCATGGGGCTGTGTCAGGGTCAGCCCTGTACCCACTGCTTAGTGCTGGGAAGAGCAGCCAAGGCCCCTTGGAGATTTCTTGTCCTTTAAGGTCAAAGTGTGTTGTCTCAATATCAGTATTCTAAGGTAACTTGTCAAAGGACACCAGCACCATCCCCTTCACGTCTTTCCCCTTCCAAAGGAGAGGTGCTGTAATGTCAGGTTTGCAGGTGGGGAGGTCCTGATTGTCTTGGCCGGGGTCAAGAGGGTCACCAAGAACAGAGCAGGGATCTGCTCTGGTGATTCCCACGTGTTAGTGCTGCTCATTTCCAACCCATTTGCCTTCTCCTGCAGGGCGTCTCTGACCTCCAGACAGCTCGGTCAGGGATTTTCAGGCACTGTGGTGTTCACAGCCTCTTTGTGACACGGTGTTGTCTCCACCTTCCCTTGCCTCGCTCCTCGGGGTGGTGGCAGCCGGTGGCAGCGGCGGGGCAGGGCTGAGCCCGGTGCACAGGGGGTTAAACCACATGGCTGTTCTTTGCGGGTCAGAGCGTCCTCCTTTAAACTGCGATATTTACTGTTTTACTTTCCCTTTCTTTCATCTGAATGGGAGGATTGTACATTTACTCCCTCCCATCCTTTGTCCCTGGTTTGTTTTGTTTTGAGTTCTAGCGAACCAGTAAAACAGAAAGGCCGTGATCGGTTCCTGCTGGGAGCGACCAGCGGTCCCGTCCCTGGGAGACCCTGCTCACGCTGGGCTCTCTGCTCGGCTGTTTCTCTCAAATGGGCTATGATTTATGCAAGGCTTCATTGCTGACTTGCTCTCTGTTGATGGAGCCAAGAAGGGGGGCTTAATTATGACAGGGCTGGACAATAAATGGGGAAAGCAAGACAGGAGTTAGGAATTACAACCCACCAATCCCCCCTCCTTTCCTTTTCCCCCCCTCAAGCCCCCAGCAACTTTTTAACAATCTCCATCCCTTTTCCACCATGCCCTTGGCTGGGGAATACAGCAGACTGAATCATGAGCGACATGCTGAACTCCCATCTAATATAAATATTTTACATTCTTTCCTGTATAGTGTGGGCCTTTATCCGGGCAGCCACCGCTGCTGGGACTTCACGTGCATCATTACACACGCTGCCCAGAGCTGTGTTTGATGCAGGCCCTCTTTTCAGCCCTGGGAACCTGAGAAAAATATGTTGTGCCACAGCCATTTTAGTGTAGTGACCGCAATTGATGTCTGCTTTGATTAAATATTTGCCATTGGCAGCTCTTCTGGTTCTTAAAACCTAAATCTTTCTGTCTTAAAACCTAAATCTCCTTGCCTTTAGTGTCTATCCCATTTTGGCCAGTAAGAACATCATTACCCAATCTCCTCCTGTTTTTTCCTATACTCCTGATAATTTACTGAGATTTATTTGGCGTAGACATATCTATCTCGATTTATGTCTGCATTGCAGACACAGCAATGTTGGTTAATTTAGCCCAGAGCAGACAATGCTGGCTGCAAACACTGCAGAGCTACTGTGCTGGAAGCCACAGGGTCCCTGCTCTGCATCTCACGTTCACACCATGGGATGCTCCTCTCACGTGGGGAGCAGTGACACCTTCCCCTGTGCAGTACCACAATGCACCAGCACAGGCAGAATTTTCCCTGGGTTTGGACTGAAATGTTGGCTGTGCTCCCCTTCCATCCCAAAGCTGCTCTGTGCAGCAGGGCCAGTGTTGGCCATGCCAGCAGGTCTCTGCACAAGCTGCCATAACAAGCAGCACATCTCTGACAGCAGGGGGAGGTCTCAGGAGGGCATTGGAGGCTCTTGGTGTCCTCAGACCCCTGCAAGGCCCTCTGCAAAGCACCAGCAGGCCAGCTTGGGAAGCACCACCAGTACACCTGGCTTCAGGACCCAGATTCCTGAGAGGATTTTAGGGTGGGAGCTGATGCTGCCACGGACCGTGGGTCTGAAGATTGGCCTTCATGCCTGAGCTTGGATATTCAGCCCCCCTTGGAAGAGAGTTTGAGAGAGTCTTGTTCTGAATGGGACCAACACCTGTTGCAGAGCAGGAATCCCTCTTCTGCAGGAACTGGCCTAAGGAACCATAAATTTCTTAAAGAGCATATTCCCAGGAGAGGGAGAGAGAGAAAGAGTTCTGTGGTTCTGTGGAGATGTATTCTTTCTTGCTTTGCTGTCTTTTTTTGCTTACCAATGCATTTCCCTGTTGCATCTCGTTGCTTTGCCATTCTCTGCCATATCATTTGCCTTCTTCATGGCATTGGAAAAATTGGGCTATTGGAAAAATTCAGAAACTGGATGCAGTTTTGTATCTGCACTTGTGTCCAATTCTAAAGGACAATTGATCCAGCAACCTTCAGCAATGCCACCCAGTGGCAACCTTGCATAGGCAGATGTTGCAGAGTTTTCTGCTCTCCCGTGGATTCCTGGGCTGGGCAGTCTGTGCTCAGTCCAGCTCTGCTCACATGAGTGTCTGGTCCATGCAGCCTAGCCACAGTGACACTCTTGTGCTCCAGGACCGCCTCAGCTTCAGACACAAAGGCCATTTCAAAGCAAAGACCACTTCAGAAAGGTTGGTGACACTGCTGCAGGATAGTGGAGCTTTTCTGTTTGTAGCTGTCATCCCATGGCTGATTGGTGTTTCCATCATGTCCCAGAGGAGACCGAGTGCCTGTGGTGGCAGAGGGGACAGTCCCTCGCATCTCCAGGGTCCTTTGCATCTCCAGGGCCAGAAACCTCTGGAGCTGGGAGAGAGATTGCCATATCTTAATTGTCAGGAATCTTCACTTGAGATTGCATCTGTTTCCATCTTCCTAATTAAAAGCAGTTCTGTTTGCCTCTTCGTTATCCCGAACGTTGTTAAACCCTGAGCTTAGACTGGAGGTTTGTTCCAAGATGGTTTCTGAGTATTGTGTGAGACCCACTGCCCTGCTGGCCCCTCTGGCTGTGGGAACCTTTATTTCCTACTGGCATCCCACCAGCATGACACTATCCAGGGCAGAATTAGTCCGCACAAAGGGCTGAGGCAGCTTGGATTAACCCAGAGGAAGTCTGCCCAGTCCAGTGGCTAAAGTGATGATAAATCTCTGTCTCTCTGCAACCCAGGAGCTCCTGCTGCAGATGCTCCTGGGGAAGCTGTTTTGGGAAAAGCTCGGAGAACAAAGCCACCCTATGGACTGGGCCTTCCTTCCTTCACTCCTCCACTGTGCTGTGTGTTGTGGTTCTTGCAGATCCTCGTGCTGCTGCTCCAGCTGGCTCCTAAAGCAGAACCAGCTGTGGAGTTAGACATTCCCATGGCCGGGAGCAACTCCATCCTCTCTGGTAGCCAGTAGGAATTACTGAGCTTTATATGAGGGATGCTGTGCTATTGCAACCAGCAAGGTGGACCAAAGGAACTGTTTACTTTCTCAGCAAATAAAAACTGAAAATTAGTTGTGCTCTTCTCTTTCCTCAGGGTCTAATGGGTTTCATTGGTCCGGTGGGGGAGCCTGGAATAGCAGGAGAAAAGGTAGGATTGCTTGTGCTGAAATGGTTGTTGTAATTTTTGCAGGATTGGGAGGCTGGGCCGGGAGAAGGATTGTGGAGATTTAAGTTGTCATGTGAGTGCAACACCCAGCTGGGAATGAAGCACGTCCAGTGTGTCTGAGCTAGACTAGGACCAGGCCAAAGTCATCCACTTCTCATTCAGGAATTAACATGCGCTGCCCTCCAGGGAGATGCTGTCAAATATTCTTTGAAAAATGATCTTTCCTCATTCATAATGTGCCAGGCAGTTTGTATTTAACAGTCAGCTCTGGTTTTTTATGGGACTGAGGGATCCATCAGCCCTGTGTTGCTGGTCATGGGAGGAGTCCATGGGATTGAGGTTACAGATTTCTGCAGAGGTGTGCTCTGGGTTTCCAGGGGGGTCATGCAGGAGCAGGGCTGGGCCTGCATTAAACAGGAGGTCTCAGCAATTTCTCAGGTGTACAAGAGTGCAGCCACCCATCTGAGCAAAGGCTGGTCCAAATATTTTCCTTTTTATCTGGTGAGGACCATCCCATCTGGCTGCCCCTGGTTGCTTTGAGCACACTCAGGGCTGGTGCCCTCTTCCAGGGGAATAAAAAGGGCTTTATTTCACATAAAAATGTAAAAGGACGTTAATTTGTTTTCTATTAGAGTGTAAACTTTTATTCAGAGGCAGCTCTCAAAGACAAATCATCTGTGTCACTCATTGTATCTCACTCGCACGCTGCTGGTTTTCGCTGCTGGTTTAATTATTCACAGTGCAGCCGTAAAGATAGTGAAGAGCATAAAACGATGCATTCCACACATCAGTGCTCTCTTTCTCACTTTTATTGCTTCAAGCCCTGTCCTCTGGGTAATGATGTAAAGACTCTGTGACAGTTATACTGTGTTTGCTGCAGATCCATTTTATGGTCTGTCCACAGCAGCCTTTGGAAGGGCCTTTCCACCCTGTGGGCCCTGGTGGGGCAGTAGCAGAATCAGCCTCAGTCCAAGCTGTCAAGGCCCACAAGACCTAAAAAGAATGACATGATGTGGGCTGTATTTTAGAGAAGGAAAACAGAGGAATAAAGAGCCCGTAATGTGTCCAGGGTGCTTACACAGAAAATTGGTGCCTGAATGAGCTGTCTCATTGGCAGCTGCAGCCCTGAATTGAATGAAGAATAAGGCGTTTGCCATGCAGGAGACATGGGAAGATCTTTTTGTCCATTCCATTAAGTTCACATGTGTCCCTGTGCCTTCCATGCCAAAGCCTTGACCACATCCTCAGCTTCCAGATGAACTCTGTAATGTGATGATGTCACATCAGTGTCAAGGCAAACCCGGGACATCCTTTGAAAGTTTGCCCTTGGAGATCCTCAGCACAGCTGGGATTTCCATCAGGCTTCTCTACCAGGACAAACTTAGGGATGACAGAAATAGCTATCATCAAATCAAAACCTCAACCAGGCCTCCAGTTGGCATAGTGTCCTACAGCTTACTACACTCTTGTGAGCTAAATGAAGTGGGAAATATGCTTTCATTAAACATAGCTGAGTCAGCAATCTCCATCCTGAGAGCTGCAAAACTTAAGACTGAAGCCAGTAGAATCCGAAGATTATCAAAGACAACAATACAGTTAATACACACTTAATAAAATCCATCTATTCAGGGAGAAAAAAATCCGTACATTGGTTTATAAGGGCCAACTGGTGACAACGCAAACTCTGGGGTTTGTTTTTAATAAGCTCCTTAGAGCCCAGAAAATATTTCCCCTTACACGTTTTGCTGTTGGAAGGTAGGTCAGATTTTGGGCGTAAACTAATTGGCAGCATTTGCTAAATCCTTCTTCCTTACCCCCCTGAGCTTACAAACCTAACACAACTAATTCCCAGTGCATCCCTGGGGCTGGAGGGAGACCACAGACAGTTGTGTGGGAATTGCCACCCACCCGTTGTCCCCCAAAGGAGCTGCTGATGTCCTGTCACTAAAGCCACACCTTCATGTCACCCTCACTTCAGCAGGTTGTGGTGGTGCTCGTGGGGGCTTAACCATCTTGTCTCCTACCTTTGGGTCAAGGATGTATTCATGGAAAGTGAGATGGTCTGCATGAGGGGATAAGGAGGACTTTTGCAATGAATAAGTAAAGTTTTGGTACATTTTTTAACTGCTTGTTTTAGAAGGGATCCTATCTTTAGGATGGGCTCTGAGCCCCTCATAAATCAGACCTCCATGTCGTTGTTGCTGGTATTGTGGTCTCAGTAGGAGCCACAGGACAGGGAGTTCCCCCAAAACACCCATAGTCTCCTCTGAAAGCACCAGGCAGCATCTCTGGTTTTTTCCAGCTTGATTCTCTGCTCTCAGCAGGGCCTGTGACAAATCCATGGCTCTGAAAAAGCCAGCACATGTAGGGATTGTGATACTGCAGAACAGGATGGGAAGGGCTGGAGATTTCCTTGGGTTCAGTCCTAGCACTGTTTGGAACTGGAGGTGATGTGCCTGTTTCCTTCATACCTTGGTGGTTTTGACGGCAGGAGTAAATGGGATGTGGAGGATTAGTTAATTCCTGCAATCCTTCCACTACTCTGATGAGATGGATGGAAAGAGAGTAATACTGGAAGCATTTCTGGTAGAAAGCTGATGGCATAGACATGAATTTGTGGAATGGTTTAGTTGTTTCATTGCTCTAGATCACTCTTCCCTGTGCACCTGTCTCTCTTCTAGGGTGACCGTGGCTCAGTGGGACCCCCAGGCCCTCCAGGAGTCAAGGGGTCGATGGTAAGGAGTAAGTCTGCATTCTCTCACTCTTGCTGCTGCCTCTCTGTCTCTGTCCTAGCCAAGGGTGCAGCTTCTCCTGGTCTTTTAGTTTCATGACAAGAGCTGCTGCTGCCCGTGTCTGTTGGGATGGGAATGGGCATTTGACTGAGTGGATAGTGAGGTGTAACCTCTCCCCAGCAGTTTCCCCTTCAGTGCAGCACTGGGTTTTGAGGTGTATTCTGTGGCTCCATCAGCTGAGGACCTGCTGTGTCAAGTGGAGACAACCAGGAACTGAAGGACTGGCTCTTCCCAAGCATCCTGGATCCTGAACAGGCAGTGCCCACCATCAAGGATCTGTCCAAGCTGCCCAGAGCAACTGGAACTGCAGGATGCTTGGGCAGCACAGTCACTGTGCCTTGCTGTGCTCTGCCTTTCAGGGATTTACATTTAGGAATTTAACAGTGGGGACCTCAGCTGGATCTTGTCTTGCTCTGACACTTGTTTCCTGTCTACCATAGTGCAAGACTCAAAGATATATTTTTGTATTAATTCAGCCCATTCTCTTCTGGGCTGTTGAGAAAATCTTGCTGCTGATATCACTGGCCGGGTTGGAGCTGGGCTAGTGACAGCCTGGCCATTTCCTTCTGCCCCTGAGCAATTTTACCCTGACAAATATCAGATCTGCCTGACCTTGCAAGCAGCCAGCACTGTCATTTTTCCTGTCTTCCCACTTAGAGGAAGAAGGTCTGTGCAGATTGTGGACATTCACAGCAGGCATGTTCTTCTTCCTTCCCTTTTAGGGGCACCCTGGGATGCCAGGAGGAGTGGGTTTTCCTGGGATTCCTGGACCAACAGTAAGTAAAGGCTATCCTCACCTTTTAATACCACATCCTGGGCATTCATGGTCTAAGTCAAGCAACTGTATTCCGGTTTATTTGAGTTTGATACAAACAAGAGATATGGGGAAAGGGATGGGACATGGGTGACAGCAACATGGAAAGAGATGCAAAAAAAGCACAGTGCTTAATTCAAAATTTTGTAGCCTGTTTCTCTAAGGAGAGATGCAAAAGTTGCAATCCAGTCTTAATCTTTTAGCAGGACACAAGCTCCCTGGTTCAAGGTGTTCTGGGCTGGGAATGCTTGGCAGTGTGGTGATCACACCATGTGATGTAGTGATGTATCACGGTGATTTGTCATGGGCATTTATCACAGTGACCATGTCATGCAGTGTGACCGTCCTGCGTGGTCAAAGCCCCTGCTGGCATGAGAGGAGCAGCAGAGCAGCTTCCCCAGACAGACCCTCCATCTGGACAAGCTCATCTGGCACACTGCAGCTGTGGCTGGAGCATGCAATCGCCATGGAGGCAGATTTAGCCTGGCTCCAGTTTCCCACAGATGTTCTTTAGATGTAGTTCGGGCTCTCCCAGCAGCACAAGTGCTGCTGGAGCCAACAAAAAGGCAACTCTGGGTGGGTGCAGGGAATGGATTTTGCTCAGTGTGTGAATTCCCACAGCACTGGGCAGGAAAATCACAGCAGTGAAATGCCCGGCAAGTGCCAAAGGTGTGGCCTCCAAATCAGGGTCAACTCTGCCACTGCCAGGAGCTCGAGGACACTCTGGGTGCACTGGCTGCTGCCTGGGCACAGATTGTGCAGTAGCAAGTGAGTGGAGGTGAAGAAAAGAGAAAATCTGAGGTCAAGCAGCACCTCAGGGTGACCCATCTCTGCCTGGAGAGCAGAACGTGTCCCCAGCCAGGTCATTACAATAAAAGCAGCACAATGCCACCTGCAGCCCCCAGTACTGAGCTGCTCTGTGGCCCCTTGTGGCAGCACTTGGTGTTGACAGAAGCCCAGGAGGCAGCTGGATAGCTGTAGATGTCCCATTTTTAGCAAGTTCCCATCCTGTTAGCTGCTACATGACCTGGGGACAGCTGGAGCACTGGGCTCCCTCCTGCTCCGGGCCTGTGAGCCCCTGTGGCCGAGGCATTTTCTGTACTGTGGCAGAGAGCTCCAGCCCTGAGCACCATCCCATGCACCACTAAATGTACCTTCAAGTGAAGCCAAATTTTGTCTGTCTTCACTGGGGCATAACAATAGAATGAGCTGAGGCATTAGATCCAGGTGGAGATACCAAAACCTCTCAGCAAAGCTCTGGGAGCTGAGACCGTCCCCAGATCCTTCTGCTTCCTTCAGTTCTCTCTTCTCCTGCAGGCAAATAACAATTTGTCCAAGCAAAATGTTTGCTCCACAACTGCATTTTAAAAAGTCGTAATTCAATAAGCCAAACTTCCCCACAGAGCCAGTAAATCAAATAATCTCCTAATATCAAATCCCCACTCATTAACTCCAGCTGTTTTTCCACCAAACATTCCTTATTTGCCTTTCAAGCCAGACCTGAGGCATGCAGTTATTGTTTGTCCTAAACTGTTAAAATCTTTGAATGAGCCTTAGCAGTGGTGGCTGATTAATTCAACAAAGGATGACTGGAAATGGGAAGCAAAGTCAATGGTAGGAAACTTTGCCCTTGATTTCAGCTTCCTGAGGCTTGTCATTCCTTTTTCCTCTTCTTACTCAACATTATGGTGCATCTTTTCTGTTAATATACAGTTTTGAAAATAATAGGAGTAATAAAGGTCACTTACCTTCTCCTAAACAGTTCATTGAAATTCCAGCAGGGTATCTGGCTCTTCCCTCAACATTTGCCATTACAATGAATGTTTCTGTCCTTGTGTTTTCGTAAGCTGCTTGGGATAGGCTGAGACTTCCAGAGGAGATTCCAAATACCAACTAAGGATTTCATTTCAGTACATGGTTATCATAAAAATCTCTATAAAACAAGCATCTGACACATCCACTGCCTGTGCCAGTCACTGCTGTCCTCACTACCAAAGCTGAGATGTACTGTGATCACAAATACAGTTACAGTCAACTGACCTTTGCATACTGAGTGAGAACAGCGCAGCATTTGTATCCTGAGCTCACATGCCATGCACAAAAGCAAAATCTTCATAAATGGCAGTTACAGGAGCAGAAGGAAGGTCACAGTCCAGTTCTGTTCTGATTCATGGTGGAGTTTGCAGGGCTGACAGTTGGTAAAAGCTATTAATATGTAAACAGCCAAATTTGATGTGGAACGTTTGAGAGAGCAAGGAGTGAATGTGTCATTTTGAGGTATTCTTTTCTGACAGCAGAAACTTTAAATATCAGGTTTAAAAGCTGTGATACTGAACCAAGTCTTGTTAAATAAATATATCCTTTATTTTTTTTACTCTGATAAATATTCTAGCAGGGGAAAAAATGGTTTTCTACATTTTCTGTATGTACATTAATGAATCATGTGTGTACAAATCCAGATTAAAAGAAAACCTGAAATCTTTCTGTAATTTGTAAGAAGAATAGGATCATCCACGACACCAACAGTCCACATTAAATTAGTATCTATCTGCCAGTATCAATATTTATGCAGCATTAACAGGGTAACAGTTACTTAAAGTCAGTATTTGGCTGAAAAGACCAAACTTGAATATCCGAGATGAGGTGTCTGATTTTGTATTTGGACATCTAAAAACCAGATCCTGGTTATTATTATTATTATTGAACATATGCTGAGCAACAGCTGCTTTTAATAGATTCAGAGAGGATTCTGGATGTTCAACTTCTCTTCACATCACACCACTGTCACAGATAACAAGCTGCAGGTCATTAAGCATACAAAGCTCAGCCAGGATATTTGGCCTAAATGTTCACAATCCAAAGACAATGCATGACTTAAAAAAAAAAAAAAAAAAAAGGCCATTTATAGAAAAGTAAGAAGGGTGATGTTTTTAGCAAATGTTTAATGACCAAATCTGCTGGTCAAGGGTCTGCGTCTGAGGCCTCTGCAGCTCACATAGGAATGTAGGGTCTTACCAAAGCTGCTGCCTTCCTCATTTTGTTTCCTTTTTCCCCTTCCAGGGTCCAGCAGGAGCCCGTGGTGTGCCGGGGATCCGAGGGATGAAAGGCCGCAGGGTAAGCACTCTCCATGAGCTTTCATCCTTCTCCTCTTCCAGACACTGGAAAAACAATCTGGTGGTTTAGTCTGGGGGTGTGAAGATGAACAGGAGTTGGGCAGCACCTCCACAGACACGTTTCTGCTGCACATAAACCTTGAAACAAGTCTTACCAGGGAAGTGAAGACAAAGGATGTGTAAGGGCAGAGGTGTCCTGAGGTTATCATGGAAGAGGTCCAGCCTGTCTTTTCCAACTACCTGCCATGTCAAAACACAGTTTATGGATGCTTCTGGTGAGGATGATGAAGATTTAGTTGTCTGAAGGTATAGATGGACTGCAGGAAAGGGTGCAGGGAGAAAACCAGAAAAAGTGCCTTTGTTGCTATGGGAGAAAAAGTAACTGTAATATGAAGTGTTGTGGTATAACCAGAGGCAGATGAAGGAGGAAATGTTGTGTCATGACATAGAATTAAGAGACAAGGCTGACAGAAACAAAGCTGGGCTGTTCTACCCATGTGCTCCCCTCCAGTCCCACAGAACTGACACCTCCCAGCAGGGCTCCACAGGGATGTGAGGAAGATGTGCTTTGCATTGTCACCAGGTCAAATTATAAGCATGTCCTGTGCCTTTCTAAGGGTTTTTCCAGCCCTGATTTATGTGTACGTAGCTCAACAGTACCACCCTGTAAGCACAGGTGACTCCTCACCCTGCCTGGCAAGAGCAGCCCCCAGCCCAGGGCTGGGTGAGAGTGCCTGGCACCACCAACAGTGCTATGAGCTCACCTTTCCCTCCACAGAGAGCTCACAGACACTCAGAGTCAGCTCTTGTGTGGCTCTCCCCACTCTGTTTGGGTGACAGCCGACAGGAAAATGACCTCTGGACCTGCCAAAGCTGCTTGTTTTCCTGCCTGTGACATCCAGCCCCCGTCCCACTGAGCTCTTCAATCTTTCTTCTCCAATGGGATATTTATTGCAGGAGCATTCCTGCTTTGGATTGTTTTTCCTTGTCCAGCTGCTTTACAAAGTATTAATAGCAAGCATACATGAGTTCTGCTGAAGGCCCCAACAACAACATATTTTGCATTTCTCCCTCCAAGGATCTGTTTCCATGTTTCATTTTCAAAGACACACTGGAGTAAACTATGCATTTTACCTACTCCCACTTTCTGCTTCTCCTGCAACTTCTGCTTGGGAGATTCAGGACAGCCAAGGATTGTGTGTTTCCCTATGCCAGAATGAATGCTCTCTTCAAATAGCTGGGACCAGCAAAAGAAAATGGAATAACCAACTAGGAAGCTTTGTAACCACGGAGTTATGTACCCTGGAACTGCTCTAAACTTTAAAATCACATCTAGAAGCATGCCAGTAAAATCCAAGCTTGGCAGATGTTTATCAGGGTTCATCTTTTAACTTGTGACTGAGAAAAAGCTCCCATTTCTCTGTGTTCCTTGGTGGAAAGGCCCATGGAGTTCACTCCCCAGGCCCAATTGCAAAGGGGCTCCTGGGGAGTGGGGCTCCCCTGTGCTGCACAGCAGGGATTGACTGGGCTGTCTGGGACATCCATGATCATGCTGGATGAGAAACTGGAGGTGTTCCTTCGTGGCAGGCTCTGAATGGATGGTGGAAAGTATCTCAAGGTAAAACTGCAACACAGAGTTGAACAGAAACACTTTCTGGATGGATCCAGGCTGCAAATATGCAGGCTCTGGGAGAGGTGGGTCATCTGAGGGGATCAGGGGCTGTGGCCAGTGCCTTTAATGTTTGCAGTGACAGAGAAGGAGTCATGGAACTGCCTCCTCCCAGCTGCCAGCCAGGGATCCATCCCCATCCCTGCCACTGAGCTTCTCCTTCCAGCAGGCATGCACAGGCAGCTGCAGTGCCTGGCTCTTGGGCTGTCTAAGATTCCCTGACATAAACCTTCTTCAGCTTCTTTCATCCATACTGGCCTCGAGTCCTCAGCCCACAAGGAAAGCTGGATTCAGCTCCCAAGAAAGGAGGTTGCCTGGAACATCAGGAACCTTGCTTTTGCAGTAGCTGGATCCAGAGAGAGGGTGTCAAACCCTCCAGAGGAATCCTGTGGAACATCACCAGCACTGTCCATCCTCAGAATGACTTATTGTATAGTAGAGACCTTCAGCTTCATGGCCTGGGTTTGCATTTCCTCTCCAGATATTCAGTCCAGAAGATCCTGTGCCAGTCACTCCCTCTGGACATGCCTCCACAGAGGAAGCCAGACTTCAAAGTGCATCCCAGCCCTGCAAACCAGGAATGCAGCAGTGGCTGTATCATAACAGGCTGCAGTGCCTGCAAAAAGTCACCTCAGGATGTGCAGAGCACTGAGGTAGAAAGGAGGTGGTGCCTGGGGAAAAGGGAGCATTAAGGAATTGGTCTTGCCCTAAGGACACCAGCATTTGAGAGGGGTAAAGCTCTGCCTAAGGCTCTACCAGCAAGGACTGAGCCTCTGGATCTGCTGCTGGTGCTCCTGCTCTCAGCTCCCATTGCTGGGCTGTGCTGAGGTGGAGATCTGGTGTTGTTTGAGCACTGCAGTGATATAATCCATACAGAATTTGTGAGGCAGAGAGATGCACTTCCTGAGATCCCCAGCAGAAAGGAGGAACGTGGGCTTTGCTCTGAAGTTCTACATATTTCAGTGGATATGGTGTAGGGAAGTCAGTATTGTAAGAACCAGCAGGTCTCCTGCCTGGAGGATTTCTGGTTTGAGGCTCTCTCATTCACATTTTCCTTCTCTTCATACTCTCAGAAGATATTCCAGGCACATAGTACTCTGTGTTTTCTTACTTGCTCCTGTGATTCCAGCTCTTGCTTTACTCAGGATGGGGAAATGATCCCCCAATTGTAATTTCAGACATTACCTTCTGTCTATCCTAGCTTACAGAAGGGATGTAATTCAATTCAGAGTGGAAACATGAATGAAGCTCCTGCCAGATGTTTGTAGATTCCATGAGCTCTGTTTGTGGATGCTTCATTAAAGTTATTCTGCTTTTGAAGGAAACGTAAATAGCAAATATGGTTTTGATTGTAAAGAACAATGGAGACTTTTTGGGGTCTGCATTTATACTGTGATAGCTTTTATATTGTCAAGATATGTATATTTTAAAAAGAAAAGCTTTTAAAAAATTGTCTTTTTAGTCCTGATAGAGCTATTGTTCCTTCACGAGTCTTTGTTTATTCCACCAAACTGATACTGAACAATCTTCCTCAAATGTTATTTCCTTTCTCCTCTTCCCTAAGGAGAAGAAACTTGGACGTGTGAGCCCAGGCTCATTTCCTTTCATCTGTACTCAGAGTAGCACTTGGATATGTGCTTAACATCCAGTTAGTGACAGATATGTACATGCTTAAACCTAATTATTTAGCCAAATCAAGGTTTAAATTTGGAGGCAGTTGGTCCATGTCACTAAATCCTAAAGCACATTTCTGTTAATCAGCTCCTCACAGCAGGAAAATGTGTGGTCTCCTAAGGATAATGTCATCAAAAAGACTGGGAAACTCTGTGAAAGGCTGAATATCAACCAGAGCCATGATTTTGTAACTCACATTGTACAGCTGCACCTGAAATCCTGCTATAAAGTGCCTTACCTTGCCCTATTCTCCTGGCCAAGGTGCCTGTCAGTATTTCTAGAATTTTATCTTCTCACTGCTGGATTCTGGCTCAGGGTGATTCAGAGGAGCTTTTCAAATCCCAAAGAACATTTCTCTTTTCCACTGTGCCATTCATTCATCCAGCTCCTGCATCAGCTGCTGCCCAGGTGAAGCCTGCAAATCCAAGATAAGGGGAGCACACCTGCACTCCAGGCCCTTTCCTGCTCCATGCCAGAGGGAAAGAATTGCTGCCTCTGCCACATGGACTCGGTGATTTCCAGCATCACCAACTGCAGGACTTTGGAAATGCCAGGGATTTGTAAAGTGGTGTTATCTAAACAAACCTGAAAATATTTGCCTTTCCAAGCCCAGCTGAGTTGTTGTTCATGGAGAAGTGGAGGGTATTGTTTTGCTTCCAGGGATCTTTCTGGTTGATTGAGAAAGGCTTAGAAGTGTTTGAGGAAAAGCTCGTTCCAGATCCATGGCCAAGGATGTCTTCCTTTGGCTTCTGCTTGATTTTTTGTTTGGCCAGACTGTGCTAGTGAAATATCAATATTTGGATAACTGGGTAAGGAAGGAGCTTTGGATTTCTGGGAAGGAGCTACTGACAGCTCCTTCATGCTGCTGTTCAGAGGTTGCCCACTGTCTCTGAGCTCTGAGCAGGTGTTTAACAGGAGGAAATGCAGTGCTGCTCTGCAGAAACACCTGGTTGAGTACATAGTTCTGCAGGAACATTGTCTACTTCAGCAGCAGGATATATCCCTATTGCCTCACCTGGACTGGCAAAGCCTGGAGCTGAGTTCCCCTGCCTTTGTGAGCTGTTCACACCCAGCCACTGTCCTAACCCCTTGATTAGCCTGGTGTTTCTGAGAGCTGCTCAGCATAGGGAAATGCTGTCCTGGCCTCCACTGACCAAAGGGCACTGAGGGTCCAGGGGGAGCCCAGGGGCTGTGCTCAGCCCTGCTTGCAAGGCCAGGCTGCCAGGTCTGCAGGAGCAAGGCACCTTGAGAAGCCTTGAGGCTCTTGGCTTTGGGATGCCCCCTGGAGAGCTGCCAGGACCTCACTCACTCATCTCTAACCAGCATTGTCAGTAAAAGAGAGTTTTAAAAATTTAACTAATTGACTAAATGTAGCTTTTCCTGTCAAGGTGGATTAGGGGAAGCCTTTATCCCAGTTTTCAGCCCAGGAAGCTGGAGAAGATGAAGCTTGCCACATGCATTTGAGAATAGAGGGTCACTTTCTCCTTCTTCAGGTCAGATGCCAATGAGGTGTGTTGTGATGGGATTAGGCAGGTGACTGCTGTGAAGCGAGATTGCCCTGGCAAATCCTGCCATGCTGGTGAGAGGGCTCTGCTGGAAGAGATGAGGATACTGTAAACACTTCCCCAGACAGCCAGCCCGGATGAGAGCCACAGCCATCACTGAGGGCACCCAACAGCCTCCACCTGGCTCAGAGCAGCCCCTGCACTGGCAAAGGGGCTGGAAAGGGCAGGACAGGCTACAGAACATGGGTCTGGAGGGGCCAGGCTCTTTCCAGTTTCCTTCCCAGCTCTAACCCAGATCATCACTGTAATTTCCATGTCCCACTTGCCTCTGATCCCTGTTCCCTCTTGCAGGCCTGAGCCAAGGAATCCTTGCCCTCTGCACATCCTTCTCCTGCTTCACTACTAGGTCACCACATCATCTCAGATAGTAAAGATGTAATTGCACAAAATATCCAAGTGGCTGCTCAAAGAAAAAGGGGAACAGTTTGTTTTCCAGGGAGGATGAGCATTTGGTTGTTGAGCATGCTTTCCCAGAGTGCCACCATCATACCCATGCTGACATCTCCCTTCCCAGTGCAGGTCTGGGTGTTTGCTGGGTGTCCCAGTCACCCCAGGCAGCCTCCAAGATGCCTCCAGGCCCTGCTCTTCCACTGCCCCAAGTAACAGGGCTGTCTGACTCAAGCTGTCAGTAGTCCTGCTTTTAAATGACCTTCTGGTCTTTGTCAGTGTGCTTTGAGGTTTCTAGGGACATGGATTAATAAAACTTTTGGTCTTTATTACTCTCTGATCTAGGGGCCAGCATGAGCCACAGCACTCGGGGTGTCGGGCTGGTGAGAGGTGCTGTGACATTTGTGCAGCACAGCCCCAGCTGTGAAACACCCCTTTGGTTGTGGGGATCCCATGTGGGTCACAGCCCGCTGTCTGTCTCTCTGTCTGTCTCTCTGTCCTGGAGGCCAGGCTGAGCATTCTTCAGAGCTGTGCCATACTGGCAGTGCAATACAGGCTCTTGGTTATTCAGTCTCTGCTCCTCTGAGCAGCACAGGGCTCTGCCAAGCTCAGTAGGAGTTTTTGCATTATTTTATATTGACAATGTTTGTCTGCTGTAATAATTTGGCTGGGGTTCCTATACATTTTTGCTGTACACTGCCTTTCTTTGTGAGTCTCTCCCTTTGCCTGTCATCCTGGAGTTGCTTTTCTAACACACTGGCTCCCTAGCCCTGTTATTACTTTTGGCACTGGGTTTGCATCCCGATTAAGCACATTGGCTCCTGTTTTCCCTTTCTGCATTGGCCAGCTCTCAGAATTCCTCTTACCACTACATTCTAACACCACTCTGTGTTTTTATTTATTATTTATATTGCAGTAGTGCCTAAGAGTCCTGAGCTCATGAACTGATTACGAACATAATATCTGTTAATAGAGTCTCTTCATATCTCTTCCCTTTTTTAACTCTTTTCTTTTCTTTCAGTGTGGCTCTTTATTCTCTGTCCATGTGACACGCTGGTCTCTGGGGGTCAAATGTGCAGAGGGTTGTGTGTTCAGCTTTCCTGAAATAAGCCTGAAGGATAGGTGGTCTTTAAAGTCCATTTCAACGCAAACCCTTTTTTCTGTGATTCTCTGATCATATCCTTACACTCTTCCCAGGGCTCTCCTTACTTGGAGCCATCTTGTTCTCTAAAAGAACAACAATGCCCCTTCCTTAGTGATCCTCAAGCTGTACTATGAACTATATAATTTTAGCTACTCACTCCTGCTCATTTGCAGCAGGATGTGTGTCCCACACACCTCCCGAGGTCCCCGTGCCCACTGCGCACTCACACACCCAGGAGCAGATGCCAGGCATGGCACCAGACCCTCCCCTCCATGATCTCCTGCCTGGTCCTTAACAGCAGCCAGATCTTTAAATATCACATAGCTGCAGCTGAGGGCTTGGAGTTCAGCTGCCAGCAAATATACCTTTCTCTTTGGGAGGAATTTGGGGCCCAAGACAATGTGAAGGTACTGTACAGTGGGGGCTGTGCACCTCTATATCACCACTGTGACCCTGCAAGGGTTAAGGGCAAAGGTGTTGGAAAAGCAAGGTTTCTAGGGAGGAAAAGGTTTGCTTTCAATGAGGCTGGAACTGCAAGCTTGTCTGTGCGTTGCAAAACTCTTGTCTATAACCATTGTCTGAAAATAAGGCTGCTCCTGGCCTGCTTTTCTCCTCTGGCTTGGGTTAGTGGTTGGTAGTTGGTTTAACAGGAATAGAAAGTGCTGTGTGCTGGTAACGGTGGGAAAGGAAGCAACAAAACACAGAAAGAATCTTTTAGTCCTGGGCTCAGAGCTGCTGTGCCCAACCCAAGCAGGTACAAGTTGGCTTGGCCAGGATTGATCTCATGGACTGTACTGGTGGCCAAGGCTAAAGTGACAGCTGGATTTTCCAGTGAGCCATATCCTCTGTGTTCTTATTTTTGCCTCTCCTTTGCCTCCTTCTAGGGTGCCAGAGGGCCTGATGGACCCACAGGAGAGCCAGGGTCCCGAGGTGTCAAGGTGAGTGCCAAGGCTGCTCTCAGCTGTGCTGTGAAATGCTCTGGACAGGATCAAGTTCATATGCTCCTCCAGGAACAGGGATGTTCAATTGCTCCATGAGGATCAACCAGCAGGGATGAGTCTGTCTTGCAACCAAAGTAAAATCTATCCAGCACTGGTCTCAGGGCCCTTGCCCACACTCCCAGCTGGTTGGGGTGCTCTTTGGGGCACAGTCTCAGGCATTTGACCTCTCAAAAGCTGCAGGAAACTGGAAGGGAAATTTGATGCACAAAATGCAAGAGCAGATGGACCGGGGCAGAAGAGCATCACCACCAGCTCATGCTCCTGCTGACGTGTCTTTGCCTTTTTGTTTTGCAGGGCCGACCAGGGGAGCCAGGCAGGGTGGGCCCAGATGGGCTGCAGGTATGTCCTCTGTGAGAGCCAGAGCTGCCAGTCCTGGGGACACCCACATGTCCTCAGAGCCCTCCAGGCCAAAGCACCACAGGTGTGTCAGCACATCCCCAGCTGATAATTGCTGTACCTGTGTGTTCACAGGGCAAGATGGGGGAGACTGGAGAGACAGGAGCACGCGGCTTCCTGGTAAGTGTCCATCCCTTTTACTTCCTTCCATAAGCTCACATCCTTGAGTTTTGAGTCCTGGTCCATGAGGAAAAATCTGGATCCTATCTCACACTGCCAGGGCCACCTCTCCCCTCCTGTCACTGGAGCATTTTTGAGGTGCACATTTCTGCCAAGAGCCATCAAGGATTGTTGCTGGGTTGGAGCTGACCCTGGTGTTTTTCATTTTTCTAGGGTATCCAGGGACCTTCTGGACCTCCAGGAGCAAAAGGGGCTCCAGGCGACCCGGCAAGTCTCTTATCACTCTCTCTCTCCATCTGTCTTTCCCTGCACACAGACACTTCATTTCTTTCTCTGTCTCTTCCCCACCACTTATCCCATTCCCAGCTTCTCTGTCCTTGCCAACTCCAGCGTGGTCAGAGATGTGAAAGACTTGGCTAGAGTCCTAGGAGCCATAAGGAAAGACAAGGTCAGACCCCTGGAAAGCAAAAGGGAGCCATGGATCTACCAGGGAGAATGTAGGATACAGCCTGGGGTGGGTTTTGGAAGGGAAGGTAGGAAAGAAGGGCAAGGTTGGGTCTGGGACAGGGTCAGATGGAACAGGAGGAGTTGGAGTGTAGGTGAAGTGGAAGTGGGAGCAAGAGGGAGGCTGATGGTGTCAGAGCTGAGCCCACAGCTCTGGGGTAGTCACTGGGGAAAGACAGACCTCATGGAGAGCCAGCAGTGCTGAACTGTGAAGGGAGAGAGTAAAGCAGACACTTTCAGATCACCCACTGCAGCTGTTTTAGATGGGAGCCAGGAAGATGAAGGGTCTTCTGAGCTCTTTGCCTGTTAAGGTGCCTCAGCACAGCCACTGCTGGCCTCTCCATCCCACTAGCCAAGTCTTGCACAGTGAGAACTCCTCTCTGAGGTGTGGGAGGGAGATGGTGTTTTATCTTACAGACCATGGAAGTGATGGCCCTTCAGAGATGAAAGCAGTTGTATGAAAACAGCCTTGTGTCTCTATTTTGCAGGGTCCCCAAGGACCACAGGGGCCACCTGGGCCTTTGGGAGAAATGGGGCATAAGGTAGGTCTGACCTTTGTTCCTTTGCTTTCCCCTTCCATCAGGAGTGGCAGGACTGAGGCAGGAGTAAATGTGCAGGGGAACATCCCTCCACACCTTGGAGTGTGGAACGAGCAGAAAGGATTTCCCTTAAGTCTGAAAGTCAAATTCCAAAGCAAACAGTGCAAATCAGAGATTTGAGCACCCTTTTCATCACAGGCCACAGACACCCAGCTGGTGGAAGTGCAGACTCATCTTCTCAACAAAAGAGACATTTCAAAGGTGACCACGGCAGAGACCAACCTTTTGCACCAGGATGCAGAGTCAGGGAGCCAAAACAAGCACAATTCAGACTGAGTACCAGTCTTTTCCTCTCCCTGGTGCTGTTGCTGACATGACACAGGTTTGCCAGCCCACCCAGAGCCCCATCCTGCCCATGGCAGCCCCAGCAGAGGCTGCTGCAGCCAGTGCAGGAAGCTCAGAGATGCCTTTGCTGCTGACAGAGCTGCTGGGCTGTGGTTGCCATGAAGCAGTGACACAAACACACCAAAACCAAGCAGCAGCTGCCAAACAGAGCCCCAGTGGAGTGCAGGGGATGCCTCCATGGCTCCCCCCAACTTCTCTGCACTTTTGGCTTATTTCACTCTTCTTAAAATAATATAGTCTTGGCTCTTTCTATCACATGTGCCAGTGCCCCTTGCACAGCTCTTTTCTGTAGGTCCTGAGCTGTAACACAGACATGAAGGTGGCTTTGAATGCAGTCTATGCAAAGTGTGTGAGTCATGAAAGTTTCCATTCTCATGGCTGCTGGACTGGATGGAGTGAGCTCTCAGCATGGTAAACCACACTGGAGAGCTGGAAAGCTGCTACTGAGCCACTCTGGATGCTGCCAACCAAGAAAGTACAGGCCTTCATTCAAATCTGTAACTCCTCCAGGAGCCTTTCTCTGCACTGGCACCTCTGGAGAAACCAAAGCAGGATTTTTGCTTTCATTGGAGCTTGAATTTTCTCATTGCGTGACACGACCGTTTGTTCACAAACCCAACACACACCCTGCTCCCTCCTCTGCTTGAATCCAGTTCAGCAAGCCAGGAACTGGCTTTATTCCCTGGGTAGCTCCCTTGAATATGTGCTCTTTTTTCCTTTATCCCCAACTGTAAAGAGAAGGGAGATTGTTGTCTGGAATGCAAATATCATAAGTAAATAAACCACTCAAATCCTTTAAAGAGAAGCTTTAGTGTCCCATCTTTGAGACACAGACTCTCATTCCCCACACTTCCCAGAGGTAGGAGCAAATGTACAAAGATTAAAGCTCCCAATAGATCTTGGTACTAAAGATAGTGAATGGCTGTGACCCCAATGTCGGGGGCGCACATGGAGCTGGACTGAGTGAGAACAGTTTGCAAGGTCGTTCTCACATCTTCCGTCTTTCTATCTTAATTCCTATCTTTTTCCAGGTCAAGCACTCATTTTTGGCTCTTTGAGGGATGCCAAACCCCTCTACCAGAGCCTGTGCTCACACAAGAGCGAGAAACTTTCTCTCAGCCAGTCCAGCCTGGGCTGTGGATTTCTGGTCTGAGCCCAGGCATTGGCCTTTGGATATTTGCTGGCCCTGTACAGCCAGAGACAGCTGGCTGATGGATGTTAAAGCTAATCTGGCCAAAATTTGTGCTAGAGGGCTCAGTTTCACCTTTGTGCCCTCAGCTGCCTTTAGCTGGCAGCACCATTGTGCCCCTGCCTCTCTGGGAAGGAGGGTAAGGCTCAGCTGGAAGATGTGGCCTGTGGGGCAGCTTGACCCTCGTCAGAAGGAGCCTGTTGGTGCACAGGATGTGCTCACACCAGTGGGAATGGAGAAGTGGGGCTGCAGGGAGCAAGAGCACAGCCAAACATTTCTGTTACCCACTGTGCCAGCCCAGCCTGCTGGACCCTTGCAAAAGAGCTTCCAAGTCTAATTCTGGGCTTTTCCCTTCTATCCCAGCTGGTTCCAGTGCTGCTGCCTGGTGGGGTTACTAACCTTAGGAAGCAGAGGGGTTGGAAGGAGGCAGGGAAAGGTGCTTGGCAGAGGAGGCTGGGGAGAGGGGAGATGTGAGAGCTGAGCAGAGCCCTCCCAGAATCCAGGCACGAGGGGCCTCTTTGATGCTGTGGACCCCGAGCCAGCTCCAGGGAGGTAATTGCATTGCAACCAGGGCTTGGCTGCCCCAGGAGAGCTCTGCTAAAGGAGTTATGTCTTTGATCTTTCTTTCTGCTTGGTTACAATGGGTTTTTTCATTTTCTTGTTGGTTTTTTTTCCCAGGGACCGCCAGGCTCAATGGGACAACCTGGTCTTGCAGGTGAACCTGGCATGAAGGTAAGAAAAACCCTGACTGCAATTTCTCTGGGGAGATAAATGGCAGCTTGTGTTCCTGAAGGAGTGAGTGACATTGCAGGTTTACCCTCCAGCAGCCAAAGCAGATAGTGCATTCAATAAAAGATAAAGTTTAGAAAACCTAAAACTGGGTTAATTTTACCCATTTTTACAAATTCCTGAGCCCCATCCCACAAGAGAGGCTGTCAGAGCTGGGGAAGAGCCCCATCCCAGGGATCTTGTGCCTCAAGAGCTGTGAAGGGCCTTGAAAATGAAGCTCCACTATTTGCAGATCCAAAATCTCCGTGGAGAGAGGAGTCCTTGAGACTCAGAAATCCAGGCAGCTTCTAATTTGAAACCAGAAGAGTCTTAAGAAGGTCTCAGACTTAAAAATACCCTCAGACAAGGTCCTGCCAGAGTTTCCAAACCTCAGCTCTCTGGGGACTGAAGTCCTCTGATGGTTAAGGGGGAAGGATGCCCTGCTCCAGACCATGAATGCACCTTCTTGTCCACATAAAAGCCATCTCTTTGTTTGAGTAAAATCCCAATGCTGAGCAGATCAGAGGGGGCTTTATTTATTCCTAACTCCCTTGGTCTGAAGATTTGCTCCTGTGAGCAGAGCTTTTGAACAAACCCTCTGTGGGGATTAAATGCAATTTCCTCTGTGCTGCTCTTCACTCCCACCCCCCCCACCCCCCCCCATCCTTTGCCATGTTTTTCTTGGCACATCTTCTGACACTTCACTGGAGCTACCGTGTCTTTGGCATCCTGATACTGCATGAGTGTTCAGCTCCAGTGCTCCTGGCTGGCCCTGCTTGGAGCAGGACATGATGATTTGCACAGACACCCCTTTACCTGCTGCCTTTGCTGGGAAGTTGTGGAGTGACAGTCCCATCCTGCTCCTTCTCCAGGCTGGAAGGAGCTGGACCAAGACTGGTCAGTGCAGAGCAGTTTGCTGTGGGATGAGGTTTATGGATATCTCAACCTTTATCCTTTGAATGCTCTGCATTTCCTGAGCTCTCTTCCATGCAAAGCAAATTGTTTGGATGGGCACACATGGGAGGAACTGCCCTATGGCCATCCTACCCCCAGTGCCACATTGGCAAGATCCATTTGTTTGCCAGCTCCACCACCTCATCAGAGATTCAGGTTCTCCTGGAAATGGGGCTAAAAGAGCTGTTGGGTTTTTTCCTCCCTCACTCTGGTCATGTCTGCCACCATACCACACTGCACCCACCCTGCTGCTTGTCTGTGAAGGACCATGCCAGAGAATGCCTTCTGGATCTGCAGCTTCAGGCAGCTCAGAGCCTCTGTGACCCCTGTCCTGCCAAGCATCATTGTAACAGAGCCTGTGAGAAGTGTCCTTTTTGCTGCCCCTATGCACTGTCCCTGTGCTGGGCCTTTGAACCCCCTTTGGAAACTCAGCTGAAGGTGTTTGTGTGAGAGAATGAAAAAAACAGTCACAATTAGGAGTGCAATAGGGAGTTCTTCATGCTCCCTCACTGTCAGTAAACAGCTTGTCTCCCTGTATGTGCTTCCTTCCTTTTAGGGTGATCCTGGCCAGTTAGGAATCCCTGGAGAGCAAGGTCTCATTGGCCAAAGAGTGAGTATGGCCACCTTTTGGTGGGGCTTCTGAGCCTCATCAGTTCCCCAGAGGTTCTGTCCTTGCTGTCCCACACCCTGGACAGGCTGACCCTGTTCTGTGCATCCCGGAACCCTCCCGGCCCCTGCTTCTTCTGTGACTGGTGGGAGTACCTTCCACAGAGCCCATCAGCCCGAGCTCACCGGCCTCTCTGAGCCTCTCAGATGCCACTGTGACACTGAGTGTGAAAGGGGCAGTGTGGGAACAGATGTGGCAACAGACCCCTCCTGTTTGCCAGAGGCTGTGTCGGTGCAGCGCCGGGCACGCTGGAGCAGAAGGCAGCTTTAAGCAGGGGAACACTGCACACACTGTGTAGGCGTGGGAGGGGGGCATGAATGCAGGGATTGAGGCTGGCAAGGGCTGTGTCCCTTCCCAGGACTGAGCTCAGTTGTTGGAGCAGGATGAGGAAGCCCCAGGTTAAATGAATTCAGGCTGAGCTCCTTTTCCCACAGGGAAGGAGGGCTTCCCGCAGCGGCTCCGTGGAGGAGAATCTGTGGCTCAGAATAGAGCAAGAGGCTGAATTCCTGCTCTTGCTCCAGGAAGAGCTTGTTCAGCATTAGGGTATGAGATAGGACACGTGTTAGAGTGCAGGGCTGGGCTCCCATCACTGCAGCCTGGCTGCTGCTGTCAGCCAGCTGCAGAAAGCTCAGGGAAAAGCACATTTAGGCACAGCCTTATGGTGTTTGCTTCTGTCCACAGGGAGACCCCGGGCTGGAAGGGGACAGCGGACAGCTCGGGCCAGATGGGATCAAGGTAAACCTCACTCCCATGGAGTTCCAGCTCTCACACACATATCTGTGCACTCAGCTCCCTGTGATTCCCAGAGCTGGGATGAGGCCAAGGGATTATTGGGTCCTCTGTGGAATAAGCCTCTGCCCTGCAATCTCTAAGGACTTTTTTTCTGCAAGCACGCATAACAAACCCCTCCTGTTTCACTCCTCTACCCACGTTTTTTGGCATCTGATCAGATCTCCAAAAAGGTCAAGTTCTTCAGAATCTGGTTTCCAACAATTTGTCTGTTTTATTTGAGTCTTTACAGATCAAATTTCCAACTAATCAGGAATTCCTGGGCCTGGCAAGGGAAATCAAGAATTGTCCATCACTCTTCCCTGCACCACTGACCAGAACAATGTTAGAGAGTAAAGAAACCAGATCCCCTTCCCTTGGCAGAGCCCCAGGATCTCACTCAGGGTTTGCTCTGTATCTCACTGCTGTGAGTTTGCTACCTTGCCTTTGGAACAGGACTCTGATTCCTGGACAGCCAGCATTTCCAAACAGGCCAACAATTTTGTTCCATGGAAAGAAAGAGCAGCCCATCCCACAACAATGCAGTTTATTGCTTCTTTCTAGTCAAACTCTTTGCCATGTGTCTCTGCTTCTGCTTATCTCTGAATGTTGGATCAAAAATCTCTTTCTTAAGGACAATCAAGGCTTCTGTATTCTCTTGCACTGCTGGCTCTGCCCAGGAGCTCTTGAACCAAACCAGCTCTTTCCACCCCAAATGTGTCTCTGGACACTCAACCAGATGTGTCTGTGCTCTTTAACCAGATGAGATCTTGTTGAGCTCTCCCAACACAGGTGCAAGAGGAAAATGGTTCAGTTCAAGGCTGCTTGGCTGCACATGTTGCTCTCAGTATAAAACTGGCCTTTATCATTGTCTCCATATAATTTTTAGTGGCAGTACTGAATAATGCAAAATATTTACAATCTTTTATTTATCTTGGTAAAAGAAAAGCAGCTACAAATTTACTTCTTACATTTCTATGATTGTATTTCTGGTCTGTGTTCAAGTTTGTTATCTTGCTAAATACTGAAATTTTATTATCTGCCAGATTTTTTTCATAAGGGAGATTTTTTTCACCAGGGGAGCTTTAAGTAGGTATTGGGAAATGGATTTGTTCTTCACTGGAAGGGTGGCCAAGCATTAGAACAGGAAGTGGAGGAGTCACTATCCCTAGAAGTGGCACCTGGGGACACAGTTTAGTGGTGGGCTTGTCAGTGCTGGGGTTGAAGTTTAGATTCGTTTATCTTAAATGTCTTTTCCAACCCAAATGATTCTTTGATTCTGTGATTCTGTAACTGTCAGAGCAGTGATTTGATAGGATACCCCCTGCTCAGGCCAGAGATCCTTAACAGGGCACAGTGGCAGTTTCACAGTGCTCATTGGAGCCCTTGGCTGATTTCTGTTTGGCAGCAGGAGCTGAGCAGCTGCTCCAGACAAAACCATGCTATTAAAAGCCTTTCAGCATCCCAAGCTCAGGGCTCTAGATGAGGCAAGGGAGACTTTCAAATCTTGTCTGCCTGCCTCATTCATGTGGGAGGTTCAGGCCTTATTGCAGGAGAAGCAAATGGGTTCAGGTTACTCTGTGAAATGGGGGAGTTCTTTCTCCTTCAGCCAAGAGATTTTAAAGAAAAGAAACCTGGGTTTGCTCCTTTTTTAAATGTCATGTGTATTATGACTCATCTTCATTCATCCTTTTTCTTGCAGGCTCTCTTCCTCCCAGACTCCTGAAATATTAATTATGTGGTGGGGTTTTCCCTTGCAAGAACTTTGTCCAGTGACCCATGTGTTGTGTGGGTATGAAAACCTCCCACTCTCCTCTCTCCCACAGGGAGACAAAGGAGAGCAAGGCCCAGAAGGAGAGAAAGGAGAAAAAGGCAGTGAAGGACTGAAGGGAAAAGAAGGAGCTCCTGGATATCCCGGCATCCCAGGTGTCCGAGTGAGTCTGTGAAACCAGCCCTTGGTGACCCGTGGGTTCCTGTAGTGATGAGCTGGTGAACCAGGACACTGCTGAGGGCAGGAGGTCACCTGAGATGTAACTTGTGGTAAACATTTTGGTAAAGTGTGTTGTTTTCATGGAAAGCTCTGTCCAGGAGATGGTTTGGTCCTTCAACCAGGATTCGCACTTGAGAATGTGAGTCTGATCTGCCACAGGCTTTGAGAAATGGTGCCTCCCTCCCACACATCTGTAACATGGACCCCACACGGTGTTAGAGGGGGAGGCCCAGGAGACTGAGGGGCTGATTTTTCCCTGGCTGTCACAGCTGGCTTGGGCCTGGAGCTTGGAATTGGCCACCTTGTGCCTTCTCTGATGTTTACTTGCTTGCTTCTGGTCTTCCCTTCTAAGATTTCCCCATTAAATATAGAAAACAACTAGAAGAAAGCAGCAGGATTTGACTCCTGAATTCTCAGTGAATATCCTAGGCACATCTGGTTCACTTGGAGGTCTGATCTTGGTGCTGTAGAAAGAAAAAGTTTGATTTTGGCTCTGAGATGAGAGGAAGCTGGGCTGTGTCAGGTGAAAGAAGGCTCTGCCTAGTGCCCCAGTGGGCTGCTCTGCAAGTCAGAGTCTTTCAAGCAGTCTTTCTGCTTGAAATGTGGAGTTTATCAGGTTGATGACATGGTTTATTCATTATGATTGTTGTCTTGGATCAGAGTTACCAGCAGTGAGGACTTGCAAGGCTCATTCAGCAGAGGGGTAGCCCAGCTCAGGGGGATGCACTGCTCCCCTGTGGCATGTGTCTTACCCCTCATACAGCTGGGGAACACACCAGCTCCAACCCCACACATCTGTGGAAAAGGAACAAGGAGCCCAAGTTTAAGGGCAGCTCTGAAATCCCAGCCCAGGCTGGGTGGGAAGCAGCAGGGCCAGCAGGTACAGCCGAGCCTTGGCTGGATGCTCCATGGTGAAACGTTGATTTTCCTTTTGGTGGTGTAGTGGCTGGCTAAAAGGAGAGCAGGGAGAAGGGTGTGAGGGGATGGAAGCAGCAAAAGAGATGGATTTATGTTATTTTTGGGCTGAGGTTGGGATTTGAGCACTGACTCGAATAGAAAGTGGAAACATTGGCTTAATACTGTAGTGCAGAATAAGCCTGCCCCAAATAAGGCCACCCTTGGCCACAGGCCCCTGCACCCAACAGGGAGCCCTTTCAGGACTGGGATCAGACCACAGGCAAGGGTGGTCTCCAACACCCCAGCTCCTTCCCAGCTGCAGGCTGGCACAGCTGGACAGTCGCCCTCCATGTGCTGCACTTCTGGCTGGTTCACGTGTTTATATTGTGTATGCTTTAAGAACCAATAAAAATACTAAAATCATGCAAAAGCCATATTAAGTTATAAAGTATAAAATGCAGATTCTCTCAGACTCTGTCCCTGCTGTTTGCCAGCATGTCCCTGGGAACATGATGCTGTTTTCTGTTTTATTTTTTTTTTTTAAAAGGAGTCAATAGAGCCAAGATTCCTGCTCATAATCACTCCCTTTTGGTTTTTTTTAACTGCAGAGTGCTATATTTCCATCTACTATTTTAATATACTTCTTTGTATTTCCTTATGCCTAAACTCAGGCAGACTTTCAGACCTGCACAGGCTCCAAATAGTACTGCCTCCCCAGCCAGACACTGTTACCTAATCCACAGGCTGGTGTTCCTGTGCTCACTGAGGTCATTTAAATATGGAAGTCCTCTGACAGAAGCACAAATAATTTTCCTCTTCCCATTACTGAGCATTTCATTCTACATTCCCATGGAGAGTACAAATATTAGTGGGATCTTCCTTAGGTTCCTGTCAAGATAAGTTTTACAGCTCAGAGGCACAAACTGCTGGAGATAACTGCAAGCCCCTCCTTTCCAGCTGAGGGTTAGAAGCTGGAATATCCAGCCAAGCCATCCTCTGGAGGGACATGCTGCAAAAGCCACCACAGGCACAGCCCACCACAGACTGCATGATACACAGAAGTCTTTAAGGCTACTGGACTAAGATAACAAAAAAATGTTCTCATGGGGAAGTTGTGAAGGTTGTTCACCCAAGGGCAGATGTCCAGGTGACAAACTCCTGTCCAGGATTTGTATGGTGGCACAGAATTTGGTTGGGGAAGGTGTTGGAGGTGTTTGGATTGCAGGGAGAGGGAGCATGTTGGGTTTGGCTGCTGCAGGTACTGCTGAGGGATTCCACACACCCTGTTGTGAATGGCTTTACTACTTCTGATGTGACAGTGTTATGCTGTCCAGTAATCAGTTTAGATTGTTTTAAGAACTTCATCTTCAACTATTGCATCTCCATTTGGCCTCTCCTGGCATGGCACCCCCAAGTCCTTGCATCTGTGCTTCACCACATTCCTGCCTGCATCCACTGATGTTTTCCTGGGCTTTTCCTCAGCTCCAGGATTTGTTGGGATATACTGCTCAGCTACAAAGGAGACAGGGAAGATGTTGATGCTTCTGTGCCCTTAGCAGGAGAGATGCACACACAGGGTTCTGTGAAGTTATCTGTGCCAACAAACTGAGCTCCATTTGGGGGTGTGAAGCTCATCTTCTGCTTCTGGAAGTTAGTTTGAGGAAGCTGATGCCCATCTGCAGTTGTGGACACAGACAAGGTTCTCCTAAACCTTGGCTTGTCCCTGTGTTACTCCAGAGGGGGGCCCCATGGACACGACCTCCATGGACAACAACAACCTCTGGAAAAACTCTTTTCATCACAAGGTTCTGCAGCCACACCACATCTTGAAGGTTTGTCCTTAATGCCAAGGAAATGTTTAGTCTTAATCTTTATTTTGCTTATGTCTACAGGAATGTGACACTTCACTATCAAGTGTCCTTGTGACAGATGTAGGAAATGAGGTGCCAGATTGCTCTGAAATGATCTGACTTCACTGCTGGTACATGTTCAGCCTGGTTTGTATATCCTGGCCTGGAGCAGAGGCTGGTGCTGGCAGAGCAGGTATAGGAGCTGGGGAATTTGGCACGACCAGCTCACACCTAACATGGCAACAGGCCAGCATCAAGGATGGTAGGAGATTAGAGGATCTGCAGTCCTGGAGCTCCCTGGAGATGGCAGATGAAGGGATGTACCCCAGAGCTACTTTAAAAGCTGGAGGAAGCACGAGGGTCTGTGCTGCCCTTTTGGGTCCTGCAGAAGGGAGACACTCACCTGGTGATGGATGGGGTCAGCAGAGGCACACCTGGCTTTCCTGAGCAAGGCTTCATTTTCCAGAGTCATCCTGATGCTGATAGCACATGACTGCCTGGGCACAACCAAACTTCCCTCTGTGCTCAGGAAACGTTTTTCAGAGATCTTTAGCTTTAACTTGGCTGAGCCATTTCCAGCATTAATGTATCTGAAAACCAGTTTCCACTGTGGTTTTGAATCTCAAACAAAAAGCAGCAGGGAGGCCCCAGTCAAGTCTCCAGGGGTGGTTTGTACGTGTTTCAACGCCAGTGGATTTCAGCAAACAAACCTGGCAGCTGAGATGGTCCATGAGCTTCACAGCTGTGGCTGGCAGGGCTCGAGGCAGCTGGAGCTGAGATAAATGAGTATCCTCTATCTTTTGGTCACTTTGTCCAAGTTCACACTGCTCCGGTCAGCCCCAGTTCCTGCTCAGTGGAGGAATGGGCCAGTTGTCCCCCTGGCCATAAGAGAGAAATCAGAGCACCAGTGCAAGATTCAGTTGGAATTTCCAGAGATGTGCACCTTTCCTGAGCTGCTCACCCACACTATCTCCTCCCACTGGTTTCTGCCTTCCAACACACTTCACTTGACCTTGACTCTCTCCTGAACACGACCATTTGCCCTCTGGTTTGAACAACAAAAGGGTGAAAATCCCTTGCCCTTGCAGAGCATCAGGGACTGTTTGGGCATCTGCACTCAGAGAGACTGGCTGGAAATCCAGACTTTTTGTATGGGCAAGGCAGAACAAGGATGTTCTTCTCAGTGTGTGGGGACACTGGAAAGTACAACAGCCTGGTGAACTCTGGCAAGGTGTCCATCAGCAGTGCAAGTGTCATGGTGTGATTTGCCAAAATAAAAAGATAATTTATCTGCTCATCTGTGAGGCTGTGAGGGAATCGTGCCACAGAGCCTGAAACACCCAGGGAACATCCCTGGAGATTGACCTGCATTCACAAAGGATCTGTCTACACACCAGAGCTGCTCATTGCATCAGAGGACGGCAAAAGCCAGAGGCTGAAGTCACTGGTGTGCCACCAACAACCTGGTCACAGGCCAGTGGGCCTTGAGAGCAACCTCTTCCCCCAAAAGGTGCTTCCCTCTGCTGCTTCTCCTCTGCAGTGGTAGAAAATGTGGCATTTCAGCCCTTCCCTGGGAGGATGACAGATTCAGCGGTGCTGAGGAAGGCCCAGGCCAGTGGGAGGAGGGAGGTGATGGATTTTCAGCTGCGTTCTGTGGCTCTGCACTGTGGTTTTTGTAATATGCTGGTTGCCATACACGGCAGACATCTGATAGCAAGGGGTTTACAGTTCCAGGAAAGCAATTGGAGAGCCTGGAAGTACTGAAATACAACATGCTCTGAAACAAGAAAATCCCTCATTGTTCAACAAAACTGGGAGTTGAGTTCTTTCCACTTCAATTTTAACCTGAAATCCTATCTGCAGTGTCATTCGAGCCATGTCAGGACTCAGAAATCTTTGAGCCAGACACTCCAATGGTCTAAATTGCCATAAACAATTACATCAGAGATCCTGCTGCATTTGCCGGCCCTGCTGTGGCATGCAGATGTGCACCGTCAACCCAGAAGAGCTTGAAGGGCTGTAAATCCTTTTCCTCTGGTGCAACAAGATCCAAAGTCCTTTCGTTTGCTCTTCAGGCGGATAGAGTGACAGAGCTGCGCTGCGCTGGAGAGCTGAGATTTTTTGAGGGAACTCACAGGATCAAGCCACTCTCCAGCCCAGGACAGAGCATGGAGTGAACTCGTGGCTCTTGGCTCTGGTGCTGTGGTTGCTCCCCAGAGCAGCAGCAATCCCACACACAGCTCTGGATGGTGTCCTGAGGATCCTTCCTGTTACATTTTTGTCCCTCCCTCTCTCATCTACAGGCTACAATGCTGAAGTGGAAGGAGGACTTGCTGGCCAGGATGGACCTTCTGCTCTGAGCTAGCAGAGCTGCTCCAGCCATGCCATGCTGAGATGGGGCTGCTGTCTGGGCTCTGCAGTGCCAGGGCAGAGCAGGAGCTTCTTCTCATCCGACACACTGCTCTTGTACAAAGTTGTCCAAACATCACTTACAGCAGAATTTGTCCCAGAGTGGTTTTTGCTCTTTGTTCTTTTCTGTTTCCTGCCACTGAAAACATGATTCAAAGGTTTTCTGTAACAAAGTGCCTCGCTCTACTGTCACTGAATCCAGCCATTCACTGCATACACATGAGCTCAGCCACAGCTGGCAGCACCACATCCATGGCATTCAGCTCCCTGAAAACACTGAGGTTGCCGAAGGACAATCCTGGAGTCATCACTGGTTTTAATCTCTGCTCTCCATGCAGACATTTATGGGGTTTTCTCAATAATGTACTGAGCTGTTGTACCCTGGAAAAGCTGGTTTTTGTGCCCTGGACCATGGGCTGTCTATGGAGTAATTACTTGAAAGAAATTTCTTAAACTCGCCCAGCTAGAGGGTGCGGGGTCACCTCTGACTGAGCAGAGGAAGGAATGGAGAACAGCAGGCTTGGTGTGCAGGGGAGGGCAGTGTGTCAGTGGTACCAGCGAGATCCTCACACCCTTAATCTTGAAAATGAGTAGTGTTACTCCAAATCCTGCCCTTGAATAATGTGTTAGGAGTAGGTGCACAAGATAGTAAAGTGGCTTGCCCAGGGTCATGCAGGAGGTCAGTCAGTGGCAGGGGTGGCCCAGGAAATCACAACAGGCCATACCTCTGCCCTGCAGCCTGTCCTTTCCAGTAGCTGCTACATCAGCAGGGCCAGTTCCTAGTCTGGAGCCCAGTTTCCAGAGCTGAAGGTGTTTGCACTTGGCCATGGTGTGCTCCTGAGTTACAGCCCTGGAGTGTCATTACTCGTGCAGACCAACACCCAGGAAAGCCATAAGCAGGTATTTGTCCTGCACCAAAAATCAAAGGTGAATGAAGTTGCTCAGAAATGCATACAAATATGCTGCAAACCTCTGCTTTGAAGAGTATGAGATCAAGAGTCAGGGTGATGCCTCCCTGTGAAGCTGCAGGCCTGGGTATCTCTTCTTCCCCTTCCAGAACCAATGTGATCATCCCTGGGCACCTCTGCCCTTAGCTGCAATCAGCTTCTCCTCTTGCTTTGATAACCAATGCTGGTGGCCCCAGGGTCAGCCTTTTCTGAACATCCCACTTAATGGAGAGGTACATCCTGGACTTTGTTGTTTGGGTGATGTTATTGTGTGGGACTTTTTCCCCCCTTTTTGCTATTCTGCTCTCTGTGACTCAGTCCACCAAATCCATTGTAACCTTTGGAGTAGAGCAAGGCTGCCTGTGAGCCCTGTGCATCCTGCAGGGAATCACAGAGCTTTCCCAATCCCAAGGGAACTGCTGCTTGCAGCAACTGAGGCTGCTCTCCAGCAGCTATGGGGCCATTTGGCCCTCGCAGGCTCTGCTGCTGGGGAAGGCAGGCTGATCCCAGCTGGTCTTCGTTTAGAGTTAATAGGAGTCAAAATGAGCCAGAATTTGAAATAAATCCCATTGACTTGGCACGGTTTCTTTCCTGACTCAGACGAAGGAGACACACTTTTTGGGCAGTTGCTCCAAGATTCCCCTCCTTATTGCAAGAGAGGATTTCATTCCCCTCCTCTTCCACAACCCCAGGGCATCTGTGTCCTTCAAAAGGAAGATATTAACCCTTAGTGTTTGGGGGAGTGTCAGTCAGAGTTGTGCTGCCCAGGTGCTCTCTCTATCCTTTTCTTTCCCATTTTCAGATTCTGAGAGTAATTTTTTGGAGCATTTTGGTTGATTGTGTATGAAAGCTTCACAGCTCAGTGGGAATGAGGCCTTGCACTTTTCCTACACTTCCCACTCATCCATCAAGCATTTTAGTGGCACCTTTGTCTCCTGTGCTTTTTTAGAGATGAGGAAGTAGAGGCGAAGAGAGAGGGGAAAAAAAGGATTTTCCCAGAAACAACAAATTAGTGGCAGTTCAGAGCTATCAGACTGAACCAGAGCAGCTCAGAGCACACAGCCCTGCTCTGTCCATGACTCTTTGCTGCCTTACACTGTGACTGCTTAGGAAAATCAAGTTAAATGGACCTCCTCCTCCACAAAACCAAAAGCAGCAAGTTTCAGAGTAACAGCTGCATGCAGATAAGAGTTTGCTCTTAAGCAGAGAGTTCAGGATATACAATTTTGGGTTGGATTCCCATTTTAAGCTGAGGAGCTCAGCTGAAAGGAAAGTCACAGTGACTCTGGGTGTAGTCTTGCCATCCAAGACCTTTTTACAGGGTTTCCCCAATTTGCAGTTTCTTTGAGCACAGCCAGCCAGCTCTACCTGCACTCCCCACTCGGGTTTCCACAAGCAGGCCAAGAGCCCATTACTCCCCAGTGCTCCCAGTGAAACCCTCTGAACCTCACAGTACAATCAGGGCTTTCTTCTCGAGAACAGTTGAGTCTTTCTTCTTTCCCCATGCTCATTCAGGAGCTGCTGCCCTGTCTCCTCCCCTTCCAGACTACTGCTAGGCAGAGTGATTATGAAATGTGTTTCTTATAAATCCAAAACATTTATGTCTTCAGATGCCCGGCCTAAATAATCCCACTAATTTCCTGAGTGCTTGTGAACTGTCCTCCATGGGGGGAGGCTTCTCTCGATCAAAGTTTATTAAGTAGAGGTTCTCATATGGAGACATTGCTGAGCAGTAGGAAATTATATGGGGCTTTTTCATTTCCCTTTAAGTGAGCTCACTGGCTAGGCCTGGACAATGTGGGCATGGTCATCCTATGGTTCATGCTTCCTAAATTTATTGCTGCTTTTAGTTTTTCCTGCCCTTTTTACATCCAGTGCCTCAAACTCACTGTTTTATTCTCTGTCACGATGTCACTTTTTTCCTTTGCTCAGTAGCTGTATTCTGGTGGTTCTGTTTCTTCCTGCCTCATTTTTGGGAGAGAGGCGTGACCTCAGACCTTCACTCAATGACACACACAGCAAAAAAAAAATTAGCTTGAAAATATGCTCCTGCTCCACAGCAATCCTGAGCAATCCTGAAGCAGCCTGAGGCAAGCTTTGGGAAGCTCTCCCACCAGTCCTGTGCCCTCCAGAGCTTCCTTCCTGTGCTGTGCTGCAAGGAAGGCAGGAACATATCTGCCCTCTGGAATGCCAAGAGCCAAAGCAGGATGGTGAGTCACATCTCTGTTACCACTTCCCGACCCACTGCCTGCAGCAAGAGCATCACTGGGTGTGGGGAAGTTTGGGTCAGGATTTTAGCCCTGTTTGTTGTTTGGCTCTGTTCAGGGCATATCTCTCTGCAGTTCATTCAACTTCCTTGTTTTGTTTTTCTGGATGTTGTTGTCAGAACATAGATTTCAACTGTTGATGTCTGGAGAATTTAAAGCCGAGCTGCTCATCTATTTGCTCCCACTAAACGTTGCTGTTGTGCTGGGCAATAGATCTGACTTTTCTGTCAAGGCCATCAGCAGCTGGAAGTCTCTTTTTCTTTTTCTTTAAAAATTAACCAATTTGCATTGGAAAATAAACCATTCTTCTTTCCCTTAGGGGAATATCTAAGGCTATACTAAAAAAAATCCTTGTAAATCTGTGTCCTTACTGAAGATGACAATGAAATTTTAAACATGCTAGACCTAAGACTACAAATTTTTTTTGCTTTCCTTGGATATTTTGGCATAGCTGAAGGCATGTGACTTAATAAAACTGCTGCTTTCCACTGTCCCTGGTCACAAATACCATCATCATCTGGAGGTACTGATATGCTTCTCTAGTGAAGAATGCAGCATATAAAGAGAAATCACCATTTAAAAATAGTCCCACTGATGGAAGAAGCTTGGAAAGAAGATATATTTTCTCAGGAAAACATTAACCCAAAGCATACAACAAAATGTGTACAAACCCCGGGAACAAAAGCATCGAGTGTTCAGTGCCTTGGCACAGTGACCCAACTGATGTGAGTCCAGCAAAGGGAACTTGGATTTAATTATTTTGATGTGCAGGCTTTTCTATGTCTTCTGCCCTTACTCCTATCTCTGCTAAAGAGAGAAGAAATCTTAGGAACCTTAGGAGCTTCACACTGCAGTAAAAGAGGTACCAAAAGGTGCTACATTCCTGAAGTACTTTGGGGAAAGCCTGGATGAAGATATGATCTCATTGAATTCTATTTTTTATCCTTTTTTTTTCTTCCTGTTCTGGCCCTGATTTTTTTCAGCCCTGGACAGATGAGTCAGAAGAATGGAGAGAGAAAAGATGGGACTATTTTTGAAGGCTACCAAAGTTGTTGCTGGGCTTTTTCTTCGCTGTGCAATGTGTGGAGTGTGGCAGTGCGGTGATTTCTGGGAACTCTGCAAACCCCTGCGTATCTGCCCTGGGAACATCTGGGATTGCAACAGCAACCACATCTGGACCATCACAAGTAGAGATATCACATATCTGGGAACCCCAGACAAGTGTTGAACTGCCTCTAAACTCATCTGGGCAGAATTCCTGCGCAGTTGGAGAAAGCATATCCAGGAAAATCAGACACATGGTAGGCTTCCCACTCACCAGCAGAGCTTGCTGGCCAAAGTCCTAGAAAGCGTGCTGGGAGAGCACAGAAATATCCCTGACTGATAGAGCTTGTTCCTGTCGAGGAGGTGACTCAGTAAGTCAAAATCTGAGCCATGTCTCTGCCAGTGGTGTCATCAGCATGGTTTGACCCATTTTTTTATACCAGCCAAGCTTTTAACCGAGGGTGAGAGTAAAGAACAGCAAGGGAGTCTTGGAACAAGGTCTCCATGGCTCCCTGTGAGTGGCAGCTCATCTCACTATCACTGACAGGAGCTGGTGATGTTGCCAATGTTTTTTTTTTCTTCAGCAGTGGAAAAAGAGCTGCACCCCAGCTGGAGGACCAAGGAGGGGCTTCTGGAGCAGATGAACACCCCTGCTCCGTAAGGCCGATGCATCAGAAGGGGAAAGTGGTACAGGGAGTTTAACAGAGCCCATATCTGTGTTCACATCCACCACCAAGGGAAAAGACAAGCTGAAGAAACCCTGAGAAAGTTTGAGAAGCTGTTTGTGCATGGCACAGTCTCACTGTGGATTCAGCTCGTTCTTGGGAGCAGGACTTGGACTGTCAAAGCTTGGTTTGGTTTTTGTTGTTTACCCTCTCTAGCCCCTCTGTTTGTACTCCATGATGGTGAGTGCAAGCAGGAACCTGAATGCTGGCAGATTTTAGGAGCAGTGTGGAAATTTTGTTTCTCAGGTGAGAAAATTTAAAGCCTAAACTTGTCTTCTCGAAAAACAAAGACATTTCCAATGCAGGGTAGAATCAAGTTTCAGTCGTGAAACTTCCATGGGAGATGTATCCTGGTGGAGGGAGCCAGGCTGTACTTCAGACTCTTCTGAAGGAGCTGTGAGATCCTCGTGACCTCCCCATGAACAGGGCCCACCTGCCCCGCACAATGACAAAGAGTGTGGCTCATCAGTGTACTGGTATCTGCAATTTTTACAGACAATATAACACATTATCTGCCTGGGGATGGAACCTTTGCATGGAAATCTTTGTTTCATGAGCTGCCACAGCACTGCAGTTCCAGGAGGACATCTGAGTGTGCAAAACTACTCTGCTGGAGAAGACCAAGGGCTTTGCCATCACTGGGTTAGGAGCAGATCTAGCTGAAAATGGGCTTTCTCCCATCTGCAGGAAGCATCTACTGCTTGTGCTTCCACAAGCTCTTAAAGCACAGTCCAGGGAGACTGATGGAAAAACACTGTGCAACTGATTAGAAACCTCAGTTATCTCTTTATTCAGTTACATCTTGTTTTGACAGTAAAGTTTTGTGAGTGATTCCACTATTCCCTCTCCAAATTTTTAAGCCATAAAGTGCCAGGGCACTGCTGCAGAGCAGAGACTCTGGGAGTTACTGTGCTTCAGGTGCTGAGTGCTAGGTCCCAGTGAGCTGCTGTAGAGCTGGAAGGGTCTGGCCATTTCTGATGCTTTCATTAGTGAGGACTTCTCCGTACTCCTGTCAAAAGTGTAAATCATGTGGGTGATGCTGGAGGCTTGGCACCCGTCATCTGCTGCGGCTGCTCGGCATCTGTGGGAAAGTACTTCCAAAAGTGATCTCTTGGAAAGTGGCAGCAAAAAATAGCCCACAAAAAAAAAAAAAAAAATCCTGAGCAGTATGGAAGAGACAGAGAACAAGGCTCCTCAGCAGGGACCTGTCCTTTGTGAAGCCTAATGGTGTTGGCAAGGTGGGCTACTGAAATGTTTGACTGAGGTAAAATGGAGCTATTCCCTCTGGGGAAGTGAACTGGCACAATCCTTTAGGGCTGGAGTAAGTCTGAATTGCTCCTTTGTGTTCAGAGCAGGCACTTCTGAGGCCCCTGTTTCAGATCAGAGTGAAAACCCCCCGATATGTCTCACTTTATATATTGCTTTTATTCAGCTGAGACTGCAACACCAACCATGGTGAAAATTATACCTTCTTAGCTGGAAGGTGGGGGAGCAGAGGGAGAGATGTGGTGCTGGTGTGGAGATGCTGTTGAAAAGTTTGTCACAATTGCCAGAAAGCATGAGTTGTTTTCTTCAGTTATACTTTTTGCTTCTTTCTGTCAAATTCAAAATATTCTGTCTCCCTTGCAGCCAGCAGGGTCAAACACTGGAAAAAATGAGCTCCCTGAGGTCCTTAAGGAGAGGCTGCCGTGTTTAGCTGCTCATCATAGCACATTTCTGTGGTGTGGGTGCAAGGAGGGTTCTGCACCCACACAGGGTTCTGAAAGCAGTTCAGCATTCCTGTCTGTGCTTGCCATGGCTCCCACCTGAAGTTTTGCATCCCACTGCATTTCTAGAAGCCTGATCAGTAGATTGTGGTTTCTGTGTGTGGCAGTAATAATAGCAATAGAGGGAGGGGGTTTTCACTGGAAGCAAGAAGCTGTGTTGTGTGGTAGGTGGGTAGAGAATGAAACCATTGCCTGTTTTCACAAGGTAAAAATAAGGAGAGGTGCTGTGGAATCAATGGTTCTATTGGTAGGGTTTTAAAGCTACATAAAAAATTGTTAATACCTAATTTAGTGCCAAAGCTGATGAAGGATACAACTCTTGGTAGAGTAGTGGTGCAGAGATGGCAGCTCAGGTGCAAACCAGAGGAAACCTTTTGTGGGAATCAGGGTAAATGTGTTTTTCCACATTTCAGCCCATTCTGTAGCAGAGGCTGGGTAGGTGCACTCCTGGAGATCCTTCTTTTGCACCCTTGGAGACAGATGGACACACCTGATGGCAGTTTTCCATCACCCACCTGTCTTCAAGATGTGATTTTTAAAGTCATCATCATCAAAATTATCACAGTATCACCTTTCAGCTGTGTTGCCCAACAGTCACCTGAGCACAAAGGTCTTTCTGTCTTTGAGCAATGAGTTTTCCTCCACATGTTGGAGCAGCTAAAGACCAAACTCAGCCATACCCCATCTGTAGCACCTGTGGATTGTGGTCTGACTTGCACAACTTCCTGGCCTCCTTGTTGGCCCCCATGGGTGGATGAGGATGCCCTCAGCTTTGTGTGTGCTAGGGAAATAGCTTGGGAGTGGCCGGTTGGGATGCAACCTCTTTGCCTTCCCATTCCAACAGCCTTTTTTTTTTTTTCCTTCCTCTTCCAGGGACCAGAAGGGAAACCAGGAAAACAGGGGGAAAAGGGCAAGCCTGGCCAGAAGGTAGGAAGATCTCTCTTTGATAACATCACATCCTGTGGTTCTCCCTTTCATTACTCGTCCCTGATGTTTTCCTGCAGAAGTTTTGTCCTAGACTGATGTCAGTGCCTTTCTCTGCAGGGCAGCAAAGGCTACCAGGGGCAGCTGGGCGAGATGGGATCCCCAGGGAAGCAGGGGCCAAAGGGGAATCAAGGCCCTAAAGGATCCCGAGGTACCCTGGGACCGATGGTGAGAAGAGCTCTGCAAACGCTTGAACACAACACAGAGAAAAACCTGACAGGCAGTGGTGGGCACGGGCCTGAAGGGAGCACAGAGCCCAGCAGAGGCTTCAGGGCACTGAAAGGGAAATGCTTAGATGGGTTTAATTGGCCAAAACCTCTTAACCCTTGTTCTGAGCAGCACAGGAGAGAGTCCATAGGGGTGGCTGGGTTGGTGCCCCGTGAGCCCAGCTCACGTTGCATTGAGGCAGTTCAGAACTCCCCAGATAGGCTGAAATTGCTGAAATATTGGGGATTTTTCCTCAGCTGAGTGAGCTGATAAGCTGTTTTTTGCTAAGATTTTCCCCTTTGAGACTGCACACTCATGGCAAGAGCTGCTTCCAAGTCGAGCTGTGTTGTTATAAGGAACTCTGCCTTGGATTCCTGCCCTGTTTCTACACCCACTCTTGATCTACTTATCTAAAACACTTGGAGCAAGAAGAAATATAGTATGGGAAAGGGTTTGAACTGGGTACTGAAGGTGAGGCTTCCAGAGAGAACAGCCATTGTATGGCAGAGAGGGGAGAAAGTTAATGTGCTTTAGGCACAAGAGACAACTGCATTGGGACAGCAGTGGTATGTAGAAGTACCTCTTGTTCATTGCAGACTTGTTAGAAAACTTCTTGCACTCTATTTGATAGAACTTAATGCAAAATCAGGAGTTATTTACGAACTAGGAATAGTGGTGATATTTCAGAACAGTAGCAAATGAGTGATGGAGTGATGGCTCTGCTGATAGTGTTTTCCTGCACTAAAAATTATGGCCTCACCATATATCCTCCCTTAATAGTGTTTGGCAAAGCCTCCATGGATTATTTCACAAGGAAGCAAAGCAATATCTGAGCAACAGTCTGTTGGAGTGGACACGTCTCTGTCTTGTGGAAAGGGCTTTATTCCATGCTAAATGGGATTATGTGGAAATTTTGTGACTCACTTTTATCTGATGATCTGATTTAAAGCCTTTCGTTCACTCTGCTAAAGATGTGATTCTGGTCTGTGGAAGTCTGGTGGCACAGCACTAGTTTGGATATAGAGACATGCAGGAGGGCAGGTGAAGAGCACACAAATGCAGCCATTTCTGACAGCAAATCTGAGTGAGGTGGGGAATCTATTGCTGCAGGCTGGCAAAGGCATAGAATGGCCTCCTGGCACCCCTCTCCATGTGTAAGAGGTTAAAGCCAAGCAAAAGCCCAGCAGGTGGCTGCAGGAGAGCTCACTGGCAGCCAGGAGAAGGACTGGCCACACTCCCACGTGGTGCTGAGCTTTGCTTTGCCCAGCCCAGTGCATCCTCCCCTTGTGCTAACACCATGGGCTGCTCTCTCAGTCCCTCTGTCTTTGCCTCTCCAGGGAGCTCCAGGAAGGATGGGTGCTCAAGGGGACCCAGGCTTAAAGGGTTACCAGGTAAGGGGTTTATTTTCATCTCCCAGCTTCTATCTGTTCTTAAACACAACAAAACTGCCACTCCAGGTTGCAAATTGTTCTTAAACCCTGATTAATTTCTGATCCCGAGTTTGTCAAGTCTCCATTTGCACCACCTGCATTTGGTTCATCTCTGCCCATGTGACCCAATGTTCCTCCCAGGCTGGCATGAGCCACCCAGGGCTTGCAGGATCTAGCAGGGAACCAGGGAGCACTTTCAGTCCCACAGCTCTTTCCTGCCTCCTCACATGCTGTCTGCTCTCCACAGGGACATGCAGGACCCCCGGGGCCGATTGGACCACCAGGGCCAAAGGGGGAAAAGGTAAGCTCAGGGGGTTTGGCCATCTCATTTCCTGCTGTAACTCCCATGCATCTGCACTCTCCTCACCCTGAGGGAGAGGTGCCTCCTCCACCACACAGCCATCTCCATAACCCCTCAAAGCTACAGCCTTGCCTGTGCCAGTCAGTGCCAGGACACCCATGCCACCAGCACGTGCTTCCCAGACACCACGTGCCCCTGTGCCAGAGGCTGAGCCAGCCAGCGTGAGCCCTGAGGATGTGGTTTTCCTGCATCCACAGGAATTCTGCTCAATCTCCAAGCCAAAAGAAATCAGACTCTCAGCTTTCTGTGATCAGGTCAGAATAACTCCCTGCACAAACAAGCTGATCTTCAGCTGCCAGCATTCCTGCTCTCCATGGCCCTTGCTCCACGTTCCCTGTGCCCCACCTTTCGACAGCCCCCTGGCTGCAGCTGCCCTGACTCAGAGCCCTCTTTCCACGGTGGCTTTTCCCTGGTGTTTTCCCCCTTTGCTGAGTCAGCACAGCCATAACCAGTTCAGGCTGGAGCAGTGACTCACTCTTTAATGGCTTCCTGCTGGCTCCACTGGCTGCTTGGTGCTCCCAGAGCTGATGGTGTCCTTCACATGCCTTCTGCAGCCATGCTCCCTCCCTCCTGAGATCTCTCTGCAGAAGGCCCTGGGAGAGCTCACTGTGACCTTCCAGTGCTTAAAGGGGGCTATCTAAAGGAGAGGAGCAGCTTCCTACAATGGACAGATACTGATAGGACAAGGGGGGATGCTTTTAAAACAAAAGTGTAAAGATTTTGGTTAGATGTCAGGAAGTTCTCTGCTCAGAGGGTGGGAAAGCACTGGCACAGGTCTGGGCTGCTCCATCCCTGGAAGTGTCCAAGGCCAGGTTGGATGGGGCTTGGAGCAACCTGGTCTGGTGGAAGGTGTCCCTGCCCATGGCAGAGGGTGGAACAAGATGAGTTTTAAGGTCCCTTTCAACCCAAACCATTCTGTGATTCTCCCCTGGTGTGGGAAGGGAAGTGATGGTGACGGGGACTGGTTGTGAGGTCCCCATGAAGAGGAGAGATGCATGAACTCTTCCTGCTCATTTTCTACTCCCCACCACCAAGAGAGCATTCAGCTTTGCCTCTGCACACAGAGGGGAGGGCACTTATAAAATGAGTTTATAAGGACTTGCCCTTGCTGGGGCTTTGAATGGATCTCTTCCATGCAAAAGCTCAGGCTCCTGGTGCAGGATACCCTGTTCACACCGTGCTCTGCCTGGAGATTCCCCGTGCACCCAGGAATCGCTGGGGCAGGGCAAGCTGTTGTGTTTCACTAAGACATTCACACACCTCAGAAATTTTTCTTTGGGGGTGAACAATGGTCATTGTGCTTTTCCTCTCATGTCCTGCTGCTGAAACACATCCATGGAGGAACAGCTGGTGATGTTCATGCTGCTCCCTATCTCCACTGCTGCCTTGCTGAACTTCCTGGCAAATCTTTGACAAGCACGACCAGCCCAGAATGATGTGAGAGCTCATGACCAGGCACATTGTCAGCTCAGAGCCTGCCCCAGAGGTTTCTCAGAATTCCACTGCTGAATCTTGCATATCCTGGCAAAAAGTTTTGAGTCATGACTAGCAAAAGCAAAGTCAGCCATTGACCCTGCAGCCACTGAGATGTGCAGATAGGTATGTCTATTGTGTAAATTGCAGCTGTAGTTTTATTTGAAAACATTTAAAGTTACCATCTTGGAAGATCCCATAATTTCAGTAGCAAATGATCCCCAAATTATTCATCTGAGGCACTCAATGGAGCATTCTGCCCTTCACCAACAAGACGTTGCTCTGCAAAAGGACACTAGAAAAGCACTCCCTGAGTGGATTTGGTGTCAAAAGAGCACAGCAGTGTTATGATAAATTAATTTTACATGCAAGTATCCAAGCTGAAGCCTGATGAAGCCACCAAAGCATCCAGTGCACCCTGCTAAGAGCAGCCAGCTCTGTTAATGACCACTGACAGCTGGATCTTCTCACTCATGTTCTCCTGGAAGGCCAGTGGGTCTGCTGACACCTTGCTGGGGAGCAGAAGGAGATGCTAAACCAAGAGAGCACAAAATCACGTCCTGAGCCTCCAGCACCACTTCCTTCAGCACCTGGATCCAGGTGCTCCACAAAATCTTGCAGCTAAGTTTTCCTATCCACCCTGCCTCATCTCCTAAGAGTTGCCTGGATCCTAGCCTAAAGGCAGACAGATTCCTTCCCCCCAGACATCTGTAACCTCTCATAAGCGTGTGAACACAAAAATGGAAGCCTGAAAGTGAGAAATAAAGAGAAAATGGAAATGGGACCGTGAGTACTCTGTGAGCTTTAAGTAACATGGTAAATGGAGCCGTGTGAAGGAGGAGTATGTAATGGTGGGGAAGGTCTTCCCTTTTTCAGAGAAGAAAGCAGTTTGGTGAGAGGCACTGTTGTGGAATCCTGCTCCCTTGTGCCATCCCAGCCAGCTACTCTGCCACATTTCATACATTTGCAGCTCCTCAAAGAGGCCTTGCTCTGAGCAGACTCCTGCTCTTGGCAGCTGCTTAAAGCAGTCCAGATGGGATCCTTTTAAAAATTACAAACTGGTGTATCTCACTTTGGGACAGGAGCCAACAACAACAAGCCTTCCCTTCTTCTCCATGCATTTTCCATTTGTATCCTAACATGTTTACTTTGCTGCCCTTTACTCTAACTTTTTTCACTGCAACTTTCCGAAGAATTAGCGCAGACCTTTCATCTCTCTCTCAAGCAGCTGAGGCACCAGGAAGCTCTGGAGGAGCTCGGTTCCACAGTCCTAGAGCTGACCAGGCTGCAGGATTTTCTCAGGCAGGAGACAGAGGACAAGGTGGGGATTAGCCTCAAGGGGAAACAAAGCCACAATGGGGAGAAAGTCTGTGAGCCTTGATGCTCTTCAAGGGTCCCCAGAATTAGGAGCTTTCTCTGAGTTCATCACACTCAGCTCCCAAATGGCAAAGGTGTGCACATCCTGCTTGGGAAGAAGCAATCAGTGCCAAGAGTTCTGCATAGTAACAGACACACTAGGATGATTTTTTTTTTTTCCCTGAGAGTTAAGGAATGGTGGTTTTGTTTCCCTTCTAGTCAACATTCCTTAGATAGTGGCTAGGAGGCAAACCAGTTGCCAGGTATTTTGCTGCTGGCTTCCAGCAGCGAGTTCAGTAGCGCTGGAAACCGTCGGCAGAGCCTGTGAGGGTTTGCTTCCCCTCCTCTCTTCTCTGCCACCCAAGTTTCTCCCAGAGGCAGGCAGGCTCACCAAGAAATTTCCCAAGTGTCCTTCCTATCAGCAGCTGCAACGCCAACAGGAGAGTAGCCCAGAGAAAACGTCAAAGAGAATCGTAAATACACCAGAAAGGGCTGGTGCAACCACGGAGAATTACACAAGTCTGTGAAAAACTGGGCTCTGCAGTCTTTGGGGATTTGGATGTTCAAGGCTTCTTGGAGCACCCAAGCACCTCCAACACAGCAGCTCCACTGTGCCAGAAGTCCCTAAACTGCATCAAAGGAGCTGTGAGACACATTCTTCCTAAGGAGCCAAAGTGCCAGAGACTGCTATGGGGTAGTCAAAATCTGGAGGAGCTGGAATGTAGCATTCTTCCATGGGGAGCAGAGAAACAGCCATCTCTGAGCTAGACTCCAGAGAAAACAGGACATCGTGACCCTGAGTGACTTTCACAACAGAATTTAAAAGGATAGTGTCTCTGTTAAGTCTTAAGGGATCTCTCTGTGGATGTTTTGGAGAGCCCTCAATCATAAATAAGCCGGGTGATGTTATCTACCAGCCAAACCATGAGCATCTGAGCTCATGCTGTGGAGCACCCCAGCAAGGAGAGGGGTGTGTAAGAGGCTGCCTCACCTGGCTGATTGTAAAACAAGCCCACAATGGTGGTACACAACCCAGGAGTCTATCCAGACCACCCGTGCTCCCACGACAGCCCAGACAGCACTCAGCGAGGGTGGGGAAATGCTTGATTAAAGAGTTTGGTTGAACTGTCAGCAATAAAATTCAGAGGCAGAGAGCTATTTCCCATATTGTCGTAATTACATCCTGCTTGCTTAGTCTTGGGAGTTGTTGAAAATAACCCTTTGCACCTGGTTACTTAAGGGGGAGAGTTAGACCGGGCAAAAACAACCACCAGTAATCAGGAAAGCAATGTGAAGAGTCGATGAAACAAACAACAAAAAAAATTGTTTAGTCTTTCTTTGGATGAAAAGGGAGTAAATTCAACAGAGGCATGATATGGAAGGACTGGATTGGGTCTGTACAGAAGCATCTGCTCTAAAATCTGCTGTTTATATTAATACTAACATTTTATTCACAGGGACAACAAGGTGATGACGGGAAGGTAGAAGGCCCACAGGGACCACCTGGAGACAGAGTAAGATGTTAAATCCCTTCTCTGATCAATCCTGGAGTGATTTTTGTGGGTGCATTAGTTGGGTTGCTTCCTTACTTGTAGAACATGCACAAGGCATTGAGATATTGCAGATGACAGCTTGTTTACATCCACCTCAAGTCTTTGTTGTGCTCTTGCAGGGCCCCGTTGGTGACAGAGGTGACCGAGGGGAGCCTGGAGACACTGGTTATCCTGTGAGTCTTATTCCAAATGCATGATTCAAAAATGTTTGCCTTGGGGAAGTGCTCCCAGCCCACCTCAGCCCATAGAATTGCCCAGCAGTCTCAGTTCCTAACCTGCTGTTGCCCCTGGTCAGCTGCAGCACACGGCTGTGATTCAGACAAGGAACAATTCAGTTGTCTTTATCTAAAGCAGTAAAAACATTGCTGAAGGCAAGAAAGTCAGGACCTCACCCTGCCCTGCACCTGCCTGAGTGAGGCTAAAAGAATGAGCAGATTTGAGCACAGGTCTCTGTGATTATCCAGAAGACATCCTAGACAAAGTGTGTGCAAGAGAATTCATGTCAGTGCTGGACAAATTTCAAGACTGATGTGCCTGTGGCTGTAGATTTTTTCCATGAGAAGATCTGTGGACTTAAAGACTTTTAGACTTCCAAAATCTTTGCAAGATTTCTCTCAAAAGCAAAACCAGGGCTATGAATTATCCTGCTGTGCTCCTTATACCCTCTTTGCAGGACATTTTCAGCTGATTGGAGTTGATCTGCAAAGGCTGCATGAATTAAGTGCTACCTCCATTCCAAAGCACCTGGTCAGAGTGACCCATTACAGTAAATTACAGAAGAGTTTGAATTCATCAAAGTAGCAGTGCTGCTGCCTTATTTTCTGCTGTCTCCAGCTGTTCATTTCCATTAGTGCTGTGCATTTGGGGATGCATTAGAACACCTTCTTTGCTGCTTAGCTGGTGATGAGCAGTTCCTCTTTCCAAAGCATATCCACAGGAGCATGGGCACTACCCACATCTTCACCATTTCTGTATCAGCAGAATGCAGACACGTGTCTTCTTCTGCCCCTTAAATCACATTACATTGATTTTTTCTTTCTCATTGCCACAAAAGAACAAAGACATGTTCCCTCTCTGTTTTTTATTGAAGGGTCAGGAAGGGCTTGATGGAGAAAGAGGAAAACCTGGGCAGCAAGGCTTACCGGTAAGAGATGCTGCTTTATTGTAAGGTACCCAATGCCCCAGGCAGAGGAAAAACAGGGAGGTGGGAAGGGCTGCAGTAGGAGAGTGTGGTGAGCTGTGGAATGTGGGCATTTCCATCAGCCAGGCCTATGGAACGGGCATTTTGAGCCACATTTGAGACTAATAAATAGGTGACAAAGCAGGGAGCACTCCCAGTGACTGTTTCCAAAGCCATCCTTTCTGAATGGTCCATGAGGGACTAGAAATCTTAGGTGGGTGGTGGGAGATGACAATGACACTGGAAGGGTCTGCTTGGAAATGATCCATTTGATGTGCTGCTGGTCCAGTGTGAGGTGAGACCATATTATTCGGCTTGCAAGTTGTTTCCTCTCAAACTAGTGAAAGACTTTTTGAAAGACTAAATTAAATCCAAACTCAAGGGAAGGACTTTTTATTCCCTTGTTACATACAGTAGCATTTGATCTTTATATGTGACTATTGCAACTGTGAGTGCAGCAGCACATTAAATGCAGTTCGTATTGGGAAATAAAGTTGAATCAATTCCCACTCTTTGTAAGGATGCTGGGAAGAACAACAGATTCTATTTTGGGATTAAAATGGCAGTGCTCTGTTATGTGGCCCAGAAATGAGTAGAGCTGCTGCATTCCTCAGTGGATGTAGTTTATTTGGGGTTGGTTTGCCCCTCAGATGATTCAGATGGAAGCAGAAATTTTAGATTGTCTTTAGTAAAGGTCCATTAGAAACATGGCTAAAAAACAAACTGAGAAAGAGGAGTTCTGCGGGGAATCCTTCCTTACCATCTATTTGATGTTAGTTCAGAAATTGACACAGACACAAATACAGACCAAAAAAACCCAACCTGGCTGGCCAGGAGAAAAGACTGAGGTGGGTGTGATGGGGAAGAGACCAGCGAGAGAGCAGTGAAATTCCCTCTCTGCTTTGCTCCATAGGCAATTTTCTAACACCTGACCCCCAGGTGAAACCAAGGCAAGGGCTGCAGTGGGCAGAAGGGAGGTGGTACCAGCAGCCACTGTGTAAACTGCTCCTTCTGCACACAGGCTCCTTCCTGCCGACTTCTCAGCACTGCTATCTGGAATTTGGTGAATGATTTCCACAAATACAGGCACCACCCAAGCGAGGGGCAGAGTTGCTCCTTCTCCAATGGACACCCTGTTAAATGCTCTCTGGAGACAGCTCCTTGCTCCTTTTTCCCCAGGGGCCTGTCTGAGTACAGGCAGTTTCCCTGAATTGTTTCCATACAGTCAGCATTGTTAGGGCACAAAAAATGCTGTTCTTTGTACTTCATGCAAGATACTGCCAGAAGAGAATTTTAAGCAGATTTTTCTTGTTTATGTTTTGTAGGGGGATCCTGGATCACCAGGCAAGCCAGGAGCAAAGGGATCCAAAGGTGATGTGGTAGGTTTCAGCAGGGTGGATTTACACAGTCCCAAGTTTAAAGAAAATCTCTGATTAAGAGGACTCTCATGGTTTTGCCCAGCATTTGGGATTTTTGCCTGTGAGAGGTGCCTTGAAAGGCTGTGGAGATCCTTGTGGGAGGGCTGTAAACATTTGGGTGTCCGAGCCCAGTGTTTTTTTGGCTTTGTGGAGCAGGAGAAGATCAAGACAATTCCAGCTCCAGCATAATGAGTGACTCTTGGGCAGGTCTTTAGCCCCTGCCGTGGGTTGTGTCTCTTTCCCATGCCCTGTTTGTGCTGTCTCCAGCCACAGCTGGCACGTCCATCCCCAAGGAGAGCTGAGCCAGGCAAGAGTCTCCCTTTCATTTGAACCATAAACTTTTCTGGCTTGAAACCTTCTGGCTTTGGAGTCCATTTGTCCATGGAGCTGTTTCTTGGAACAATCCCTCTAACTTCTTGTCCTTATTGAGCAAGAAAACCCGGGACACATGGGTCCTTCAGGGTTCATTGGGGCACTTCACACCTACTCTACCTCCACATCTGGCTCTAATGACAGCTTGCTAATTATTCTTACAGACCAGGGACTTTATTTGCTAAAACAAAAGTATGTGATCTCAATACTTAGCAAATTCCTGCTCTCTCTTGGCAGATGTCAGGGCTTTTAATCTGACCCTGCTGGGGGTAATGCTAGAAGAGTTTTAGGTCTTCTTGGCAAGAAGTGTACCAGGTGATAAGATAAATAAATTCTGCCCATGGATGGGCAATCTGGAACTGTCTTTGGGTCTAATGAATAGCAGGGGAAGCACCCCCAGGAATATTTCTTTTATGTAGCTGGCCAGCCTGGTCCTCTGCAGATGGAGAAACAATGCACAGAAAATTAGTTCTTCAATTTAAAAGTACTTTAGTACATGACCTCACTAAGAGAGCCTAGTGAAGGTGATGAGGCTGAGTTTTCCATTCATTCTGCACAAATTAATCCTTTTTACAGCTAATAAACCTCAGGAGAATTTCTTTTCTGCCTTTATTCACAAAGCAGCGTTGCAAATTTCAGACAGAAGATACCCTTTTTAATTCCCATTAGCTTTCCAAAATAGAGTTACTTCTCAGAGAGAAGCCCCCCTTGAACACCCTCAGAGGACTTGCTGGGTCCTGGGTTTGCTGTCACTGAACTGATGGAGGACTCAGGCTTTTAGCATCTTGTTCTAATGTTTGCCAGTGTACCAAGTCCTCCCTCAAGTTCATCCTGATTTATTTGTCCTCATCTGCTCTGTATTAGGAAAAATGCAGGTCCTTGCCTTCTAGCTATTCATTCCTGCCCTAGAACTCTCAAGACATACGAAGAATCACTTGTAATAAAACCAAATAGCAGTTCATTCCCCAGCACTGCAGCAACTGACTTCATAAATCTCCCTTTTATAAAACTCTTTCCAGTCATTATCCAAAAGCACACCCTAAAGTCACGGTCCTAAGTGGAGCTGTGCTAGAACTGCTGCAATTTTAGATGTCTTTCTTTTTTTTACTTGCAGGGTCAAAAAGGAAAGCAAGGAGCACAGGGCAGTGCAGGGAGCAGAGGCTCACCGGTAGGTGAAAATTCAGCTTTCTGCCCCAGGAAATGCTGTCTGGGAGCTCCTTCTCTAATACCTTTGTGATTTTAGGGCATCCTTGGGCTACCAGGTCCTCGAGGAGTGGTGGGAAGGCAGGGTCAAGAGGGAGCCCCCGGCGTGGATGGAGTGCCTGGGAAGGACGGCGTGCCTGGCGTGCTGGTAAGCTGCAACTGCAGCCTTGTGGCACTGACAGCAAACACAGCCTTGGAGCTGGGAAACTGGAACACAGGACAAGTTATGTGATCCCCCTGTGGATATTCCAGTACCCAGAGTGGATCTTCTTCACATATCACTTGCACCCAGAGGCAGCAGCTGCCTGTGCATGACCAGGTCTGTAAATAAAGTGGGGTTTGTAGCCTGACAGACACTCCCCTGCACAGAACTCTGTCCACATCTGCAAAGCCACCCCTGCAAACCTATCCCCCTCTTGCTGAGGGCAGAATCCCACCCCTCCCCTGTCCCCTCAGAAGCTGTGCAGAAGGGGAAAGGGTTTTGTTTGATAAGCTCTTGTGTGTTTCTTTTCTAGGGAGAGCAGGGTGATGATGGGGAGGAAGGTGTTACTGGGATGTCAGGCAAGAGAGGGAACCCCGGCGTGCCAGGACTCCCAGGGGCCCAGGGACCACCAGGATTCAAGGTGAGTTTCTGACTCCCTAAGATGCTGCTGTGAGTGATCCAGTCTGTGAGCCTGATGCCTCTGTGCTTGAACTCTCCAAGGTCTAATATAGTCTCAGTCCCTGCTGCCATCTTTCACTTAGCTAGAGGCTCTGTAGATCTTTCTTCTCATCCCTCTATCTATTTTCCTGATGTACACAGCAGCTGAATGTCCCAAAAATCTTTCCTCCTTTACCAAAGGAGCTCAGGAGCCTGCAGACACCCATACTCACACTACAAACACTTGAGTCTTTTATCATTAGAAACCTGGCTAGAAAAAAGTGGAGAAGTTACAGAGGAGCTGCTACAGCCCACCTGTAGGATGTCCAGAATGGACAACTCCATGGGAAATTCAGGTGTTCTAGCTGCTCTGCAGGACCTGAACTGCTGGAGGGACATTTGTGCTGCTTGGTTTTTAGCATATTTACTGGATTAGAATGACTGGAGCCAGTATGGGCTTGGACATCACGCTGGGGGGAAGCAGGAACAAGCTGCTTTTGTGACCTTGGGGTTTCTTCCTGGTCCTTGCCCTGATCCAGGCTCACCACAGGACCTAAACTGGACCCACAGCAATTCAGTTGTTTCTAGAAAGACTCTGTAAATACGAAGACTCTAGCTGGTTTGGAGAGGCTCTGGGATCTGATTTAAATTAGGGCTCCATAGCACATCACCCTTGATCTGTCACTTGCTGCCCTCCAGCTGCCTTGGGCAGTACAACAGGAGGTGACTGACAGGCTCCGTGTCCTTGTCACACACCCACACCCTGCCTCCAGGGGAATCGGCTGCCCTTTTTCTGGCTGCTCCACCACCCCAGGCTCTCCCTGCCTTTGCTCCTCTCTCCCAGTCTGCCCCAGACTGAGTGGCTGGAGCTTGTGCTGCTCCTGGTGCTCGGCAAGGGGAGGAGGTGTGGAGCCAGCTGTGGTGCTGGGTGGCAGAAGGCCCTCTCTGGATTGAAGCTGTAGAGTTAACACTGGGGAAATGTTGGCTTTTCAGCCTCTGGATTGAAGTCCTGCTCTTGGAATGCCTTCAGCATTTTCCATGAATTAATCATCAATTGCCAGCCTGCTGGGGGAAGAGATTGTGGGAAACAGCAGGGTAGGAAGTGCAAAGAGAAGACATCTGATCCCCTTTCCTCTCCCTACCCCGTGCAGGTGGGACAGCTCTGCTGGGGCTGCTGCTCTGAGGGCAGCCCAGGAGGGGACACAGCCATGCCCACCTTGGTCTCACCCCGTGCATCCTGAGCAGCCTGCCTCAGCAGACCTGGGGCATCCCTTCTGGAACCACATTCCTCACCCCAATGAGCCATCTTTTCCAGCCTTCCATCTATGGCTATTTCAGCTGAGGGCTGTTATATTTAGCTCCTGTCCTTTGGAATTACTTGAATTCTGTTATTTTTAGGGTGAAAGAGGATTGCCTGGACAGACTGGCCAGACGGGGAAGCGAGGATCGCCGGGAGGGACGGGCCTTCCAGGGAGCCCTGGCGAGCCAGGCCCCAAAGGACAGCCGGTGAGCGGTGCTGGAGCTGATCAGAGCTGACTCCAGGCTTCTCCTGCAGGACAGGGTGCACATCCACAGGCCTGGACAGCAGGGTGATCCCTGGGAGGGTCTGTGCAGGGGAGCCCATATCCAGCTTAAGCATGATTTTGGGAGAGAGGTTAGGACTGATAGGAAACAAGGCACAGAATGAACCCGAACGACCTCAACTAAAACACACTTGTCTGGCTGTTTTATATGAAACCTTGTGCTAACAGTTTTCAAGCTGGAAGGTAGCAACCAACACCACCATGTATCTTTTTGTCATTGATCATAGATCAATCTCACAGATTATTTTGTCTCTGTGACACAAGTGACACATTCCTTTGCCCCATATTGTCACTGCCTGATTTGCTGCAGGACTACTGACAGTGTCTCCATGACATTTACACCCTTCTGACTTCCCATGTGCTTTTGGCTGAAATTCCTCTAGAAAGAAGGTTTGGTTGACTATCCTAATGAAATCCAGGATTTTTCTCCAGGGAAAGACCTTAGTCCCCTGTTAATAGCAATTTTCCTTTCCAGGACCTGGTTAAATCCATTTGTATCCTTGGAAAGTTTCTTATGCTCCAACCAAGCGCTTTCTTGCCAAGCAGTTTCTCACTATCATAGCCTTTTTCAAGGGAAAATTTCCTAACAGTGAGGTTTCTAGGCTGGTGCTGGAACAACTGTGCAATAAAGGGGGTGGAAGGCCCATCACCAGGGTCATTCACAACTGAGTGAACGAGCCACTGTAATACACCCCAAAAAGCACAGCCAGAATGGGTGAGAGAGTCCTGCCAAAAGGCCAAACCAGCCTTATCTGTCTCTGATGTTCCTGTCACTGCAGAAAAGTCCTCTGGTGAAGGTTTCTGACCCCCTTTTTTTAAAAAATAAAAACTGTTGAATCATCTTGAATTTTGACATCTGAGAAGCCCAAAAATATCAAAGGATGACCATCTCAAACATGGTGAAAGGAGGATGTTTACATAAGGGCATGCTACTCAGGGTGGGTTTTTTATTCTCAGAGTACATGCTATGTGCTGATTCAAGCTTGATGGTGTTTCAACTATTCTATTGATATTTTTCTTACAAAATTGAGGAAAAATCCCTGCAGAGTTGAATAGGAAAAGAATTAGGGGAGATGCATGGTTTTCATGGGCTTGAGTGGGAGGTTATGTTGTAGGAACATGCACTTTTTTAACAGCTTGAATGAGCACAGTTTAAAATTACAGTTTGAATTAGTAGGTCAGTCCAGTTTGTATTAGAAATAAAAGAGGAGCTTGTTTTCAAGAATTTGGGCTGTTATTTTGCGGAGTGAAAGTCCAAGATTAATCTCAGAATACATGCTCTGCATCCTGCTTCTGCTGGGCCAAGCCAGAGAAGCATCTGCTAGGAATAGTGTAGGTTTGCCTCCCATTTTGGGGGCAAAAAGGTGGCGTTGGGGAGATCTAAGGGATCAAGTGAGTTGCTTCTAGCCCGATGTTTGTGCAGTTCCTCCTCCAGGTTTTTCTCACTCTTCTTTCTCATCAGTCCTGCTTAGACTGAGGGATACTCACAGATTTCTCTTTCTCTGGAGTTGCTGAACTCTTGGTGCACCTCTGAGTGACATCTCCAGCCACCAGTGTGAATTTACTGTTGTGTTTTTGTTCTTGTCTTTGTCCTGACTGTCACATGCAGGGAGACTTTGGCGAGGCAGGATTTCCAGGGATTGCAGGACTCTTTGGGCCAAAGGTAAGAACCAGCTGGTTTTTGGTCTCTCTTTACTGGGGACAGGCAATGCCACATTTCTTGCATTGCTAGCAGCTCTGCAGAAACTGTGAAAATTGAATTTTGATCCCAATTTGCTTTAGTTTATGAATCTTCATTTGTTAAATGAGTGTGTGCTTACATATCCTTTGCTGGAGGAAAAGGGCTGTCCTAGAGGTTCTGGGGCTGTTTTCCCTCTTTCTGATATTTGTATTTCCAGCATCAACCATCAGCCTGCACCTGAGACACTGATGTCCCTCCCTAACACTGAGAGCCTTGACTTGAAATTGAGATTCATTTTATCAGCATATAATTTCCCTGGTGACGAGGAAACTGATTGTTTTCTGTCAAAAGTAAAAGCCTTGCAAAACTGGAGTGGGAAAAGAATTTACAACAAACTGGATCTTCCCAGTCCCATAGACAAAGAGGCAGCACCCCTGTCCTTGAAGCAGAGCTCTAAGCAAGGGCACAAGCACAGGGTTTGGTTATTTAGTGGACCTCACATCCCATTTTTTTGCTCACAGGGCCCCCCAGGAGACCTTGGGTTCAAAGGCATTCAGGGACCACGTGGGCCACCAGGTCTCATGGTGAGTAGTTTTCCAGTTGGTGGGTTTGGGAGGATTTTCTTCCTTTAGCCCTGTTTCTGTGAGGCTGTGAGGAGCACAGTGCTCAAGGCCATGGCACCACCCCTGAGCCCCACAGCTGCACACAGCACTCCATCTACACTGAAATCCTTCTGTTTATGGAATTTCTGAGGTTTAACAGGGCTCCTGACAACCATACTGTGAGGACTTGTCTCTTTGGACTTGCAGTTTGAAATGTTTTTTTATTCCAGCTACAGCAAATATCACCACCAAGCTGCTGAAAAGCAGCAAAAATTCAGTGTCTTCACTGATTCTGCCCTAGTGAGATTGACTGCCAGGTCACACATCTTTTCTTTTCCAGGGAAAAGAAGGAATTATTGGTCCTCTTGGTATTCAGGGTCCCACAGGAAGCCCTGTAAGTATCCATCCACACTTCTCTCCTGCCTGTACTTTTTAGAAGAGTTTAAGTGCCTGAGATCCAAGATGTTTGAGGCCAGCACAAGTAACTTGCAAATCCTGCTGTAATCAGGAAAACAAAATGGGTTTTAAGATCAGCAGCTTCAGAAAAGTGCAGGCTTAGTCTCTGGCTGCATAGACAGTTGCTGGGAGATTATAAAAAAAAAAAAAAATTAAAAGTGAAGAGCATCAATACATAAGTGCAGGGTTTAAATAGGCTGGAAGACAAGAATGTTATTGCAGATTTTTGACTTGGCCTGGGAGAAGAAACACCTTTAAATAAATTTTTAGAAAAAAAGCATTAAACTGGAAACCACTTGATTTTGGGGAGTGTTGAAAATCCCTGCCTGGCCTAAAATGCCAAAGGCTCTGAACACAGATGAAAGATCAGCATTTTGTGAAAACACAAGCATGGCACCACTCAGAGCTTGGTCCAGAGGCTGCTGGACTTGCAGAGATAAAAACCAGTAAGATGAACTCAGACATTGCCAAAACAGCCAGAAATGGCATTTTTTACTTTGGGATGGGGAGGTCAAAATGACAGCCTGAGCTGATGAGGTAGAGATGCACTTGAGTCCTTGCAAGGAGCTTCTGGGGGGCAGTTTGTGAATGGTCAGTGACAGCCACCTCCTGTGCTTTGCAGGGGCCCAAGGGAGACAAAGGCAGCCGTGGGGAGATGGTAAGTGCTGCTCCCACCCCGGGTGCCCCTAAGAGGGTCCCTGACTTTGAACAATCAAGAGTCACTCTGGGCTCTGCTGTGACCACAGGGTGCATCTGGCTCCCATGAGGGCAAGACACTGATTACAGATGTGCACACACATCCACAACACTCTGCTGGTAAAATTCCCATTCCCTTAACCCAGCAACACCTCACCATGTTGTCCACAACTGTGGACAGCACCAGCCCTTGCACAGGCACCTTGGGAACAGCACGTGGGTGTACAAGGAGATTTGGGGTCAGTAGAGTGCATTTTCTGACAGCTTCTGCACTTTTTTTTTCCTCTGCAGGGTCTTCAAGGTCCAAGGGTAAGTATCTGACACCCCTTTTTCTGACTGATATCTTGTATTTAAATAAAACAGCTGCTTTTAGCAAGTGTAAAGTTGCAGGGTCGGTAATTGCACACAGGGAATGTGATGAGTACCTGGGGACATGGCATTAGTGACAACTGAGGAGCTGAAAGGGCTGGGAGCAAGGGATGCAGCAGGAATAGACCAGGTGTGGACAGATGTACCCAGAGCAGGGACAAAATGGGGCCACCCTCTGTCTTTTGAAAGTTTTGAGGGACAGGCTGCTGTGAGGTGTCAAAAATCCAGCTGGGGACAGATTCCTGCTGGTAAAAACCATGAGAAATGGAAATGAAACCTGGAGATATTTCACTAACTGATGCCACTCTGTCTTTAGGGTCCTCCAGGCCCACGAGGACACCCTGGCCCTCCGGTACGTATCTGTGGGAAGAGCTCATGACTGAAACAATCTGAAATGATTGCCATGATACTCTCCAGAGGGACTGTTCCCTCACTGGAATTACAGCTTAGCCCCATTCCTCATATGAAAAACCCTGTGTGTGAATGGAGCAGTGTTTCTTGTGCCTTAGTCCAAACCATCCCCAAGAGTTTTACAGAGACAGCATTGTTGCCTCTCTCACGTCTCTGCACGGAGGGGCTGCATGCCCATGGGGATTCCAAAAGGCCATGGCTGAATATCTGTGCAGCAGTGACTGACCAGCTTTCTGGCTGATGCTCCTTTTTTCCTCTGATTTCCAGGGACTGCCAGGAGTTCCAGCCTCATTTGTAAGTCGCCATTCTCTATATGTTTGGTAATGATGACACAAGTCCTGCAGAGCCAAGGTGCTGCTGGGACCGTAGACACACACTACGAGATGCTCTGTTAGCAGAGCAATGCTTGAACTGCAGCCTTAGAATGAAAAGTGTTTTCTTGCATCAGGGCATGTTCAACTTGTAACAATCTCAGTTTCCATCTTTTTCACACCACACCAGCAACAAGACAGCTTTGGGGCAGCTTTCCAGACACTGATCGACTCCAACACTGCGCTCAAGAGAGAGGTACGAGGGAATTCTTTAACTCCCTGGTCTTTGCTTGAGCTGGAGACTGGGAATGGTCTCATCAGTGCTTTCTGTGTGCAGAAAGTTTATACAAAGCCCTGATTTGTGAATGTTCTGTTCCAGTGGAATATCTGGAATTTACACAGGGAAAGATCCAGTTAAAGGATATAGTTCTGTTGTGTCACTGATTTGTGTAGCTTCAGACCTCCTGATTTGCCATTGTGACTTTGCCAGCATTTCAGCAATGTCCTCTTTGGGACAATACAAGGCCTGTGGCTCACTGGCCCCAAGCACAGCCTGTCTTTGATGACTGATTTTTCTCAAATGATGCAGAAACCCTTGTGGTTACAGCACCAATGGCCCCAGGGCACCCCTGACTTGCCTTCTTTTCTCCTCAGGGTTACCAACATCCAGACCTTCTCATGCTGGACCATGGAGGGGAGATCTTTAAGACTCTACACTACCTCAGCAACCTCATTCAGAGCATCAAGAGACCCCTGGGAACCAAGGAAAACCCTGCACGCATCTGCCGGGACCTCATGAACTGTGAACAGAAGATGACTGATGGTAGGAAGCCCTGAGTGTGCAAAGGCTGCATCCTCCACAGGGCTGTTCTCCATGGTCTCCTTCCCTGGGACCAGTCACAAAGAAACCAAAACTCTCCTTTTGTCATTCACAGAAAAGGTTAAGTGTCCTTGTTAATCCCCAAATCCTCCATTTCCTCAGGTACCTACTGGATTGACCCAAACCTTGGCTGTTCCTCAGACACCATCCAGGTCATCTGTAACTTCACCAACGGTGGCCAGACGTGTCTCAGCCCTGTCACTGTCTCCAAGGTAGGCTCAGCTCAGCCCCTGAGCAGCATTTCCCTGCTATTGCCAAATATTTACAAAGCATGTGTTGTCCCAGGACACCGGACAGTGACCACGAGGACACGGGCTGGGGGAGCATTAGTGCCCCTGCAACACTCAGAACTGCTCTCAGGAGTTAATAATAACCTAAGGCTGGTTTTGGCTTTAGTCAGGACAAAGCCATGTGTTCCAGTGGTGTTTAATGAACCCACAGCCTTAATGTGAGTGGTAATTTCACAAACATGCTGCTCCCAAATCCATTATTGACTTAACTTGTGTTTGGGTCACTCTCACATTTTGTTTTCTGCCACCATCAGCTTAAATACACAAGTTTCCAGTGAAGGTATTGCCATGGGATTTTTGTTGAGGAAGTACTTGTACTAAAAATACAAATAGCAATATCTGGGCTCGTTTGCAGATGAACTGGAACCTGCTTTGCAAGTTGTATTGAATTCAAAGTTTACGTTCTTTTCCTCCTACTTAAGGACCTTCCAGTTTGTTCTGCAAAGCAAAGGACCTGCTGGGTCGCCATGAAAACTTTCCAAAATGGCTTGGTCATGCCCATGTTCACATCAGAGCCTGCTCTGGACACCAGTGCAGGATGAAGCAGAGGACAGGGACCCCCTTTGCTGTCCCACCTGGCACTAACCCTGCTCCCCTCAGCCCCTCTGCAGGGTGCCCCTGTGACCTCTCTGTCACCTTACAGCTGGATTTTGACATTGGGAGAGTCCAGATGAACTTCCTGCGCCTGCTGAGCTCGGAGGTGGTGCAGCACATCACCATCCACTGCCTGAACACCTCTGTCTGGCGGGAAGGCTCCTCCGAGCAGCCCTCAGAAAAAGCCGTGCGCTTCAGGGCCTGGAACGGGCAGATGTTTGAAGCCAGTGGGCAGCTCAGGCCAGAAGTGGCAGCTGATGATTGCAAGGTATGTTGCTGTGAAAGAGGGAAGAAGAAGTGGAGAGAAATGCCAGGGCCCACTCTGGGGCTCAAGTAACACCTATGCTGCTCATCCTACAAGGGAGAAAAGGGTCAGGTTTACCAGTTCTCCACTAATTTTCTAGTCCAGGATGCTACAGCAGCTCCTGTGAAGCAGATGGCCTTCAGATAGAAAGCAAAAGATGAAATTCTGAAGTTACCTGTGATGTTTAGCAGCAGTTAAATGACAGAAGGGGGATGGCTCCCATGGATGGTGACAATGGCTCTTGTCTGGTGCCACACAGAGCCAGGAGACACAGGGCTGCATTCAGGCTCTCAGCATTAGGAGTTTGTCTTGGTGGTGCCACTCAAGCTCAGTTTTCATCAGCCTGATAAAGGGCTCCCCAAAATGCTCTCTAAACCCACCCCAGACCTGCTCAGCCCAAGGGACAGTCCCTTGTCTCACAGAGGGATTTTCAGGCTTACACCTCATGGAACACATTCCATTCCAGCAGGACTGACCCCCTGGTTCATCAGCTTTCTCTGTGTCCCCCCTCCCCACACAGATCAAGGATGGACACTGGCATCGGACCCTCTTTTCGTTTCGGACACAGGACCCTCAGCAGCTGCCAATTGTCAGCATCTACAACCTGCCCCCCTCGGAGCCAGGACAGCAATATCACCTCGAGGTCGGCCCTGTCTGCTTCCTCTGAACCCAGCCACGGAACCCGGGCTCTGAGGCTCCAATCCTGTCCTTACAGGGGCTCTCCCCCCTCCCTGCAGCAGGGACAGCTGGGCTGGGTCTGTCGGGTCAGCTCTTGCTCCAGCCTTTGCCTCAAGGTCTCCAAGAAGCCACGATCTACTGAACTCAGCCAGTTGTTGAAAGGAGGAAGAACAAGGGCGTGGGGGCAGCGGGCATCAGTCAGGACGTGAGCAGTGAAAAGGGATCAGGGGACTGGATGGTGTGGTTCCACACACAAAGCTTTTTCCATGACCAAAGAAAACGTTGAGGAAAACCTCAAGCGACGTGCAGCGTGTGGGGTTTTTTTTTTTGTTCTTTTTTCCCCCCCCCCACACCC